>JAOQGH010000001.1:5690047-5722356 GCA_025769975.1 Gallinago jamesoni | reverse complement strand
ACTCGATGATCTCTGAGGTCCCTTCCAACCACCACAATTCTGTGATTCTGTGTGATTCTGTGATTCTGTGATTCTGTGATCTACAAGCTCCAAACCATCTACCTTTCTGCTGTGGCAGCTGGATACCAGGTGGGAGCCCCTAGGGAATCTCAAATGGCATTGTGTGCCTACACTCAGGAAAATGTATCGCCTCCTCTAAGTCTTCAGGTAAATAAAATTAACGTTAAAAGCATTTAGAGACAAGAGGATTTTTTAATTCATTCTGTTTATCGCTTATTACTTAAATATAGCTTAACAAGGCAAACAAAGCAGAGTGCCTGTATCCCATTATCTTTTTATATTCTAGGAAAAAATAGACAATGCACAAAAAGTGTCTAAAATTGAGCAGCTTGTGGTTATGTTGCTATAGTTACAGGAAGATCAGAGGCTTTGCTAAGCCAGAAAAAGAAATGAACAGTTTCAAATAGTTTTGCACCTAGTCACTGCAGATAGTGCTACATTTCCAAATATGCTCTTTCGGTCTTTTTCGCATTGGTGAAATGCAAAGAAGCCATTTGTCTCCTGAAATTTCTTATGAATAAAAAATAAAACCCTCTGCACTTTACAACTGAGAATTTCCATGTATATTTCAAATACAAAAAAACAGCTATTAATGGACATGGTCAGAAAATGGTTTTATTTTGTTTTTCTCAGAAAAATTCCTGTTTTCCATTTGTCGTTATAAAATGAAACACATAACGTTTTGGGGCCTGAAGATCCAAAACTTCTGCTTCTGGTCTCAGACTTTCATTGAGTAAAGAGAGTGAAACTCTCATAAAGACAATTTAAACACATTAATCATTTGTGAAAATCTGATTTAGATACCTACCTGTAGATATCTCATCTGTAGACTGAAGCAGACAGAAGACAGTTTTAGTTTCAATGTCAGTAGGAAGTTAATTACTGTGCCTTTCTTTAACAGTTGATGAAGTTCTAAGATGAGATTCATTTCACCTCAGTGTAGACGTCTAAAGTAGATCAGAAGAATCATTCCTTGTGAGTGATTCAGTTACTCTCATGAGGGCACCTGGCTCAATTTGAGATGTCGCAGGGAAACCCATGTGGTCTCCTGATGCTGCTCCAGAAGGCCACTGGTCTCCCATGGGACCAATGTCATATTTACCAGCCTTATATGAATGTCTTAGATGCTCTAGGTTGTCATCATGGCATTTGTTACAATTTGTTGTATAAATATAGTTCCCTACCTCTCCCAAATTATGCGAAGGGCGAGACACGTTCAGTTTTAGCCTACTGTATGTCCCAAACTGCTAAAGACAGATAGAGAGAAAATGAGAAAACTAGCTGATAACTTTTCAGATAAAATGCAAAATAATTTGCAGGCGAGATAATCACTTGTCCCATAGTATTCTTAAAGTTTCTAAAGATATTTGAAGGAAAAACTGATGCTCTTCCTTATGCATGCATTGCAGATTTACCATTAGGCCAGTAATTTTTCTAGCACAGAAAAATATCACCAAGGTAATTCATGTTTCAAAGGAGATACAAGAAGCCCTTCAAGAGTCATCAGAGGGATAATAATGTGGTTTTGGGGTAGTGGGAGAAAAATATCTGTCATCTCATAGGTAGAGATTATTTTTTTCATGTAATTTAGATGTTTCAAAATATTTGTACTGAGCTCTTAGTACAAAGTGAGTTAACTGTGCTATTTGCAAAAATGTGATTTTGTCATAATGTTTTTCTGCTTGAAAACTAATTCAATTTCTTTTGTGTATGTTTGCTTTTTTATTAATTTGAGGAAAAAGATAGAGGATCTGAAACAGAACTATATAGAGTTACACACTGCCAATACTAAATTGGTTTGTACAGAACTGGAGTATAGTTACCGGAGTTCTTCTGAAGCTAACTTCTCAATTTAATCAAAGATTATATGAAAACACCACAATAATAATTTTGAAATAAAAGATGTATGTGTGTCATCCAAAGTAATGCCCAAATTGTTCTGTTGGGCTATAATTTCTTAGCAGCAATTCTCCCATTCTGCAAACCTGTTATTTATAAGAGAATTAAACAGCATCATCAAATGACTTAACTGACTCTGAAATTGCAGTATGAGGAAAAAAGTGGGAGTGAAGTGCCAGACTATCAATTGAAGCATTACTCTAACAATGTCCGAAGCAATCAGAGAACAAAAAAAAAGTCCAGAATCCCCCACCAAACTATCAATTAGTGAAAAAGTGCTCATCTATTATCATGAGCAAATTAGGCTAGGAATCTCCACTGGAAATTATTTGAAATTGGAATTCTTTGTGTGTTAGTTAGTTTGTTTGTTTGTTTGTTTTGGCTGGTGCAAGTTATTAGATTGCCATAGTAATTTCTTCTTTCTTTGTTTCTTATCCTTCCTATGTGCACTCCATCATACTGGAGTAATAAGGGACATAATTACAAAGGTGTGTTTAGGCTCCTAACTACAGTTAAGATAATAGTTACTGAAGCTGTCTAATGTCCTGTAAATTCCATCCCTAAAAGCTTCAGTTTTCTTTGAGCTTTGCATAATATTAATTGCTGTGCAGAAGAACAGCTCAGGGCAAAAAATGAGACTTATAAAAAATAAGAAATGATCATCATAACTGATGGTCTGAGCAAGACTTCACATCTTAATTATGAACAGGTAGCAATAGTGGAGACATACAGTATTTGCTCTATGTGTGTATTTTGCATTTATGCCAGATCAAGATGTTCCATCTCAACACAAGGAGGAACTTCTTTATTTTGAGGGTGCCAGAACACTGGAATAAGCTGAGCAGAGAGGTTGTGGAGTCTCCATCTCTGGAGACATTCAAAACGCACCTGAATGCATTCTTGTCCTGCCTGCTCTGGGTGGCCCTATGGACAGACCCTTGTTTGGCTGGGGGTTTGGACTAGAAGATATCCAAAGGTCCCTTCCAATCCCTACCATTCTGTGATCCTGTAATACAATCTAGAAACATGAGAATGAGGCTCTGACTCAATAATCTAACCACTGGTATTCTGGGCCATTCAAGACCCTTTGAGGAAACTGATCTTCAGCTGCATCTCCAAGAAGGCATGGGCCTCTTACAGGTCTTGTGTCAGATATACCAGCTTGGAGTACATGGCTCAGGTAACCTAGGGTTTACTTTGCTTAGGAAATTAAAATGAATCTCAAGTGCATCTTTATTGTTGTCTTTATTCAAGACATGCTGTCTTTATTACAAAGCTAGGCTTAAGAATATAAAAATATAGTTCTCTTGGGCAACAAACAGTTGGGCTAGCAACAGTTGGGATGGTGGCTGTTGCTGCTAGTAAAGGAAGAATCAGGGGTTTGGGGATGATATCTGCCAGAAACTGATGTCATTGCCCTCATCCCTTCCTTGGTAGCTGCTGGCAGCACAACCTGATTGGCTAGCTCACCTCCCATCCAAGCTCTTCCCCTCATCCTCTCCTAATTTTGCCAGAATGTACTCAGCCCTGTCCCCTCCAGCCCAGGAATAAAGCAAACATACAAAATAAAGCAAAACTCCACAAAACCCAAATCCATATTTCTGCAAAACCGTGAGCTGACTCTGCTCTGTTAGGCAGTATAATGACAAAATAACTCTGTTGGATTCTCTAACAAAATGTACCCTCACCAGTGTAAAATTGACAGCCTAAGATACATTTATGGCAACTAATACTATAAAATCTGGACACTTCACGTGCTTTATGATATCCCACAGAGGTAAAAAAGGAAGAATTATTTGACAACTGGGAGTAAGAGGCTCAGAAAGGCAAAATGACTTATCTAGGATAACATAAAACATCTGTGACAGAGAAGGAAGTGAAACCTGGGTCTCCTAATTTCCATGCTTCTGTTCTAGCCACTAGAAGAAAGGAGCCTGAGCTGCCTTTGCATAAACATATAATCTAACCTTTACCTGCTAAGCCAGCAATGCAAGAGCCTCCATTTCTCAGCCCTGTATGGCTGTCTAGGGTACACTGGGTCATCCCAATCTGGAGCAGATACCTATGTCAGGGCTGCTCAATGAAGATCAACAATTCTTGAAAGCTACTGCAGGAGCAGGCTGCAAGTAGTATCTTTGAGTGAGAACCCCAGACTGGGATTGTGGAATAAAAATATGAGAGAAACCTGAGGTTGCAGCCTCTTTTTTCTACTGCATATAGAAATTCAGATCTTTAAAGTCTTCTTAGAAAGGAGAGAGTAGGCTTTGAGCTAAAGTTCACAAGACCTGGGTTATAAGTATCAACAAGTTACTAAGTCATAGAATCTTCACAAAATCAGTGTCACCATGGCTGGGAAGGGCCTCTAGAGACCATTGATCCCAACTTCCCATGCTTGAGCATGGTGAGCTATAGCAGGTTGCTCAGGGCCATGTCCAGTTGAGTTTTGAATATCTTCAAGGATAGAAAGTCCACAACCTCTCTGAGAAACCTGTTCCACTGTTTGTGTAAACAAAAGGTTTTTCTTGTATTTAAGTGTACTCCAGTTTGTGCTCATTACCTTGTGGCCTGTCTCTGGGCACCACTGAGAAGTGCCTGTCTCCATCGTCTTTACTTCTCCCCTACACCTCCCCAGGCCCCGTTAGTCATTTCCACACAACAGTAGGAGCCCCAGCATGTACTGATGCATGGGATTGTTCCTCCCGATGTGCTAGACTTTGCATTTCTCCTTGCTGAAATTCATTAGTTTCCTGTTGGCTCATTTTTACAGCCTATCAAGGTCCCTTTAAAAGATAATATTATCATCTGGTCTGCCCATAACTCCTCTCAGTTTTGAATCACCTGCAAGCTGGCTGAGGATGGATTCCCCATCATCCAGGTCATAAATAAAGATGTTAAACAGTATTGTCCCCAAGATTGAACTTCGGAGCACATCACTAGTGACTGGCAGCTAATTAATTTTATTTTTCTTATTCTTTTTTAAGTTTAGCCACCAAAAATGCAGCTGGTTTATTAAGCAATTGATCCAAGTTTTCTCTAAAGCTGTAGAAGAGGCAGCGTCAGAGAAAGATTTGCATCGTTCTAAAAGAAAGGTGCCTGCCTTATCCAGCTATTTCTTTCCCTTAACTGTTGCTGAAGCCTTGATTACTGTAGTTAAATGGCTGGTTTTGAGAAACTATAGGTAGTTTCGGTGAATCTCACACTTCTTTAAAGAATTAAATTAAGCTATCACTTAGAGAATAGAATGAAAAAGGGTCCACATCAAAATATCTTAGGGGAATGAGCACTCATCAACATTTTACTGATTTGAAGTCCACTCTGACTGGACTTCCACTTGAAAAGGCTTCCAAACAAGACTTCTTTTGAAATGAACATATTTCTCAGATAATTTGAAAGAAACACCATGCTGTTGACAAAAAGTCACCATCTCCTAGAAAAATGCATCCCAATGTATTCTGCTGGTAAAGCCAGGATATCCTGTAGAAAATATATAATAACTGCTCTGGGTAACTTGATCCTATGTTGCACACTGGCTGTATCATAAGTCAAGTCTAAGCATTTCAAATGTGACTTCATCCCCATGAGCCTTCACTTCATGGGTGCTCATAAGAATTGTGACAAGTGGCTCAAAAAAAGAACTTTTTTGTTTAAAACACACTGCTTGACACATTACAACAGAAGGGAAAAGTACAGCAAAACCAATGTATGCCTTGCACTATGCAGTAAATAAATAAGCCCAAAATAAAACAAAATGAAAAACAAAGTCCCACCAAAATGGAATTTGAGAACATCCCAAAGAAGTATGCTCTGGAAAGTTGGATATGTTTGAGATAAACAGCAGATGGCATTCTCAGGTGGTGGGAAAGATAAAAATGTGAATTTAGAAATGTTAGGAGTTTTGTGACTGCAGAAAAAGTGTAACTGTCGGAATTCGGCAACAGATAGTCTAAAAACCTGTTTGCAGCTTTAGAGAGCACAGCTGCTTTACATCTCATACTGTCTCAGTGGAAATCTAAAAGCACTTCTGCATCTTTAAAGCAAATGCAAGCTCCTACTGGTCAGCATAGCCACAAATATCCATGCACAGTTAAGGCATGGGTAAAGGCTATATTGTTTCAATGCAAAAAAAGTAGAATTACATTGGGTTACCTTTGCTTGTAATTAATTTATAAAATGACAGTATAGCAAAGTTAAGGTGTCCTTTAAAAGACCTACATCGTGCCAGTCTCTGCAAGTGCTTACTTTTCTTGACAGGAATGTATTGGAGTTTTAAAGGTGTGGTATAAAGAAAACAAAGCCATATGAATTTCACAGTTGGAACTCAGTTTTGTTTCTAGATTTAAATCTCTTGTGCTGCCAAACTGCATTCAGTAAGTCTATGATAACCTTATACGGGGGTTAGGAATTTCAGTTTCGTTCCTTACAGTATGTATTCTGATGTTTTCTGGCTATCTTCTGCTATGTATTACTTCATCATGGTCAGATGGAGGAGAAAAAAGATTGAATCTGAGAGAGTTATCTATGAATAGGATTACACTGAGGATCAAAATCACCTGAATGTCTCTCTCTCAGGAAGAGCAAGAATCTGAAAATATATCTAACTTTTAATACATAAATAAATCTTTTTTCTACTATCCCTTTGCTCTGAAAAATGACATAACAAAGAATAAAGTAATCAATGTTTATGGTTAGTCATGAAGAGCAGAACACAATGCTGAGAGATAAAAAAAGCAGAAAAGAAGAACAGAATGACAAAAGAATCTTTTTTTTTTTTCTAATTTCTTGACCAGATCTGGAAGTAAGAAAATGTCTAAGGAGGGGAGAATATCACTTCAGCTCATCCTCCCAATTAGAAAGAAAAAACACGTGCAGGAGAACAATAAGATTCTTGATAAAAGTTCAAGCAATGATCAACAAGAAAACCTTCAAGTGTTTTTTGTTGTGTTTTGCCTCATCTGATTTTGTGTAGTTCTATAGCTAACTGAAGGTTTTTGTAGCCCTTTGTGAAGAGTTAGGAGTGTGACTGACGTTCCCACCTCAGCTGGTGAGCTAGAATGGCTATAAAATCAAAGGGGAGAAATGGGCATTTTAGAGCTCAATTCACCTATTCAAATTAAAAGTATTTTTTATTAAAAGATAAATATTGTTCTAGAAATATATATATATATTTTTCCCATTGACTGTAAAAGTAATCCAGGTATTTAACTCAGTTAAGGGTGCAGGTTTCCATGTTTAGGCAAAGAATCTCAAAGAAGTTCATGTGGTTGGGATGCTTGGGTGGTGGTGGCCTAAGTGAGGTCTGTGAGGTCTGTTCCTGTGGAAGATGAGAAACAGAAGGGCTGGGCCTATGGAAGAAAAGAGCTAGTAGTAAAAAAAATTTCCAAGCCTGAAGCCTCCTTTATGCAAGGAAACTGAAGATAAAGCAAAGAAATAATGAGAGGGGCGTTCAGAAAAGGAAAAGGAGTATTGCCACAATATAGAGAAGTGTACGTGGAAAACTGTGGTCCTTATTTCAAAGAATGGGATAAAAAAAAAAACAACTCTTAGAGTGGCAGCATTAAGCAAGGGAAAAATCTAGACAGAACCTTTAGTGTCCAAGTATTAAAGCAGCTTGATAATTCTCAAGTGTCTTTGAGGAAAAACAAATATGCAAAAGAAAGTCACTAAGGATTCAACTGTCTATGTGTGCTAATGTTTAACAGATGCTAATACTTACAAGGGTGCTATGAGAATTAATTAATGAGTGCTGGTAAAAGCAATCCGAGGAAACATTTTTTCATACAATGAACATATGAGGAAAGCTGCACTTTTGGCTTTGTTGACTTCATAGTAGGTAAGTGAAACACTTTCTTGGGCATGAAGACAAGCAGAAGTCTTAAATACACTTACAATAAAACCTGAAGATAATTTCATCATAACTGTGAATTTCAATGTTTTGGTGATACATACAAGATAAAATAGATGCTGGTTTTAATTTTTTTGCAGATTTCCAAATGTATATGACAAAATAAAGGGATTGACTGCCACTTACTGCAAATAGCAAAAGAAAATTATCCCACATAAAGTCTCTGCTGTATAATACCAGCATTGCTTCATGTTTGAGGGCAGTGAGAATATGTGTTCTGTGCTTGAAGAAGTCCAGTGTCGTTGGAGTCTCCTACTTGATGAGGGTCACTTTCTTCTACTATAATAAGAATACTAACTGGCAATTAATCTAATTTCACTGCTTCAATTCTACTTAGAAGATATGGAAAGGTAAGACTCACCTGAACATAAAAAAGAAATCAATTATAGGCATACAGCGATAGTTTAATGTCTATGTGAACATCATGGTTAATGTTGTCTTTGCACATGCTCTTCCCTGTTTTGACCATCCTTGATCTCAAACCCTACTGTTCATAGTAGGAGAAATATTGTCATTTCTACAAGACTCCTGGTCACTTTCTATCTCTTCCAAAGACAGTGTGACATAGTATTAAGAAGTATCAATAATACTCATTGTGTGTTTGTTCAGCATTTAATAATCATTTCCTGATCTTCTGAAGTACCAGGGCCCAGTGGAAACCAAGTGATCAAAAGGAAGATGAAACATCAACATTGATGTGTGGCGTTATATATATATATATATAGGCAGATGACTGGACCAGTTTGCAGCAGAGAACACTGAGGCAGACGCCCAGGCTTTGGATACAATCCAAATTTGGAACGTCTGTTTTGTGGAGCAATTAGCTCTAACTTTATTTGTTGCGCAAATGAATGTTTGGGCTCCGGAGAACAATTGCTTTAATTGTTTCTGAACATTCTCCACTTCCCTGTTTTATTCCCTTGGTAATTCTTTGTGAAGTTCCAGGGATGATGTACTGATCTAAGGGAAGTAATAAATTTCAGAATTCAGTCAAAGCATTTGCTAATTGTTACCATTGTAGAGAGATTTCTTTAGAGATGGAATGTGATATATTTATAAATACATAAAATTATTTTTCCCAGTAGTGTTATTGCATGACCTTTTAACCATCTTTGCACAGGATAAGTTTTCTCTTTATTATTAATGAATAACAAGAGTTGCTAAAAACCTTCCATACAGTGACTTTTAAGTCTCTTGGTGGCAAGAAAGTCTCCTTGGGAAACCCTCATTTATTTATCTCAGGTAACCCTTTGACCCTTCTTTCTGTCTTTAGATCCCTAACAGTACTATTAGAAATGGTTCAAAATTGAACCTTCTGTTGCAGAGTAAATTCTGATATTTTAAATGAAATTAAAAGAACTGCAACAGTTATGGTGACTGTCACATATTCACTGCAATAAGAAACAAATATTACAAAAAATCATAGAAAAGTGATCAAAAAAAGGTCTAGGACAAGTCTTGTTAAGTCCTTAGTTGTAATGCAAGGTTAGTATCAACATTTACTTCTCATATTCTGTTTTTCTGATTAAATTTTTAAAACCACCTGCAATTGAGATTCCATGCCTTTCCAAGTAATCTATTTCAATGTTTTATTACTCTTTACACTGTTAAGTACTTTTCTTTGCATTTAACCTGAATCTTTCTTCCTTTACAGTAAACTTTGTGGTTTTTTGTGGTGTCTATAACAGAGTACCCATTAAAATTCAAAACAGAGACCATTGTAGTCTCTTTCCCTTTTTTAGCAATCTTTTTACATGTCTGAAGACACTAAGCTAAACAAATATTTTCTTCAGTCTTTCCTTATATGTTTTTCTTTCTAGACTATTAATTTTCTTCCTTTTTACCTGAGTAGCTCCAGTATATTTCTTATTATGGTGATTTAGTTAAGGAAAAATCCAAATGTTCCATTTTGATGAGATTGAAAAAACTGTTTCAGCATTTTGCCTAAGTATGATTCTCTTTGAAAAAGTCTTGATTGGAAGATTGTGGTGATTTTACCAACTCAGCATTTTTCAGGAAACACAAAATTAAGTCAGAAAATTTAGACTGGCAATTTTGGGAACTCAGTGGAATAAACTGATTAAAGTAAAAGGTGGGAAAACATGTAAATAAGTCTCCTGAGAATTGCCACAAAATAAATTTGACCCTAAAGAGACCTTTTGTTGATTCATAGAATCATAGCATAGTTTGGGTTGGAAGGGACCTTTAAAGGTCATCTAGGTCCAACTTCCCCTGCAATAAGCAGAGACATTTTCAACTAGATCATGCTGCTCAGAGCCCTGTCCAACCTGGCCTTGAATATTTCCAGGGATGGGGCATCTACCACCTCTCTGGGCAACCTGGGCCATGGTTTCACCACCCTCAGCATAAAAAAATTCTTCTTTATATCTAGTCTAAATCTACCCTCTTTTAGTTTAAAGCCATTAACCCTTATCTTATTGCAACAGGCCCTGTTAAAAGTTTTTCCTCGTCTTTCTTATAAGCCCCCTTTAAATACTGCAAGGTCACAGAAAGGTCTCCCTGGAGCATTCTCTTCTCCAGGCTGAACAAGCCCAACTCAGCCTGCCCTCATAAGAGACGTGTTCCATCTGCCTGTTTATTTTTGTGGCCCTCCTCTGGACTTGCTCCAGTAAGTCTGTATCTTTCTTGCACTGAGGACTCCAAAGCTGGACACAGTACTCCAGGTGAGGTCTCACCAGAGCCAAGTAGAGGGGAAAATCACCTCTGTCTAACTGTTGACCACACTTTTGATGCAGCCCTAGATACAGTTGGCCGTCTGGACTGTGAGCACACATTGTTGGCTTATGTTGAGTTTTTCATCCACCAGTACCCCAAAGTCCTCCACAGGGGTGCTCTCAATCCCTTGATCCCCCAGCCTGTATTAATATTGGGGATTGCTGCAACCCAAGAGCAGGACCCTGCACTTGGCCTTGTTGAACCTCATAAGGTTCACACAGGCCCACTTCTCAAGCCTGTCCAGGTCTCTCTGGATGGTATACCATGCTTCAGGCATCTTAACTGAACCACTAAGCTTGGTGTCATCCGCAAACTTGCTGAGGGTGCACCCGATCCCACTGTCTATATAATTGGTAATATTGCTGGTCCCAATTCAGACCCCCAAGCGACATCACTTGTCACCGATCTCCATCTGAATATTTCATGGTGTCCATTATGACTTTACTGTTGGTTTTGAACTTACAGGGTTCAGAAGCTGAGTTGCTGGCCAACAATACAGAACACTGAGAGAAAATGAAAGTTTCTCATTGCAGTTCTCCCATACCTCCACTGATCTTATTCTTATTTTGCATCCCCACTTTTGTGTGAAAACATTACAAGCTACAGTGATTTGCCATTATTTTCTGCCATATTTAGAACTTATTGTTCATATTCCCTACTGTCTTACAATGGTGCACTTTTGTTTATCTAAAAGTACTATCCAAGGGTCCTAATAACAATTAGAGTTGCTTGAACGTAAAGAGAAATGTGGTGCTAGCCCAGAAGAGTTTACAATATGCTAGTCAATACTATTTTCAGTTGAGCTGAGGTACTTTAATAGCAATGTTACATCAGCTAAATCATACCCAAGGACATAAAAAAAAAAAACCCACAACAAACATAAAGGTCTTTGGATTTTGAAGAGATGTCCATATAATTGATTTTTCCTTCCATTAGTCAGTCAGCTAAATATTTCCTTTAACCTCTGTTAACATTGTGTCTTGCATTGTTCTTTAAGGAGAATATTTCTGCAGAGTGTTTGCAGGCAACAAATGCAGGAAAGTTAAAGAATATTTGTAAGCTCACAGACCCCAATAAAATGCTAAGAAACAATGAAGTACAGTGTTAACAGCAGTGACAATGCTGAGTTTCTGCTTCAGTAAAAGGACTATTCCTGAGTTTACAATGGTCAATGAAGCAATTAGTCACATTAGCTGTTCTGGTGAAGTATTTCTAAAGAGTGTAATTCTGTGCCCAGCATAAAAATAAAGAACCAGGTAATCAGGGATGTGGAGAAAGTAAAAGGATGCAGAACATCACATTTATATGCGATGCTGCTTGTTTATTATTTTCTTTCTCCCTCCATTATTCAGCCTAAGCTCTGAAGTGGATGTGTACCCTGTCTAAATAGCACCTGCAGAGGCTTTATCTTTCAGTTAATAGTAGTCACTATAATAAGACGTTTAAAAATAGACTAGGGTGCTCAGGTTAGTGGTTGGATAAAGCAAACATAAAAGTTAAAAGAAGTGAAGGAAAAATATTTTTTTCAGAACAAGAAAAAATGCATTTGGATCAATGCACAGCGTCATATTTGACGCCAAATGACTTGTGTAAGTGTGTTCGAGTTCTTAGCCCCCTTTCTGCATAACTTCTATTTAATAAAAATGTACTTTTATACCATACTCATGCATCCTTTTCTTTTTACAGCTGCAACTTTACCCTGATTCTAACTACACAGGCAGATGTTTTCAGTCCTCTTAAAATTCCGTTGTCCACTGAATTTCCTATTAGTTTAAAAATGTTGTTTAGTTTAAATACTGATTAATAATTATTATCTCTAACTTTATTAACTGCGGTGCCCATGGTCTTGGAGTCTTGATGTCAGGTTCATGAGGCCCATGGTCTTGAAAAGCGATGCAGGAGAAATTGGTCAATGGGAATGCTACCTACACCTTCTGCATACAAAAATGTGAGAAGTTCTTGTGTGTTTACTGCCCCGTGCCAGTGGATGTCTCTTGCCTAATGGCTTTTCCAGTGTACAAAATGGTGCAAAATGTGAGCCGTCACTCTTCTGCCACCCCAGACTTCTAAGGACTACTCCTCTGAATAACACAACTGTATCCAAAACTTGATCTAAACCCTTACATGAGTCCATAGCCAGTCTCTGTCTTCAGTGGCATGAGAAAGTAATTCCAGTTCAGTAAAATTCATGCAGTTTACACTTCCTATTCACCTTTTTGATTATTTTTTCCTTTTAACCAAAAGAAAAGGGCTTCTCAAACTGTCAGCAAATGCTTTGTTTTTGGTGTGCTGAAGACCTCTCTAGAATATAGGGTAGACTGACACTTATCATTTCCTTTCCCTGCAGAAAGAACTGATAACATTACCCAGCATTTCTTGGTGCTAGATTGATAAGAAAATAATCACTGTAGACTATTGATAGAAACAAAAAGGCATAAGATTTAAGGAAGCCCCTACAGGTTATTATAATTTAAGCAGAGAACATAGCAAAGTGACAGATTATCTTCAGAGAGCCAGATATGATGAAGGAGCCTGACTTGCTTGAAAGGGTGAGTGTGTGGTGATCAGCACATGAAGGCAGAGAGATCTAGAATTCATTGCAAGCTGCCTTATCTAGATGGCACAATAGAAAATGATAATATCCTTGTTGCTTTGTACTGACTGATCACTAACAATTGTTAAGCACCACTACTAGACTAATTTCTGGCCTTTTCCTCTTCTTCAAAGATCAAGTGAGATCTTTCCAGTGTGTAACTTTTAATCCCAGTTCTGTTCTTAAACGTACTGTATCACCTACCTTTAGAGATTAGTTCTACTAAAACGGAATTTATTTGTCCATTAACACTATCAGCAGTAGCTTTTGGCACCAGGGTACATGATTTCCTTTGCCCAGTTTTGGATAAATATTTTGGATAAACTTTTGCTGTTCTGGCAGAATAAAGAAATGTGGGAGTGATTGCAGTTATCTTTCTCTGTGATTCTCTTCAAATTAACTTCAGAGTTATTTCAGAATTATCTCTTGTTAAGTGTGCAGAATGGGGAGTATTGCAGAACACCTACTTTCTCTCTCCATGTGGTAACTAATGCATATCTGTATTTTGACAACTGAGTCCCTGAGAGCCATTTCACAGCAGACGTGCATGCATGTTGCAAATAACTCCTGTTCGTGGCCCAGGTTTTACTCACAAGTCATTGGCTTGTGCTTTCTCCCTGCTGTTCCTCCTGTTTTCACCCAGATGTGAGACTTGAAGGTTTAACCTATAAGGCTGAGACTTTTAAACTCACATCTCCCATTTTTCAGGGAGTTTCCTAACCAAAGGCCCTAGGTGGGTTGTCTGACTTCTTCTGGCTCACAGGTGCAATCAGCGCAGTTCCCACGCCAGATTTTATCTCCAGACTGGCAGAGGTTTGTGCTGAAGGGTTGTCTGAACCCGAGGGAGGAACTGTCTCAGTCTGTGTTACTTGGGCTAATAAGTTTCCTGCAACTGCACTGCAAACCCAGCAGTTGCACTGGTACTTTCTCAGAGATCTAGACTGACTGCATAAGTGTGAGAAATTCATCCTGGCAGGAACATAAATTCAGGGTTTGCGTGTGGGTGGCAGAGGATTACCAGGCATGTAGAACGTGTGCAGGACTCTGCAGAAGTGTCATTCTCTGCAAGACTATACTCTGCCCAACACCATTGACATATGTAGTAAGAGAGAGGCAAAAGTGTAATGCAATGGGAAAAAAAAAAAAAAAATAAAAAGCACCATATAGAAGCAGGCTGCTTTTGCAGCTTGTTCATGATTTACCCCAGGAAACGGTGGTAGGAGACGGCTGCGATCTGGGTTCATTTTCCTGCTGGGCTACATGCAGTCTGTATGACAGACGTTAAACACGCGTAGCTCGTGATCAAACCTTTTCAGGAGACAATACAGCAGGACTCTCACAGAGTCACAGAATGGTCAGGGTTGGAAGGGACCTTTGGAGATCATCTAGCCCATCCTCCCTGCCAAAGCAGGGTGACACAGAGCAGGTTGCACAGGATTGCATCCACGTGGATTTTTAATGTCTCCAGAGGAGGAGACTCCACCACCTCTCCGGGCAGCCTGTTCCAGTGTTCTGCCACCCTTTACTTTGGTGGGGTAAAGCAAACTGTACCACACAGAGATGTCAACAAGGGGCACTGTCTGCTGCAATCAATAAGTAGTTTAATGTAAGACATATCCCTTTTGGGAGACTATATCCTTTTCATGGAGGGAAAAAGTGACTTGCTGATCTAAAAGATCTCAATTTCAAAATATTACGATTCTGCAATAACACAGCTCTTACTGCCAACAAAATAATGCATCTCAGAACAGTGTTTATGGTTCATCACAGAATAAAAGGGAGGAAAAACACACTGGAAAAGAGCAGCTCAATGTATTTGGGTTGCTGTGCTTGTTAAGATTTCCAATCATAAACCATGATGGATAAAAATTATCTTTGCTTAATATTTATTATTGCTTTGTCTGTGTGTGCTTGGAAGACATGAGCAGTTGAATAGATTTTGCTTGAAAGGATGCCCAGTTGTTCTGGAGCTTCCTTTAAGTACTACTTTATTCTTTGTAAAATCCTGTTTTGGGTAATTTCCTCTCAGCAACAGCACAGCAGTGAATCATAAAGGAACGAAGCAGCAACAGCTGATGCCGTGTTAAAGTTGAACCTTGACTTCTAGCTTAAGCTTTGTTTTAGATACTTTTCCCCATCAAGAGGCTCTGTTGTTTGCTTTTAGGCAATTTGTTTCATGTTTCTCTGCTCCTTTTCCTTTACATCGGCCAGGCTTGAATTTTCAGCAGTTGATCAAGATGTCTCAATGTATTATATTGAGAGATTCTCTGCCATACTGGGAAGACACTATCAAATAGGTCTTGTACTAAACCTGAGACTAGTTATCCTTTTCAGTGTTGATTTGGATGATGGAACTGTAAATTCTGGTTTAATGGGTGGGAAGGGAAAATGTTGAGTTTATGAGCCCTGGGGAGACCAGAATGGAAAGTTGCATAAAAAAGTTTGAGGAAAATGGTTTGAATCCCCATTCATTGGGTGTTCCAATATCTTGCTGGATGGTAAAGTGAGAAATACAAAGGTGAAGTTGAAACTTTACTAGGATTAAGGGGAGTAGTGTCAACCTGGAACAAAGAAGGTCCCGTTCCCTTCTGGGCTGTATTGGTGGGATTTCTGTATGTAAACCCCAGGTGACAATTATGTTAATATGCTCACTGTGGGCAAAGGCTCAGCTGGCAGGGCATTGCACAGAAAAGGAGATGAATATCAAGAGGAGGACAATGAAAGATCTAGAAAACAACACTACTATGGAGGTTGCAAAGGAGCTAGATTTGCTTCATCAAGAAAAGGGAATCTTGATTCAGTTGCCAAAGAGTGGGCTACCAAGGAAAGCTGGAGATCTTTTCTGCCATTCCTGGCATTTGCAAAGGATGGGCTGATGTGACACAGCATATAGAGTAGAAGTGAAGTGAGATTTTCAGGGCTGGGAGGTGGAGGCCAGACAGGATTGCTGAGGCATTTGATATAGTGTCAGGTCTCTCTGTTTGGGCAACTGCATCTCTGGCCAGAGTATAGGAAGGAAATACCATAATCTTTTAATAGCTCAAAGATAGCTGCTATTATTATTGTTGTTGTTGTTGTTATTATTATTATTTACAAATATATCAAGCAAATGTTTTTGTTGCATACAAGGGGAATAAGAAGAAAGCAACTAAAGTTTCAAGGAGATATTGGGGAGACCTCTTTAAATTTAAGGTGAAATATGAGTACATGCTCCATACAGCCTCTGTACAGTCTGACGTTTTCCATATTAAAAACGTAAATGCAGGGTGCTCTGATGCCCGTGTTATTCATGGAGGAGTTCCAGAAGGGATTAAGACACGATGAAAGGTTTTCTGGAGACTAAGCCACACATGGTACATCTCACCCATATTGCAGTGTCTCCCAAAGAACCTGGGAGCTCGTCAGTTGCTGCTGTTACAGAAGATTGGTGTGTACAAAGGTCTGTCTACTTCTCATGAGTGACCTCAGATCACTGAATGATACATTTTGGATTAAATAAAAATATTTGTAATGGTAAACAGAAAAATCACCAGGATTCAGGCTTTCATCAGACAAGCCTCCCTACCTAAGAATGCTGGCTATAGATTTCTGAAGGGACCTTCAGGACAAAATATCAGGTTCTGGTAGAATTTGGGCAACATGAACGTGGACCTATATTGCTTCTAGGAGCAAGGAGTGATCTTCACATTACACTGCCTTTCAGAAATGTTATTGGAAATCGTATTCTCAAGCTTTTGCTAATCTTCATCAGAAAGACAAGAAATTCAATCTACATTTCATCGCACTAGGGCTGCTCATCTATGCTTTTTTATGGAGCTGCAATTCCCAGGGTCAAATTTGGTGTGTTGCATAGCCATCACTTCTTGAAAGAACAGATTTTTAGGAGCTTTCCCTCTAAATGTACTCCTCTTTCCTCATGTGCCTTTAAAACTATAGATAGTCTTAAATTTTAGCAACAGAAGATTACAGCATCCATCTTGTCTCAGTTGAGGACTACCATCCTTCTGCTACAAATTGTTTGCCCCACCCACCCCACAGAAATGCTGCCTAAAGTACTCATGTGTGCATCTTCAAACCCATTCAGCCAAAATAATCAAAAATTGGAAACTGATGTACGCCTAACACATCTTCAGCATTAAAAACCTACACCATCAGTAAGTAAATAGGTGCCTGAACAGCACTGTCAGTTTAAGGTGAGAAAGGAGATACGATGACTGTCTATAAAAATGAAAAATATGAAACGGAGACATGTTGTACAACTGGTTTCTGAAGCCATTATTTTCACACCTATATGCTTTAAGACATCCCTATAAACCTCCAATAAAATAAATAAATAAATATAAACAGAAAAAATATAAAAATCATAAAATAAAAGAGAGGGCATAAAACAACAGCAACAATAATAACAGAAATCACCTGTTATGATTCAGCTGGCAGGGTGGGGAGCTCCAGGATCAATGAATCATAGAATGGTTTTGTCTTGGAAAAGACCTGAAAGATCATTGAGTTCCAATGCCCCTGCCATGGTGGGGGCATCTCCCACTATATCAAGTTGCTCAAAGTCCCATCCAACCTGGCCTTGAACACCTCCAGGGATGGGGCATCCACAGCTTCTCTGGGCAACCTGTTCCAGTGCCTCACCACCCTCACAGTAAAGAATTTTGTCCTGATATCTAATCTAAATCTCCCCTCTTTCAGTTTAAAACTGTTACCCCTCATCCTATCGCTGTACTTCCTGATAAAGAGTCCCTCCCCATCTCTCCTGTAGCTCCCTTCAGGTCCTGAAAGGCCACCAGGTGTCTTCCAGGTGTCTTCTCTTCTCCAGGTTAAACAGCCCCAAATCTCTCAGCCTGTCCTCATAGGAGAGGTACTCCAGCCCTCTGATCATCTTTGTGGCCCTTCTCTTGACTCGCTCCAACAGGTCCCTGTCAAAGAACTCCTGGAGCTTGTCTATACTTTTCTATAGTTTTCTCTATACTTTTTCTGTACATCTTCCAGAAATGTTGTTACTTGATAGCTGAGTAAAAGGTGAGCATATCAATATTAATTAGAGGAGTCCTTTCATTGGTGAAACTTCTTCTCTTTTTTTTTTTTTTTAAGAAAATGTTAGATGATTACAGAAGATGGAAAAAGTAGCTGTAAATCATTTACGTGGTTAAAAGGGCAAATCTAGTACAGCACAAAGCAAAAGAGAAGATTCTGAGGTGTTTCTTCTTTTGTCTGGAGATACACAGGGGATTCAACATGTGGCTGATTCGTCCACTTCGGTTCAAGATTAAGGTTATCATTCTAAAACTACAGTGATTGTGAAGGACAAGAAGGGATTTAAGGACACAGTATGTGGGGGTGAGCTTCCTGTTACTACAGAGAACAGGTATTTCTGAATCTCATTCTTCTTATGTTTTTCAATCAAAGAACTTGAAAAGCTGTGCTTTTATCCATTTCAAGAGGAATTCAAAAAAGAGGCAAAAAAATAAAAGATTCCTCAAATTCCCCATGAATCACCTAAAATCAATCACCCTTAGAGCTTGACTTCAACCATGGCTTGTGTCCAGCTTGCATACTTCAAAAAAAAAAAAAAAAAGCGATCATGCACTGAAAATGAGTGAGATCTAGCCAGATTTGAGGGATAGATATTAAAAAAAAAGGCATGGAGACACTCCAAGGTGTTGGAGTTGGATTTGGTTTGTGACATTCAGGTGCTGCCACCATCAGGGTTATAGATTGAGGACTGCTGTAAGTTTTCTATGTGGATTAGTGTGTCTGTAGGATATTGTAGGTAAGAAAGGTGTTATTTCAAGTTTTGAAAGATGAGATAAAGGTCTGAGAAGATATTGGGGTAAAAATGGTGAGCATGGTGTTGACATCATGGGCTCAGGAAACAGAGAGTAAGGAAGGTTCTAAATTCTGGTTTGAGGAGGTGGAAAGGTGCGATAAGAAAGCAGGAGAGATTCTGAGAGATGACTTGTTTGGTCATTTGATTCAAACAGACAAAAAATTGTGAGGGGTCAGAAACAAAAATGAATAAAATGATACTGCAACCTCTTCCAGGGTATTTCTTTTGCAATGAATGACAGACCACACATACCTATAAAAAAAAGCCTGGAATTATTTTACATGCTTTTTAATGATTGACTGAAGCTCACTTCCCTTTTCCAATATTTATGACTCTGTAAAGCATCCCACAGTTCAAATTGAGACCTGTATCTTCAGCTCAGAATGTGAACTGTGTTCACTGTGACCCAGTACAGATGAAATTTTGCTTCAGGCACTTACATTTAATTCCTCCCCCTCCATTACCCTTCCTCTCAATTTCCAGCTCCTGCTCCAGAAGGAGATGGTGTACCCTGGTCCTGTGTCAGCTTCAATCCTATGTCATCTTGGACACTGTGAAGTCTCTCAAATGGCACCAGAAATCAACTGAATCGGTTCCAAGGTGTCCGTCGTAGAGTGAGCTGAATTGCTTACTAGGATTTGTTCACTACCTTGACTAGATCTCTTCTGACTAAGAACAGACCTCTAGTTTTCTACACACAGGCACCAAAACATGCGTGTCTTGACCTCAGGCTGATCTCCATGCCAAGGTCTCACTTCAGTTGCCTGAACATTTAGAAGCCACTCGCTGTTATCATAGGTCATGGGTCTCCCAGAGGTCTTGTGTAATTTCTGCCAACCTTATGAAATGGCTTTGGCTACCTCAAAGCACTTCAGATGACACTGAATGCCAGTGTGTGTGACATTTACCTAGAGAAATAAATGGCTGGAGTCTGATGTGCATGCTTCTGTTCCTGCTAGGAGAACAAATGCTGAGGGTTTCATACTTCAACAGGAGAATGACACTTCTGGAAACACAGAGCCCCCAACAGCTTGCTAAAATAGCTCTTTAGGTAAGCAGATCTCCAGCAGATATGTAAAAGTGTCATTGAATGGGTCAATTTATTGTTTTAAGGTAAAAGGGTATTCCTTAGGGGTAGTGGCTGAAGATGGATGTGTGGCTATTGGCTCTTGTGCATTTCATTGCAAAGCGAAGGAACATTTCTTTTAAGGACACTTTTCCCAGGATAAGTGTTTGTGCCAAAGTCAAGATGAAAGCTGAGAATGATTTCTCTACCCAGAGTGAAAAAGGGACCAAATCTGTCATATTAGACATTCACCTGTCTTTGGACTACAAGCTTTTTGAATGACTAATAATGAATCAAAATCCACTTGATAATGAACAGCTCGTTTACCCTTTGCCAAGCTTGTTTCTCCACCCCAATACCACTGAACAGGTATTCACAGTAACAATTCACACAGAGAATGGCTTTCAATCACAACCACTGACTAGCACAGATTTTTATTGATCCAGGAGTTGCATGTGAGACTGTATGTCATGTAAGAGTTTTGATGAAAATATCAGAACTGCTGTCACTCTGAATAGCACCAAGGGTTGGTTTGCTGATCTCTAATCAAAGTTTTTGAGTATGTTTCTGTGACAAGGCCAGTAATTCAGAGTGAAAGTTCTCTACAGGGGCCAACGTCCTATCAATCTTATTTAACATCTACTTAAATGTTATTCCCATTATCTAAAACCAGTACACAAGTTCAGTTACACAGACAAGACTACATCTTGCACCTCTTAACTCCTTGATCTTGTCTGTGAATTATAACTGTCATTTTTATCCACCTTTTTTCTTTGCCCTTACTCCTGTCTGTCTTTAGACATTTACTGTGTCATTTTGAATTTAGTTTGAATTCCAGCTAAAGACAAAAATGCAAGTTTGCTTTGTGAAGTGCCTCGTGCAATTTCAGGCCGTCAAAAGTGAAGATAGGCATTTGCTTGCTGAGAATGATGTGATTGTATGAAGACAACCCATCACTTTTGCGTTCGCTCCCCATCCTTCCCCGTATGCTTCTCAAGAAAAGTGAGACTTCATGATAAATTTTGTCACCAGGGAGCCGACTTGATAAATTCATTTTTGGAGGATGTTTTTCCAAGTGAAAAGATTACTATAGAAAGAAGCATGGAGTTTGCTAGAGGAGATCTGTTTGCACAGTGTAGTGGAAAAAGTAGGGTAATTGTGGTTTTCTTGCACAAGTTTTGCATGAAATTTATGTTAGATGTGCAGCACAAGAGAACCTTCAAAGTGTCTCAAATGGAGTGACTTAAAAACAACTGATTATCCGCACCTGTGGCTTTAATGCAGGGGGAGGCTTTATAAAATTGATTTTAAAAATTGAGCTATTGCCTAGATTAAGATGGCTAAAAAGAACCAATTCATTACATTAAACATTCTGTTAAATGTCACAATTACACTGGTGTCTTATTCAGCATGTACCAGACTAATATAAGGAACGAATTTCAAGTAAATATTGAAAACTAAATCTTGACCCAAGAGCTAACACAGCCTAATCCACTACTTCAGGGCAAATATAATTCCTCCTTCTTCCTTTCCAGGAAGAATGTTTATTCTTAAAGAAGCATATTTAACATTTGTTTTAACCTCCATGTTTTTCAGAGCTTGTAAAACAATTGTATAGTCTGCCAAAAAATGAATCAAACAGGTTAAAATAAAATAAAATTAAATTTATATTTTACCAATGACTGTTTGTATGCAATAACTAATCATCACCATAAATTTTCTCAACTCTGCTATTCTAGGTTACTGCCAGGTTTTGCATAGGATGTACTGATCCTTGTCAAGAGTGTGAATTCAAGTGAATAACTTCATTATTATCAGAAGTGTTGATTTTATTCAGACTTTGCAGTAACAAGTTTGCAGGAAATTTGTTAAAGCTGCATTTATATTCAAAACTTATTTTTAGAATTCTGCCAATCCAAATGATGCTGTTCCATGTTAGTCATGTAATGTGTGGTTCATCTCACCTAATTTTGGAAATCTAAAAGTTAAATAGTGGCATCTGAGCAGGTCGCTCTGAACTCTTTTATAGTCAGTAGGGAAAAACAGGCATTTTCAGAGGGTGATTCACAAAATCTGTCTCATTGCTGAATTTAGGAAACAAGAATCCCCTTTATTATTCCCTTTCTCTGCATTATAACCTTTCCTCAGCTATAGAAAATTCTTAAGTTGAATCAGTTGTGGTCAATGGTTACTAATTCTCAAAGACTTATGAAAGTTATTGGGAATTTTACACATAGAAAACCTAAATTTTTATCAACAAGAACTTTAAGGACTGCAGAACCTGTAATTAGACAACAAAGGCAACAAAAAAATGTCCAAGAAATCATGTAACTTCCTTTCAGACATAGACTTCTGATGGATTAATAAAGCCTAGTGGAAGGATTTGGGCTTTCTTGGTTATAGAAGCATGTTGGCATAAAAACCAAGGATGATTCCATAGACTGAATCTGTGGGTTATGCAGAGTGTCTGCGTTTGAATTGTGATGTAATTTGCACACTGAGGATATCAATAAAGCTCAGAAATTACCTTATTCAAGATATATATTTCAAGCGTAAATATTTCATATCAAATTAAGAAAAAAAATAAAGAAAGAAAAAGAAAAATGTGGAAAAGGAAAATGAAAAAAACAAATAAAGAGAAAAGAACACCCCCTATTCTGTATTATATGAAATGCCAAGAAAATTGGGAAACCAATTTAAGAAAAAAGTCATAATCATCTACCAACTTAAGACTGACATGGAAACAAAAATTTAGCTAGTGGCTTATTTAAATTAGGCCAATCAAAACTAAAGTTATGGTTTATTTTTAAATGCTGATGTTTTCCTTAAAAACAGCTCAATTTCAAATGCCCAATTAATTTCAACTGTTCACAGATATGAGGCTTCAGACTGAGCCTTAAAAATGTAGTAGTATTCATTAAAAATTCCCCCAGGAGTGCCATCAACCAACAGCGGAGGAGAGTTCTGTTTGGTTGTGAAAACTGTACCTTTCACGGTTTTGAAAAGACACTCTTGCCCCAAATGCTCTTGCTCTTGCTAAAAAATCTTAATCTAAAAGTTGAGGCAGAGGTGAAAGAGATATGGGGAAAAAAATAAGCTGGCGATAGCTGGACTGATAATAACATTCCCCACGGCAACACAACTGTTGTTAAGCATTTTTAAGCACTAGGATATTTTTAGTCACTGCACGTGCAGCAAGGCCGCTTTGTGGATTTTAGTGGTGACCTCTGTCAAATGTGAGGGGTGGCATGGAAGAGGGGACAAAGAAATCAAGGATATAACAGGGGAACTAAAGAGTACCTGGTCCTTGTGAGTAAATAGGTCTGAGGGGAGGAGTGAATGAAATCTGTATGAGTGTATTTACACTGACTCAGACAGATAAATGTCTAAGTTGATGAAGGAATTCTTCTGAGAACATGGAGAAAGAAAGTGTTATGCAAACTGGGAGGCCTGGAAACACATCTGGTCTTTCTGGCAAACAGAAAGTTGTGACTGAGTTTGCTTTGTCATATACATTGGCCTTTTCTACCCTTTTTTTTTTTTTTTTCCATATTCACAAAATTGTGCTTTTGCCAGCATGAAGGTTTGAAAAATGTTACCTGAATTTTCCTAGAAAAGCAAAACACTCACTTGTGCCAGAACAGTGGTGATGAGTTCATATAGTTCTAGTATCAAACAAGTACTCATTCCTCAAGCATCATTATTTTCACAAGTTACAGTTAAGCAATAGGAGCCCTGACATGGCTTCAGATTGGGGATTCAAGTTTTTTGAATAGCAGAGATTATATTCACACTTTTTCTCTTAGGGAATTTTACTTTTGAGTAGCTGTATCCTGGTCTAAATGTGCTTTAGCAGCTGGAGGAAATTGTCTGGCTTAATTTCATCAAAGAAATTGAAAAATCTAGTTTGTATGCTTTGAGAGCAGCCTGTGTTGCAGACCAAATCATCTAAGATCATAGAATCATAGAATGGTTAGAGTTGGAAGGGACCTTACAGATCATCAAGGATGGGGACCCCTCCCACTACAGCAGGTTTCTCAAAGCCTCATCCAGCCTGGCCTTGAACACTTCCAGGATCTTTAGATCTTTATTTTTCAATAGAGTATTATTTTTAAAACACGTTCACTATCTGAAATGAAATGCTAATGTAGGTCCACCTGCCATGACCCTACACAGTCCAAAAGGTCTTTCTTTCTCTAGTTTGATCTGGTTAACAGACTACACAACATAAATAATACAGAATTCTGACAGCTTTGCCTCCACTTTTTCACTGTACCTTTTTTATTTAACCTCTTATTTAACAGGACTTGACCTCTTGGACTGAGAATTTGGAGGACCACGTGACAAGAATCCTGGTGCCAGTGACTCCTCCCTGTATGAAGAAAGGAAAACAAAGTAACAAAACTATTTCCAAAAGCCACCTTGTAATAATTATGCCGTGGGTTTACCCTAATAACCTAATTAGGGAAATATAAAACATATTCACACACTTTTTCACAATTTGTTTTTCCAGTAGTCTAACATAACCTTCAGTTGTCTACAGCAGCAGCTCCAAACAATTTATCAATTAGCACTTCAAATGTATTGAGAAGTTAACATAGGATATTCTGCCCTTTTTTAGTAAAAATAAAACATTTAATATTTTAAAAGTTAATTTTAGTATATTGGGTATTTTTTTTATGAAGAGTACATACCATTCATCTTTTTATTCAGGTATTTTTAGGTTGGCCACTGTAATTTAACATAACCTTTTGACCTTCTGCAGTAGTATCAAAGGACTATTAATGTGGAGTAATATATTTGTTTTTAAAAACTACTTGAAGAAAAAATATTAAAAATCTATGCATATATGCATATGTATATGTACACATATTATTTTTTTCCCTAATTTCTAGCACTTCATGCTTAATTTGGTAGTGACAGCTCTTATTTTTGACTCGCATGGAGATATACATGTCTATGTAATTTAATCTAGCCTCGTCTAGAAAATTCTGGCTTTATATAATTGGATACAATCAATAAGAAATGGCTGAAAAAAATTTTTTAAGTTTATGTTAGGAATATCTTTCTCTATTTACACTTCTCTGAATTTACCTGCAGAGGGTAATTTCTGATATGCTAACTGTACACAGAGTTAGAAATCTCTTTTTTTTATTATTTTTTATTTTTAGCCTCATTCTTATTTTCACAGTTAATATTTCTGCCAAAATATATCCCTCAATTAGGTGGATTCTACTGAGAGATAGTCATCAGAGTATCAGCATCTGCCTGAATATACTATCCCATGCAGTATATTCCATGTCTAATTAAAGACAAACAGACTTGAGCCAAATCTTGCTGAAGTCAATGATGGAAAGGCAGGCTAGAAGAAGAGTCAAAATATTAATTCAAAGTACAAAGTGAAAGCTAGACAACATTCAGTAAGCGAAGTACAAAGAGAAAAAACAGCTACAGAAACTCTATTTAACTTGCAGAAAAACCAATAGATGCCTAAAATTCTTCCACTGTCTACCCTCACACGAATGGTTTCACATGGTAATATATCTGCTGACATATTTGCCACTTAAAATAATTTGGGATTCCTTGGGTGGGATCCAGCTGCCCAAACACAAGCACATAAAGCCAGCTATAAAGTTATCTGAGGCACTTCTATGGTGCTGCAGATATGTTGTGGGTTTTAAGAGAGACCCGAACCTTTCTGGAGTTGCCACTGGAGACCAGGTAACTTTTCCCTCAGTGCTTCACATGACACTAGCACCTGTCTTGAAGCAGTTCCATCCTACCACTTGAGCATGTATCCTGTGACAGATACAGTCCATTACACATAGCACCTTGAAGCCTAAACTCTGGCGTTAAGCCCAGCTCGCAGCACTGGTTGAGGGGATACTCCTATCCCCTTCTTGGGCAATAGGAGCATCAGGAAAGCATTCAACCAGGAAAAGGGAGACCCTTCAATCTCAGCACCTCCTCAAGGTCCTCCAACTTGAGAGCAAGCAGAGAGACTGCCCACCTTTCCTGCTGAAGATGAGAATAACTGAATGTTGGGAGAAGGAAAAGAGCTGCCCAAGGAAAGGATGGCTATGTATGAGAAAGGGAGAAGGGAAGGTGAAGGAAAGAAGAAAGGATGGAAAGGAGGGAAGGAAGAAAACCCAGGGAGGAAAAACATCAGCCCTACCTAGACACTAACATTTATAAAGCACCAACTAGTTAAGACGCAGACATTTTGACAGCATTTCTGTCTCAGCTAAATAAAATATGCCTCTGCTCATTTTTATTTCTAATAGTGTTGTTATTTTTCTTACATGGAATATTTCAAGCTCCTTTTATACTTTTTATCCTATTCTGTATTTCTTCCTGTACTGCAGCCAATTTTGGATTATTTCTTCTCTTCCTCTCTCCAATGCTTAGTTGCATTTGTCAGATCTGAAAATTGCATCTTTCCCCATCATGTCTTTATGTACTTTTGGTCCCTTTGTGTCTCTGTCCTCACTGGAGCTGAAAGTATTTCCCAGTTTTGCACAGGTAGTGATAATCCTTACCATGTTGCTTCTCTCTCCACCAGATTATTAATGAAGAAGTAAGGCCAAGTCTTGCACATATCTGAGCTAAAATTCTTCCTAAAGTTAAAATGCTACTGTTTATCATTATAATTCTGTAACTTCTGTTATGAAAATAATAAATTATATATTGAAATACTATAAAACTCCTCTCTCTGTAATCTTTATGACTGATGAGTCATTTGGAATATTCACTTAATGTGGCTATATAGATGTGGTTGTAATCAGCAGAGTAGCTTCCACTGAGAGCTTCCACAAGCTGCCAGAAGCAATCTTGATGATGGAATCACTCATAGGTCTACCAGAGTTTGATCTGCAACACACTAGAGCCATGGTGACCATTTCCCATTATGCTGGAAACAAACCATACAATGGCATCCAAGACCAGACTGGCTTAATTTAAATGAGAAATCAGAGGCCTCTGGGATCAGGACTTTATTATCTCCACAGCTGTAGAACTTTCTTTTCTTTTCATACATCTATTTACATTAAAACTGAAATAACTGAAATTTGCAAGTCTTGTATTTTTCTTGTATAATCATACTTGACAGTAGGAACTATCAAAGTTCTCACCAGAATTTGAGTTTTTACTTATATTTCTTTTCTGCTGTCAGTGTCAGTGTTTCAAGACAGAGCTTCAATTGTAGGACATCTGGTAATATGTTTCCCTACCAAAAAACATGGGATGTAAACATTTATTCCTGTATGAATGTGTCTTTTATGTCATCGTTTCCTGTAGCAGAATAAGAATTTTCAGATGCATTCCTCACTTATTTAAGAAAGTTGGAGATTTGAGGTAGGACTATGTTTTGGACGGTTTTATGTCATTTTTTTTAATTTAGCCCCAGAAATCCCATGTGAGGTCCTTACCCTACATCAGCAAATTCAATGGGAGTGGTAATCTCTACTTAAAGCCTTTCTACAAGTCAGAAAGCAAGAGCCATAGACTGCTTGCTAGTTCCCATCTAGAACCTGATTCAAAGACTGTTGAATTCATGGTTTTCCCCCTAAAGAACCATCGGTCCAAAGCTAAGTATCATTAAATGCATTTAATCAGATTCATGTTGAAATTGCTGATACAGTTTTCCTTGAGGACAATTAACAGGAAATGTGAAGCCTTTAAAAAAAGCCTAGATAATACTTCTCAACTTGGTTCATGACATCTGCATAGATTTATTTTTTTTCTATGCTTGGAACAGTAAGTTCTCATCTGCTACAATATTTTTAATAACTTTCTACATCATCTTTCACTCTGATGTTTCCATGTCATATAAAAGAGTTTGAGTGATTTACTTGTTCATTATGTTAAACTCTTCAATAAAAATGGGTTGCTTTCGCATCAGGCAACCAGCCCAACACAGTGGAATTCTGTGAACAAGCAACGTCTAAAAAGAAAATGTTGAAAGTTGAAGCTTGCAATAATTAAATATATTGTATACATATGTGCACATTTATGTCTTGGTAAATACAAGCAGCAACCATGTGAACAGAAATGAAAGTTGATTCCCACTTAAGGGTGAAATTCTACCCTTATTCCCCGTGTCGTACAGAATTCGGGAGCTGGAAACTGCATCCTCAAAGAGGATTATGATGCCCCAAAGGTAACTCTGTTTGCATTACAGCATGTCACACAAGGAGTTTTACTTCCAAGTTTTGGCCTCAGAAATGATACTGAGTAGTTTTTGCCCAGACAGCCTGACCTTTCTACTATTGGTACAATAGGATGTGTTATTAGTTTGGCTTGTACAAATAATCTCAACTCAGTGACGAGTTTTGGAATTTAAAATGTTGTTGAGACTGGAAGAGTTTCATAGGTCCAGCAGCTGGGAGGTGAAAAGGACTGAGGGAGAGGCCGCTCTCTTCCAACTTATGCAGGTTTTTGGCCATATAGGAGAGTGAAATTACTTTTTGGGTTTTTTTGTGGACTTCAACTCTGTTGAGCTCATCATTTTACCACAGTTCACTTTATCACAAAGAGAAACAGGTCATCTGAACTAGGAAAATTAAAAAAAAAAAATTAAGAAAAAAGTTTGTGCTGATGGGAAATGAGGTTATATATTCTCTTATTCTTGACCACTATTGCTGCTATGCAAAGGTCAGGCTTTCACACAAAAGGGAAAGATTTATTTAGGATTAAGTCTATGTTACACTACCATGCTATAAGGACAGAAGAAGAGTGCCTGTTTTCCAGACATTACCATTAGAAAACTACTGTTCACCATCTCCATGTCCTAAGTGACAAATCAAATAAATAGGACAAAAAACTGGAGCAGCTCGGCTCTTCATAGACTCAGGACATAAGGGACCCACCATGATTGTTCTGCTCATTGCTGCTAATTCTTAAAGGATATTACATGCTCCAAATACTTGCAGAAATCACATTTCTCTCACTTCTCTGTGCATCTACAGAGCCAAGGGCTACACAAACTCTGGTGGTCTGATCCAGCAGTCTACACCCTTTAGACAGATATAGGATGGAAAAGGGGAAGAGGGAAAAGTTTGCTTAACATCACGGGGAAGGTTGGTAGCAAAGCTGAAGCAGAAAGCTGGAGTTGGTGGACACCCAGTGCTGTGCTCTGCAGTTTGCAGCTTCTTTTCACCGGGGCAGGTCCATCCTCTCACCTCTGCATCCTTCCTGAGGCTCTGGAGGTGAACGGCGTGACTAAGCTTAATGGCAGACACTGTTCCTCCCTTAAGCACTAAGCAGTCCTAGTGCTGATACTCCTACACTTTATTTTCCTACACAGCAGTGCCAGCTTAGTGTTTAATTTTGTTTCATTAGAAGAAAATTATTTTTTAATTATATTTCATTATTTCTCTTAATATTTTCAAGACTGGTGCTGACAGAGGCTTAACAGAATCCAATCCCTTTTTCATTAGAGAGCATCTCTTTGCATTCACCTCACATTTCCATTATGGGTTGTCACATGCTTCATGAACAGCAGTAATGGCCTGGGTAGGCACTCTCATAAATATCCTGCTCATCTCCGCAGCAGTGGTGTAATTGAGGGTAAACACAAATCAGTGGTGTTTGCCCACTTCTAGTGTAGGTATTGCAGGTGTCTCCCACTTCTCCCTGTGTGTTCTGTATGGCTTTTCCTGATTTAACACAAAACTACTTCTCTAAGGGGCAGAAGAGGTTTGGTGAAATCATGGCAGCTCCCTGGCACTTCTGCTGTCCTCTGTCCATATCCAATGGTCTTAGTAAGGACCGAGACTTTGTTTCCTCAACAAATAAGTAATTCCTGCTTTCTAAAGGCATGGAATCCACCTAAGATGTGACATTCAGAAGCTTTTCAGGTTTTTATGTGAGTGTAATGATGTGTTTCTCAGTGATATTATGTTTTCTGAGGTTTCTGAGATCATAGGGAAAGAGCACATCTATAATTTCCTTTTAGCTTCTCTCCTGGTCAGGTGTGGTGTGTGACATTGCTGATGAAACCAATGTATTTGTACGCACCTCAAACTTGTAGTCTCTCAGGCAATCATCTTCTACTCTTTCTTCCATTCTTTCTTTTTTTAACGACATAATTTTGAATGATGAACTCTAGCTTGATGGAGAGCCCAGATCTTCTCCCTCCTTTCAGGATATCATGAAGTGGCACACCCTCATTTTACACTTAAGGGTTGAAATAGAAATTTCTTTACTGAATAAAACAGGTCCAGTAGCTGTAAAAGATCCCAAATCACCAGGTCATAAATCACTGCATGAAGGTGGTCACTGGTTGCTGGGTAGCAGCCTTACTCAAAGGATAGTCTGCATATGGCCAGCAGAGTCAGAGAGATAGCTCAAGGAAGCACACAGGCTTTGAGTTGAGGACTCTTTTAGTCCAATATATGTTACAATATTAGGCCCAATTCTAAAACATTTTTCGATATTTTGTGATAAAAAACCCAATAGATTTTTTAAACTCTGGAAGAAAAGATAATGATCTTAACCAGAAGAGATATTAAGGCATAGTGGGTAGTTTGGTAAGAACATTATTAAAAATTTTTTCCATCACTTTCTGTAATGGCTTCACATGGCATCTCTCTACTTACTTACAGAAGCATAGGAGGGAACAATCTTTTTAGTAGGAACCACATCTTGATTTAGAAGATGTAAATTCCTGTATTGAGAACACTGGATTGTGAAGTTATCTGTGCACGTTAGTGTAGGGAATGTCAGAGCATCAAGTAATTTTTAGAACAAAAGAAAACAAAGAACAGAATTGCATTTCCTGCCTACTTCCCACTTTCTCCTTCCCCTCTCCCCACTGAAAGATAAGAGTCAGCGCCCAAAATCCTATGAAGGTCTCTGTATACAGCTGCAGCAGGAAGGGATTTTTTTTATTTTTTTTTTTTTTTTTTTGACTTGCTTGCTCTTTCATAGCAGTGTTTCCTTATTATCTGTGAGCCCAGGAGAAAACCAATATAAATCTGAGTGATATTAAATTCATAGTGTGGTATTTCTCTTCCTAGATCTCTAGGTGGCTTTAACTAGCTTGACAATGGTTAAACAATAAGTACCGTCAAATTTATTTTAAATAATTATAAACCAGAAGAGTTACATTGAGAGGAGAATGCCTATAATTTGTGCTGTGCCAGTAGCTTTCAATTAAATTTCAATTTGATCTCTTGGAGCATCCTGGCCCAAATTCACAGCTAATTCTACCTTGAGCTTCAGAATTCAATCATGCATTTAGGGGTGAAGACAAGCATTTCTGAGGTGCTGTAATGACCTTGTAATCTTCCACAATGCTGATGTATTTCAACAATAAAAATGAACAAACCTGTAAGCACTTTTGGGGTGAGGTGTCTGAGGATGAATCCTATGTCATGCATGCGTTCATTCTATACATTCATTACATAGGCCAGGGGGCATTATCTATATATGTCATTTTGTGTGTGTACATGTATAAAGACACCAATAGGATTTGTAGCGTTGTTTGAATTCCCACTGTGGTCCCTAGATCTGGCTGGGTTAGAAGGTAAATTAATTTCAACATTGACTTCTGTCTCATTTAAATGCTTGACTTGTGTGTCTGGATATCTAAATCAAAAGCAGTATGGAAGGTGCCAAGCAAGAAGGACACTTTAAATTGTGCTTCAAACTGTCAAGCATGTTTCTTGCTTAAGGAGCACATGACCTTGGACATAATACCTTCCATACCATGGTTTTCGGAGTCTTGGTTGTGGTCTGTCTAGATGACTTCATACATAGAGCATAGGTATAGCTCTTCCATGACTTTTTAGACACCTTTCCACATCTGGAGTGGTGTCACCATTCTTCACCAAATTTCCTTTTAAGAGAAGGAAGAAATTTCTCTCAGAATGAAGGTCTTTTAGGAAATACATTGCTGTTGATGGAAAGCATTTAGACAAGGTCAAGTAAGGTACAAAAACAAACATCTACAAGATATAAAAACTTGGTCATAAAATACGCAACAGGAAATAGTAGAAAAGCATTTCAAGCTTGCAGTAGATAATTCTGAATTTTTAGTGCCTCACAGGATTGAAATAGGTCTTTTTCCTCTTAACTGAGGATCAATGGAAGTCTGAGACCGTGGGAATAATTTAAAAGTTACGGAACTATGATAGTCATGGACCCAGAGAGTGGTGGTGAATGGAGTTAAATCCAGCTGGCGTCCAGTCACGAGTGGTGTCCCACAGGGCTCGGT
>JAOQGH010000001.1:5669328-5689947 GCA_025769975.1 Gallinago jamesoni | reverse complement strand
TTGTCAGTTAGGTTGACGGTTGGACAAGATGATCTTTAAGATCCCTTCCAACCTAGAAGATTCTGTGATTCTGTGATACTGTCTTGTATGGAATCTACTTGTCCTGTGCAAAAGGAAATAACATTACTGTGTACTTCATATTTACTTGATCCTGACTAGCAAGGGATCAGTAAGACAATCTGAGGTTATATTTGTCATATCTGACAATATGAATGACAGCATTTGTTCTTGTGTGTCGTAGCTCTGTACTGCTTACTCATATTTGTGACTGGTACTTCACATCAATACAGAGCATCACACACCTTTTTGTACTGCTGACAATCTGAGTGTGTAATGAATGCATGAGTATTTCTGTGATTGTCTCTCTGTGAAATGCATTGAGATATCAGAATGAACTGAAGGCCATTTTCTTAATCAATTTGCTGACAGTTTGAAGCTTGGTGCCAACAAGAGTTTTTGACTTGGATGAGGTTTAATCAACCCTTAATGGGTAGTTCCCCCATGCACTGCAGTTATAAGTTCGTTTCACTTTGAATCCAGTGATTCAGGGTCATACTGTAAATGCAGTGTTATTTCTGAAACACGGAAAACTAAATAGGAAGTTCCTATATGCTGTCTACCAGGTCCTGGTTTACCATCCACTTACACACAACTTCAAATCCATTTCTTCTCAGAAACACATGTATGCACATAATTTTAAGTCTACGATCTTTTCCAACTAATGTGATACTTCTCACAAGGATTAGAGCAGTGGCCAAGCTTTAAATTAAATTAAATACTGAACACACTTATCTTTTTGCTTTTGGGGGTCATTAAGACAGAGATGGAATATTTTCCCTTTTTTTGCAGCTAACTTATTCCCTTATTCAACTCTTAAGGCAGCAAGGTGGTTTATTCAGGAATTTTAACTCTCCGTTGTTGTTTTCTTTTGGGTACTTTGTCCCATTGCATATTCCTTCCATATTCCATTCTTTGCATACAATTGACTGCAAGAAACAGCCTGTGTGTCTTCTTCTGTTTCAGTTTAAGTTTTTATTCCATGTTAGCTTATATTACACTGAACTTTGGGTTATTAAACAGGTGTTAGGCATGATGATCTTTGGTCAGGAAGCTGCCCAAAGTTGCAGAAGTCTGTAGGGACTGGACAGATGTCAAAAGTGTGTATGTATAAGAAGTTTTTCAGTCAGCTTTGAATGGATGCTCCTGATAGGGAAGATGAGTAAGAAGTTTGGATGAAACCTTGTGGCTGAGTTACTGGCTGTAGGATCCAGCAGCATACATTTCCTTCATGGATTCATTTTCCACAACATCTAATTTAACAGTCCCAGCTCTGAGTAATCAAGGGAGACAGGCACTGAAAAGTCTTAGTTCGTGTCATTGTGATTTAGAGATCTAAGAGAGGTCAGCTATGACAAGCTACAAAAGCACCTATTTTCCTCAAGTTATATCTAAAGTGAGACCAGGATTCCATTCCTCACGTCTCCACGTACCAGCAAATAGTTTCTAAATAATATCTGTAGTAAATGCAACATGTGTTCCAATCATTAGATCGAGCGTTTGCTTTTCACACAGCATCTTTTCTCTTCTCAAAAAAGATAGTCTTGAACATCCTGAAGCTCTTTTCAAATTCAAGCTTGATAGGGTGCTTTTTTAAAAATAGAATTAATTGTTCCAGTGATATCTCAGTTCAGACATCCCTCCATCTGAAAACACTTCAATGAACAAATCCTACAGGTATTATGTAAAAGACTGTTCTTAGGAGGAATATGCTCAGAGTCTCCTGTTGACATTGCTCCATTTTATTAAAAACCTTCTTATTCCTCTAGAAAATAGGCTAGAACGCAGGTGTGTGACTTCTCAGGAGAGCAAACCTGACACAAGGATGATGTGAGGTCGTCTTTCCCCAGTTCTTCCCTCTAGTGCTGTTCTACTTTGCATTAAGTGCTTAAAAGTCTTTTGAGAAAATGAGAATTGCTCCTTATTAGAGCAATCAGGGCTTATGCTCTAGAAGTGGGGCACCTGTTTTTTGGTTTCAATGCTAATGAATATTTAATTTGCACAGAGGAGGACATCATCCATAGATGAAAACAAAAAGAGTAAAATCTTCCCACAAGTGGATAAAATGCAGCATTGTGGACACTTGGCCAAGAGATCTGAACTGTTTCCTTCATTTTCCTGATGGAAATTTGAACCCACTCTTTCTTTCAGCTGGGAGACTGCATTAGCCAGTATACCATGATGAATCTAGGTGTCATTTTGCTTTCATTTTACAAGTAACTAACACAGCATGGAGTTTTTGCAGTGTTGTTATGTATTTCATATTTTCTTCAATATGTAACAACAACAAAACCAAACTAAATATAGGTTTTGCTTCTTCTCTCCCCTCCCCTTTCTCACTTCAGCACCCACACCAAAGAATCACTAATTTGAGCAGGCTCTAATCATCATGATTAGATCACAAAAGATGGCTAGAGAGCCACTGAAAATCAGTCCAGAGATACCACTACCACCAAGGATTAAATCCATTTTCATAACTCTGTGTGAATCTTGTGCAGCTGGGTTTGTTTTGGTGTTTGTGTGTGAATGGAGCCTTAATGTATATCCCATGTACTTGTGATTTCCTCTGAGAGCTACAAGAATGCCTGAAAGTCCACATAGGTCAGCATTCTGCATATGCAAAATGTCAGTTTATGACTACTAGAGAGATTTTTTATTGCCTACATGTATTTCCTTTACCTTCCCTCCTCCCCCCATTCTTATCAACAAACAAAAACTATTCAAAAGATAAGAAAAAATGTCAAATCTGCATTATATTTTTTTTCAGAATTGTTTATTGTCACCTAAAAATACAGCTCCAGAAATACTTATTAGACCTAAACAATGATAAAAAACCCAAAGAAAATAAAAAGAAAAATTAGGAGAGAAGAAAATTAAATAATCTTACTGACATTTCCCTGAAAATTGAATGTTCTTTTTATACAAACACTGAAGACTGGTTTCATTACTGAGTGTCAGAGAGTCACACGACAGCAAAAGCTTCTGCGTGTCACTCAAAAACAATTTGGCATTCTTCCAACAGGAATTTGTTTTCTATAGGGGAAAAAGTACTGGGGTAGGTGTAATGTTAAATGAATAATGAACATGCAAGACAGTTGTAAAAGTGCTCTAACACCTTTATTAACTGCATGGGCAATAGGATCAGCGTATGTCTGCTGAAGCTTAAGAAAAATACTATCTATTGCCAAATTCTAAAATAATTCACTGCCAATCAAACACTGGACTACAGCAGCCAGGTTTGCAAAAGCATCAAGATCTTTTTGTTTCTATTAGCTAATAACACCTACAATGTTATCTTCACTGTAGGTCTGAAATGGGATTGTTAGACGAGTTGACAATCTAGTATTATAGCTTCATTTCTGAGGTCTGAGAGACGAATCTTCTAGTGGTGTCATTAAGTCCAAATTCTCAGAAGACTATAATTATCTGAGAATGTTAGATTTGCCTTGAAAGCCAGCATGGAGGCCTCATGGCTAGAGCGAAGGAGGGGGAAACCTTAAAAAATGTAAGCCTAAAGGCTTAAAAGTCAGAAAGTAAATGACAGTATGCAAAAAAAAAAAAAACCCAAAACCAAAACCAAACAAAAAAACCCTACACCCAAAAAACCCAAAGCAGACCCCAAACTACCTCCTGCTTCTCTTTATCAGACCAGAGGATTGCTCTTGCTTCAATTCTGTTCCTTCAGTATTATTCACATCTCTGCCTTTTAATTTCTGTGTGACTTCAATCAAGTTACTGCTCTTGGAAGTTGTATCTAAAAAACAATTGATATTACTTATAATCTTCTGCAGAGAATTTTGAAATCTATGCGTGAAAAACGTTTCATAAAACATCATTTTACAGTCTCTATTATTTGTTACTTCTCCTCACAGCTAACAATCACCTTTGACATAACATTACTTGTAATGGACTCAAAAGATTTGTAGACCATTTTCCAAGTCATTATGTTCATTAAGTATATTCTATGACAGAATTGTATGCAATGGGAGGCAGTTTTTTCATGACATAAGTATATGTCTGACTCAAATGCAGCTTAACAATTTTGCAGTTCCATATGTAAGTATTACTCAATCTTCCTTCTTAATACTTTCAGTGCTCTGAGTTTCAGAAGACTAAATGGATTATTTGGAGTTGAATTAAATTGTGTTCAAAGTAGATGATGGAGGGAAATTTCCAAACAGGAGAGGAACAAGCCAATAGACATTTAACAAAGAATTTATTTGCCAAACAACGTCCACATGAATTTTCGATTTTTGAATTGACCTTGGCAAAGAATTTCAACCAAAAAAGGGACATGAATAGTATCCATCTATATAGTTACTTAAATTTAATTTAAATAAATGGATTAAGTACCTCCACAAGACAAAGCCAAGTGTTTTGTGTCGAATGAGATGTTTTTATTAGCAGAAATATTCAGCTCTTCACACTTCTCTGCTTAGCATTATCTGTAACAGATCAGTGCTCTTGAGTGGAATACGCATTTCAAGCAAGGCAAGAGTAGCATCTGACAGTCTTATCAGTGTCTGCCTTAGAAACACAAAACATTTGAAACAAACATATCTGTTATAAAGCAGTTTGTCATAAGAGTGTTTTAAATACTAATGAGTTCATGATAAATAGGTTTCTTCCATAAATTCTTGAGCTTGATAATCAATTCTGGTAAGAGTTCATTTGGATCTTGCTATCGCAGCTTCGCCTTTAACTTTCGGTACCATTCAGGTTTTGAAGTGTTTATTGATTTAGTGTTTGTTAGCAGGTGGAGATGCTTGAATGGCTCTCACTCTCCTGTGTGAGGTTTTTGCTCATGGAGCTGCTTTTAGACAAGTCAGCAAAAGCTAGAATTGTTCAGTGTCTCCAAATATTCCAGATTTTTAAAATATGTGACTTATGAAATTTGATATCTAAGTGGGGGCTCTCAAGTTTGAAAATTTCAGTGTGAAAATACTGAGCCTACCAAAGACAGCAAGGGTTTTTTTCCTTACAGATATTTACATCATGCTTTCAACGGAGAAACTAATGGTACAATTTCAAATATGGTGATAATACATTTAAGCACCTGCTCCAAACGTGCCAGGGTGTGAGTTTAAAAGTCTGGCCATCGGCCTATATGAAACTGGAAAATGATTTTGTAATTTCGCAAACCTGTTGTAGACACGAGCTTTTATTCTGCCCCTTAGAAGTCATTAAGAATGAGGATTGAAACTGTAACTGTCTGCCTCCCTCCACTCAAATAAACTGCTGTTGTTTTAGACTTAAGCTTTCATTTTCCAGTATCAGCACTATGAACTGCTTTGAAATATCTCTGCCTGTTTTGGCTGTTCCACCAGACTGTACAAAGTAAAACAGACATAAAGTAGTTGGGTGGGCAAACATAATGGCTAGCAGACAGATGAGTAATCAAAACAAGAGCTTGTGTGTTATGTTAGCCTAATATCACTACTTTGTCTTTCTATTCTATTGGCATTTAGAGTGAAAAAGGAAATTCTAAGCAGTGCTAAACTAAACATAGTTCATGAATACAAAGTGTTTCTGCCAACAAAGCAAAGATTGCAGTTTATACAATGCAAATGAAGAATTGTTACAAAATTCTATTGTTCATGAATCTGAAAAGCTTTAGCATGTCTATGGGGATTATCTAACTCTATGTTGTGTTTACTTGGGTTTTCCTTCTCTCCTAACCCTTTATTTTTTTCTGAAATCCGTAAGTAAGTATGAGTATCTGGGTGAAAACAACACTGTAACCTCAAACTCAAACACTGGCCTATGACAGAACAAACAAACAAACAAACAGAAAAATAAAACAGAGACTATATGGACATCATTTGAATATCAGATGCTTCATTGCCTGGTCTTCATGGATTATTCTTTGAATCTACTTTGGTTCCTTATGAGATTAAGGTCCATTTGCTACCTTCTATTATCTAATTTTTAAACTGAGGATAACTCACATTAGTTACCTTAGAGTTTTATTCTCCATGTTATATAATCTTTAGTAATTTCTAAGTAAAATTTGAAGTCAGCTAATTTATTTTTTAAAAATGAAAAGTATGGACATTTACACAGAATTTCAGAGCATTATCAAGGACTGGAAGAGCTTACAGAGTATTACCCGTATTTTTAGTCTTAATGTAAATTAAGATGCAAATGAAATTCAGAAGATGTAAAAATAATTATTTAAGGATATGACCTTTTGTGCTTAGAGAAACTTGAAAACAATCCCTTTCAGCAATAGTTAAAAAGAAAATTATTCTTTGTTAATGATGGGGTTTTTTAAAGGAAAAATATATAATTTCTGTGAATATATTTCTTTGTTAAAAAAAAAAAAAATAGCCAGGGGAGTAAAATATGAGGCCCACTCTAAAAAAAATGTTCTTTGTTAACATCTAGGTATAGGACCATGCCATCCTCCACACAGCTACGCAGAATACAGTAATTCACAAAATTAGAGTGTGTAGTGTGCACTGGAGCTGGGAAGTCCACTGAGGATGAGTCACTTCTGTTTTTTCATACTTGTTGGGACAGTTAAGGAAAAATTTTATTGGTCAAATAAAAAAAAATGTTACGTTACAAAGTGCTAGTCCCTCTAAACTAAAATTTCCTTCATGGGAACATACAAATTTCAATTAGGAATAAACCTTGGGTATATAATGGATTTATTTTGGTTCAAAAATAACATTCCATCCCCCTGTATCTTCACAGTTAGGTCACTCATAAGAGGAATCAATCTCATATAACATCAGTTGTCTATTATGTAGGTGATTGAGTTTGAGACAGTTAAACCTTACTGTTAATATGGAGACAGATAGGCACTTTAAGAGTCTGATGCAACTGGTCTAGTTTAGAAGTCTACTTTAGGATAAGACAAATCATGCCCAGAAATGCTTACATTTGTCTATTGACGATAGGTGCTGTTGAGACAGCTAATGTAACTATAAACATCTAGTGTTAAAATTAATAACTCCCACCTTACGTTTCTCCCACACTCAAAAATGAATCAGGAAGTTGAATCAGACTATAATTGAGGGATAGGAAGATTTTCATCTATACTATTCTACCCATGAAGGTAGTTAAAGTTATCAGAAACCAGAGTTTGATACTTGTCTGTGGGTAGGAAAGGGAAAATAATTTCCCCTCCTTGCTCCTTGAGAACTTTTTTCCTGTGTAAAATTTAGACAACAATTTACTGTTGTAAATTACTGATTTGTATTTCACTAAGCATTAAGTCACTAACTTTTGGTGGCAGTCTGATGTTTGTTTCCATCCTATACACCTGTAAAACTGACCTCAGCAACCATGTCACAAAACACAATTCCAGCTGACAGCACTTTCTAGAAACAGGAAGTTCAAATACCTTAATAATATGGAGAAGGAATGAATGATCCACACACTGAGCTTGAATTATATCAAAGAATGAGCAAAGCAGATAAACGTCGCTACTTCCAGTCCTGAACGTACATATAAACAACTTCCAGGATCCAAGCTTGACAGTCCACCAATTTTCAAAGTCGCTATTGCAAGGACACCAGCCCAGGATAAGGAGCTATGGCCAGAAACCATATGTGATGACCAGATGCTAGAGCAGATATTGGCAGCTGTCATAATTGGAGGAGCCTGCACACACACAAAAAAATTGCAATGTGATTCTGCCTTTGTTCTCTTCGTCTATACTCTGAATGTCATTTTGTTGTATCTTAGGACTGGGGACTATGAAGAACTTTGAAGAAAACAATTTCAAAGGAAACAGCCAGTTTCAAATGAGCCAGTGGAGTACAACTCATAAAATTATCTAGGGGGCCATAGCAGAAAACTCTGAGGGCCTTAAAAGAATATATGTCTATTTTAAAAAGTAAAGAGAGCTAGAGAAAAGCCCAGGAAAAGTACTACAGCCATCTACTCAAATAACAATTAAAAAAAGAAATATCCCAATTATTCTAAAGAATATTTTTCCAATGAGGACAAAAAGCTTCTAATCTAATGTTTCTTTTTGTGCTGTTCAGACCACAGCTTTATTATTTTGACAGATGACAGAAGTTGTGGGATCTAAACCCATTTAAACAAGGATGCCAAGTACAACCACAGGAGCAGTTTTTAATCCAGCATACCATTTCTCTGAATTTTGGTACATTCAATGCTCATTGTAGAACACATCCAAGACTGCCACCTAATGCTGTTCAGTAAAATTCTTAGTTCAGTCATATTTTTGGCATAATATGTTGCCAGTAGGAACAGTGCGGCAACATAAAAATGTGCTTAGAAGATAATTTTCTTTAATCAAATAACAATATTTTGTTTTGCTACTGCTGTTTTAATTCCCTGCCGGTTTAGGATAGCAGGCAATAAGTAAAAACAGTTTTTAAATTATATAGCTATAATGAAAAATCTATTAACAGAAAATTCTACAAAGTTGCATTAGGTAATATGATAAACATTGACCTATGAATGTTTATTTATGAATTATCTGCTTGCTTAAATTTATCAGTTGGCTGAACATTCATGCCACTTGCAAATTCTTATCTGAACTTGTTTCTAAATGACTTGCAAATAAAAGCTCCTGTAAATACTAGAGTTTGATCCAAAGCCATTGAACTAGATAAGATCAACAAGCTGATTGGCTTCAAATAGCTGTGGATCATGTACTTGAATAATACATCAGTTACCCTGATTTTTACCCTGTTGATACTTAGTCATTCATTATTAAAAATAACATTTATTTAATCTTGCTGAGAATATCTGAAGATTAGTGTACAATACAAGGAAAGACACGCTTTTACAAGAGTAAATTATACCTCTCTTCCCTAAAGGAATACTTTAAGATCTGTCAAAAATGGTAGGTGATAAAGTGTAAGGAAATAAAATATATTTCTTTTTTGAGCTTAAGTTCCAGATTGCTACTTCCATATATCAAGTATTGTACTACTTACTTGTGAGGGCAGGGAGGAATTACTTTCACTACTAACCACAGCATTTTTGCTTTTCTTTAAACCTTCCTTGTACACTGACCTTCACAAGCAAAAGGTGCAAGACAGTTGCTCTGGAACTACTGACAGAATTAAACATTCTGGGATCTCAGGAGCTGCTCACACACTTGAAGGCAGAACGATTCAGTATTAAGACCTATCCCTCTGCACTACCAATATGAAACACTACTGTCTAATAGAGTGCAGATTTTGATGTATGATAACATGTGTTCTCTGAATAGCTATAAAGTCTTCAAACTTCACAAACAGTGCTGGACCCCTTTGGCTTGGCTTTCTGGAAGTGGTTCATCCCATATGTTATCACAATATGGAAGAATGATTCACTTCACAATATTAACATTAAAATAATCATCACCTGGCATCTCCACCATGAGGATGAGCAAGTGATTGAACTTCTCTCATGGATCCAGGATTTTGATGGAATCATCTTTACATAAGTCAAATTTTGTGTACATAGGTAAGGCTTCACTGCTGTGGCTAGAACAAAAGAAACCTATGTACAAATTGAGAGTCCAGAAAATACAGTATAGATTCCATGTAAAGTTTCCACAATCACACAATCACAGAATGCTATGGGGTTGGAAGGGACTTCTGGAGATCACCTAGTCCAACTCGCCTGCCAGAGCGGGCCCACCTAGAGACCTGACCAGACAGGTTTTGAGTGTTTCCAGAGATGGAAAATATGTATATGTGAGAACCCACTAGCTTAAGGACTGAAGTTTTCAAAATTATGTATAAAACATGTGATGAATAATTTGAGGTTGTATCTGTCAACAGATAAATTTCTTCAACACTTGGTAATATTCTGATTTAGTTTTCATGGGTGTGTCTCAAATATGCTTTTGAAATCCAGCATTCAAGTAGTGCTGGTTGACTGGATGTACTCAGAATAAACCCTACCAATAATCTTCTATTTTACGATTTCCTATATGTTTCCAATTAAATTCACATTTTGATGCACTTAATCTAAATAAATGGAAACATATGAGGTCAGATGATTTCCAGATTGAACACCTAATTTTTGGGTCTTCAGCGTAATGCCTGTGTCGGATGGATATTTTCAGTTCCATTATAGGGTTCAAGGTCTGAGTTTCAGTTCAGCTGTGCCCACATGGGTGTTGTACAGCAGTAGAGATCCCCAGCGTATCTGAGACATTCACACTGGTCTGGCAGATATGACAACAGTCTTACAGGAGTCCCATGTCCTTCATTTGTGTAGTCACCTAAGCAGGGTCTATGGAATCTGTGGTATCATTATTACACAGGTGGTTTAAAATGAGTAGTACGTATCTGGACTGAATATACCTGAAAATATATGGATAGCCACATTAGAAACTCATCAAATTAGGGAGACCTAAGTTCTTTTCATGGCTTTCATGCAGATTCAAGCAAAAAAAATATAAAGTTTTCTTCATTTTTTATGAACTACATCTAGTAATTGAAATTTTAAGAAGTTTTTTCTAGGAAATGAACAATGAAAAGGTTTGAAATAGGGCAAGGGTCAAATGTATGCACAATTTAATATATATTTACTGAAATCCATAACAACAATCATCAAGTCTAAAAGTAAACGGAATATTGTAAACTAATATCTTTCAAATTAACAATGACTGAGGAAAAGATTTTTTCTGCAGTTCAGGATTCGGATATAGATATCCTTTGAGACAGTATGTTTCACAGATCCAGTAACAAATACATCCTAAACTGTAGTGCTCAACATCCCTTCTATTAAGAGGCATTTAGACAATGCCCTTAGCAATGTTTTAGCTGTCATTCAGACATGAAGTGGTCAGGCAGTTGGACTAGATGGTTGTTGTAGGTCCCTTCCAACTGCAACTACTATTCTATTCTATTCTATTCTATTCTATTCTATTCTATTCTATTCTATTCTATTCTATTCTTTCTATTCTATTCTTATTTGTGCATCAGTTTTAACATCTTTAAGGAGATCTATACCATTATTCCTTGATCTTCCCAAACCAATGAGTGGACAAATAATCAATCATTGAGAAAGAATCTTCATGGTCAGTATTCAGCATCCTCCTCTGTTCTTTTCCCTTTCTGCTGGAAGTTTACTCTTTGGATTTTTCAGATCATGTCAATAACTTTCTGCTAGCTCATTATTTCAAACATAGCCTCAAGGCATATTGAGAATCAAAATTGCTTCAGTACTTGACTGTACAGGCTTTGTAAACCCTCCCTTATCCCTGTATTGTAGGAAGAAAGTCAGAATTTGCAAGTGAAAGTGTTGGAGTTTTTTATTTGGGATTCATTGACTTAATTGGTGAAACTGTTTTGAGATTTGTAAGCATGCCGTGGGACTCAGAAATACTTTGTGAGATTTGCAACATGCATAGACCTTCCAACTTCAATAACATACTGCTGAAATCAGCTGAATATCATACTAGTAGTTTAAAAAAAAAAAGACTAGCTTTTAACAATGCCTGTTCAGTTTTTCATAGATCATAGACCCAGAGACATCTCAGTTATTGAGATTTAATGCCTTGTAAGACAGGTGCTGCTGTGAGTTGAGATTTTTCTCCTGACAAAATGCCTGATGGCAAAGGAATGGATGGCCAGGTATCAGGTATTGGAGTGCTGGAGAGCAGGTAGGAGTAGAGCTCCTGGCATTGTTGGGAGATGTAGGGTCAGACCCTGTGCAAAGACCGTTGCAAGAGTGGTTCTCAAGGCCACATCGTAGAGAGATTAATAAATTGAAATGGCATGTTTTCTGCCACCTCTGAAAATAAATCTGAAAAGGTCTCTGATGACTGTTAGGTGTTTTTCTTACTTTGGCCCTTCTAATGGAAACAACTTCACATTAAACAAGTGCCTGGAGGAAAGGGACTCACACTGGACCAGCACTGACACTTTTTAATACCCTTGTTCAGTTTATTTCTACAGGACTTGATCTACATCTTGTTGGAATCAGTCATAGACTTTGGATTTGCCATTTAAAGAAACTGGAGACAAAGCCACCCATATTATGCATGACCAAATAGAACTTTTGTATATATTTGGAATAGAATAGAATAGAATAGAATAGAATAGAATAGAATAGAATAGAATAGAATAGAATAACTTTGAACCATTCCCACAGATGCTACCACTGATACCAGGGAGAAGAGCTCAGCATGTCCCTCTCCACTTCCCTCAGAAAGCTGGAGTGAGAAATGAGGTTGCCCCCCAGCTTCCTTTCAAAGGCCTTAACCAATATTTACAATCTCAACAGCAAGGGTTCCTGCTGTTATTTATAAAGGATGTCAGGATCATGGTTCCTTGTCACTGTAGGTGCTATACAAATGCGTAAGATAAACCCTCTATTCTAACAAGCTAATAAGATAGTAGCTGAACATAAATAACAGTAGCAGGAATGTAAGAAAGAAGGATGACAGCAGCAAATATAGGAAGATTACACAGGTAGCTACTGAACAAGTTGATGCCCTACTGAAAGCGATGACTTTTCTATTTACAAGCAAAAAAAATGAAATTAATGGTCCATGGCTGATTCAGAACCAAATCATCATATGCTGGTCAATCCCTCATAGAGATCACAGCAAACACACTTCATCTAAAACTTAAAAGGAGCAGGTAAGTGGGTAATGCACTGCCTCCATGCTTATCGCAAGACAAATTCTTTGTTGAAAATAAATGTGGTAAGTCTCAGGTAGCCAGAATTAAAAAATATGTGTATGATTTTAAATGGTAATCGTGGTTCTTCTCTTTAAACAATGAAGAAAGACTCATCTTCTAAATTACTTTGGGCAGTTTCAAGGGTAAGAAATTTTGATTTATTTTTATGGTTTAAAAGGAATTAATCACCGTACTTCAAGTTGTTGGCTACCTCACGAAACAAGGTTATACATTCTGTGACTTAAGATAAACAATCCAAAAAACCATTTCCCAAATTAATTTCTAAATGTAATCTAAGTACAAAAGCTTCACAACTGCCCCATGTTTCATGGCTGGATCTGTGTGCACCTCAATGGCCAAATTCTAGGATTTGGTAGAACCTAGAGTCTCTTGGTTCAAATCACACCGCTTCCTCTGTAGATCCATTTACACATTCATCCACTAAGCATTAGTGTAAATACTTCAGCATTAAGAGACCAAAATACAAACCAGTCTAGGAAGTACTTGCAGCACTTCAGGCCAGTGTCACCTCTCCACGATCCACACATATTTTGTCAGTCAAAACAGAAATATAAGGCTACTTTCATAGATTAGAGGGAAAAAAAAACCAACAAGGAGATATATTAGAAGAAAAGTGCTAGGAAAAAAGCAGATTAAATCTGAGAGCCCTTTAATAAGAAGTGAAGTACCTAAAATGTCATAAATACACATCTAAAAGAGAGGTCAATGTTAGTTATAACCCTTCCTGGCTCATCAAAAGACTGGAAGCAGGACTTTGAAATTAAAAAACAATATTTAGCAAATAGAAAAGGGAAGCAACATCTATCAACCAGAAGGAGAACTTACAGGTTGTAGGAAATTAAGGCAACAAAAGAGCAAAATGTCTCACTAGCTGGAGTAAGGTAGATGCTGAATAACAGCTATAATAAAATTCTGGTGCTTAGGGGGATGGCAGAACTTTTAATGACAGATGTGTTTATTCAATATTTCTGTTTTGTATCTTGAAAGAAACAGGAGGATGTATTTGAATCATATGAACATGATAAAGTATTTTCCAGTTCATTAGTATCTGTGGAGGGTGTTAAACATCTCTGAGAGATAAATAATTTTAAATCAGCAGGCCAGGATACTTGCACGAATGGATTCTGTGTGAGTTGATGGAGGACATCTCTAGTTCATGCTCTGAATTTTTAATAGCTAGCAGGACTAGACAGAGATATAGGGAAAACACCAGCAAGATGGACAAATCTTAGCACTGTGCTGTAATTTAGAGAGGCTAAGCAAGATGGTCTAGGATACTATGGACACAAATAGTCTGGTGTCTGTCATAGACAAAATTCAAGAAAAACCTTATGCTGGTATAAATTCCTAAAGGTGGGAAGGTGATTAACACCAGTCAATATCTTTTTCTTTTTTCTTTTTTCTTTTTTTTTTTTTATCCCCCTGGAAAACAATATAATCAAAACCAAAAATTTCATTTTTTGAACAGACAAGCTTGATAACTGCAAATATACTAAGATTTCTGAAGAGTGTGGGATTTAGTATTTCACTACCTCCTGGTTAAAAGTCATCAAGAAAGCACATTAGGTGGGTTGAGAAGTAGCTAACTGTCTTCTCAGAAAAAAGTTCAGTGGAGCATTAATGTCAGCCTGGGGAGGAAGAAGAAATGAAACAGATTGACAAGAACTAGCCTAATGTTAGTCAGTATTTCCATAAGAAAATCAGAAGAAAAAAAGGAGATGATATCACGACGTAAAGTGTGGGAAATTGTGATGAAGCCAGATCAGTTTGCAAGTGTAGCCTGCTAAGGTAAGTGGGATTCCAGTGTTTAGACACAGCCAGCACAGGCTGATTTAAGGACTGGAGAAGCCTTACAACTTGACTTGAACAACTGGATTTGTTTAGCTTCTCAAGAAAGAGAACCAACCTCTTTACAATGTGCAATATCTTTATGAAGAGACAGCGTGCTGTGCTTCAGAAGATTCTTCATTTTCACACAGCTACGACGACTAGGTTTAAAGATTCAACCACATGAACCTGAGTAAGAGAGAGTTAGACATTTTCTTTTAAGAGTAAGGATATTTAACTATAAGGACAAGAAAAGAGCTCTATCTCCTGAGCAAGAGCAGATGTTTTGCTGGAAGACAGACTTTGAAATTACAAAAGTAACAGTCAAGTTGCAAGATTTGCTGGTAAAGTAATGAGAACATAAAATAAAATATACTATTTGTTTTAAATTCTACCAATCCCTGATATATTGTGTAGTGGTGAACCTGTCAGGAAAGATTTATAATCCAGACAGCACTAACACGATTCATAGGCAAGTCTTGATCTTGGTGGCCACAAAGGCAAAACGTCTATTGATTTTAATGGAATAAGCAATTAGCTAAGTCTGGTAAAATGTCAGACTAGATGCTGACCAGTGAGAACAAATCTGAAGTGATTTCTTGATATTTTCATTCCAGTCAATAATTTTTTGGCTCCTTTGAAGTGCAACTCAGCTGTGGCCAGTGAGTGCTACAGCTATCGTTATCTCACAGATCTCCCAAGCAGCTAAAACACCTAGTAAAACTTGCTTAATTTTGCAACACAAATGATTTCTCAGCAAAAACAGAGTGGCTAATTGCTAAAGCATTAATAACACAGTTTAGTTAAAAGAAAGAAAGTGATTTTACTTTTTTGCATATCTGATTACTGAAATCTCTACTTTTATACCTTTGGAAACAGTGATTATTTTATCATAGCACAGATTTCCATGTCAGACCCAGGAGGAGATTTCTAATTTATGAGAAAGCAAATCAGACAGGGAAATAGAACCATGAACTGATAATGAATCAGACCATAAACAGTTAATACAATAATTAGCCAGGCAATTTATTCAGTCTAGGAGTAACATTTGCACAAGCTACTTAGCATATGGTCATAGCAAGTGCAAATATGGTTGTCTAAGAGAATTTTTACTGTGCTATCTCTGATGATCAACTCAATGTAAAAGACAGTCAGTAAGGAATATCTGTGGAACAGATCTTTTAGTACTTGCAAATTTGTATTCTCTTTCCAATTAGCCACAGGCTAGTATATTGACACAGATTGTTAATATCTTTATCAAAGTTCAGGCATCATCTAGTGTAGCTCATGAATGGGTGGGCAATTTGATGTGCAGAGTGTTCTCACCACCCTATGAGATTACCTGTCAAGATCACATTGATAGAATATATTTGCAAAGAAAAAAAACAATCATTGGCAAAAATGTTCTAATGCATCACAATACAGCTGGCAGATTAAAAATATAATTAAATATATCTTCAAAAACACAACAGCACTGTCAGTAATCAGCAAGAGTAGAGCAAAAAGTGTGGAATATTAGAACAACTTGCTATTATTGTTTTTGTATATCCTTTTATTTTTTTTAAGGCATACCTGGCAGGAGAATATTTTTACTCTGTCTGCAATAACCAGTCAAGCAGCTCAGCAAATGCAATGACAACTTGATAAGAAAAATGATGTGTTCAGAGATATAAATAGTTTGAGCACATACTGCTATTTCCATAGATTCAGGGAGGTTAGGAATGTATCTTGCATAACAGGAAAAAAATCGTTGACTACTATTGGGCAGTATGCAATGCACATCTTTACCAGTTTTTTAAAAAAATGAGGAAAAAGAAAAAAAAGTATTTTTTTTCCCCATAAGATGTATACTCAGAAGCTCTGAAAATTGTAGAAAGTATGAATCAGAAGCAGAAATATAACTTTAAAACAAAAGCGATATAAATTGCTGTTAGCATTGAATTTCATTGTGGCTTTGTCCCAATCTCAAAAAAGGACCCAAATGTATCGAAATCACACAAGGATTCTCCTTGGCTTATTCTTCAATGTGTTTTAAGGGCAAACTCCAGGCCAGGCTTGGGGCATAACTGGCTGATTATCTGGGTCTACGTTTCATAGTTTCTTCTTTGATTTTGGTCTTAGCTTGAGCCTATTGGGATTGCACAAAGTAAGGAGAAGGAGGCCTACATGGACAAAGTTTTATTCATGAAATCTGTAGTTGATGGCATATGTTGACTCAAATGGTAAAGTTACCCTCATGGCACAAACAGAGAGAGCAAGAGGAAGAGAGAAAGAAGAAGGAAAAACTCTCACCAGTGGCCAACCAGGAATCAAAACACATGGGCAACCTCTCTTGGATGTCCTTTCCAGTGCAGCAGATACTTTGTCACCCATCATGTTCTGCATTTTTCCTTGTTGATGGTTCCTGCCTATGATCCTACTTGAACTCTCTGGAACAAGCTTTGATTGCATGGCAGTATTGTACACTAATTAACTACTAAATATTGTGCATACATATTTTGGGGTAATAATTATTGGCTATTGAAATTGTTAATATGTACTAAAGGAATTCATTAAATCTTCTCTTCTACTATAAAGTTATACACTAAAATCTACAAGACACAGGGCAGGAAAAGGAAAGGAAAATAAAAGAGTCGTTCCCACAATAGTGACAAGTTCTTCCAGGAGAAACCTGACTAAATCAACAAGTCTCAGGATTTGCAAGTGCAAGGACATGAGAAAAATGCATAAGAACAACACCTTGAGGTATGCAAGGGTAAAAATGTCACAGCAACTCCAGGGTGTGCAGGTGAAGGTGGCAGAGTGGCATCAAAAGTGAAATGGAAACACCTCAGCATGAGAATGGTTGAGATAGTCTTTAACATGAGGACTAGCTTAGTCTTCTCTCTGTTTTAATGCACAGACAAGTAGGCAGTCACCGGCAGAGGACTATCATATGTTCCACCTACCTTCTGTTCCTCCAGGCATCCCATCCATCCCATGTTGATTCACCCACCCAGCCCTGGTCAGACACGTGATGGGATTGGAGTCCATCCTAGGGAGGCCCCAGTGTTACCTAGAGAAACCACAGGTGGAAACCCTAGGCTTTCTGCAAGGGTGATGTAACTGTAGGCAGCTGACTCTTGAGGATGAACCAGAGACTGGCTGTTTCATTCTCAGTACAGTCATAGCAACTCTAAACAAAAAAGTTTGTGTTTCTTGACCAAGTTCAAAAAAGAGGCTATTTCACCACCTCAGCTAGGTGGTGATTACTCAGCAAGATTACTCCTCTTGTTACACAAGGCAGAAGGCTAAAAAGTCACTGACCACATAACTAAGAACAGCTCAAGAAACCCTGTAGGAGCTTCTTTCTATCCATTGCCACCTGCAATGTGGGTAACCCCATGGAAGACAAAAGTCCCTCTGTCATCCCATGTAAGCAAAGTCAAAAGACTTCCTTCAAAGCTTTACCATTCTCCTTGACATCAGCGTGAGCAAAAGAGCACTTAAACCCATATCCTTTGATATCTTCATATCTGCAGTTGGGAAAGAGGTATTCTCATGCATCCACTTGTGTTTCTGGTGGCTCGTGAATACATTAGGAATTTTTTGTAACAGGGTCAGATCTTAAAAAGGAGTTAGAGGTCCAGTCAAGACACAAGATAGATGATATCCAAAACCAACCAAATAAACAAAACCTGACCTGGAAATTTCCTAAACTCACTTGGTTAGGTCTCATTATCACTGAATTCTTTAAAGTTTTATAGGAATAACAAGTTGAACATTAAAAAAAAAAATAAGACTATAAGTATCATCATAGATACATCAGACTTCATGATAAATTATAAACCTTTCTTAGTGGAGACATCAAGTATACGGAAGTTTGTGGTAAGGAACAATATTGGGCTATGGAAGATTCTGTTTCAAGAGAACTCCTGGGAAGATGGAAGAAAGGTTAGGTGGAAACAGCTACAGGAAAGCATTAAGTTCTTGTCTCATCAAACATACTCTTTCTCAACAAAGTAATACGTGATCTAACAGTATTGTATTGTATGTTATTAGTAGGTTCCTTGGGGATATTACCAGTTTCTCACAATAATTTTAGAAAGGTTAAAGAAAAATACCTGTTGGAAGAAAACTTTGATTTCCTTTTATGAAACCAAACAAGCATAAAACCTTGTGAATGATGTTTTCCTCTTGTTCAGTCATGGACAGTCATGGCATCGTTCAACCTATTTTAAAACTTGACCCTGATGAGGTAATGAAGAGGAAAAATACAATTCTAAACTAAGATTTTCCTACTTCTTTTAGCCACAGATATGAAGGCTGCAAACTTTAAAGAGCTCATTGTCAGACATTGCCTTATTTTTACATCTGCTACACAGTGTAGCTGTGGATGAAACACAAATCTGCCATGGGAAAAGCAAACCAGCAATTAAAAAATAAAATCTTTTAAAAAAATATTAAAAGTCCCCTGAAAGAAATCAATATGTGAAATACATTCCATGAAGAGAAAACATAGGTGCTTTTAGCACCTTGATTATCTCATACTATTAACAGTAAATATTTATAACACAGCAACTTATCAGTTGTTTTAATGGGAAATTCATTTGAAGGGTTCTGTACAAATATTGAAAAGGCACAATTCTTCCCTAGTAAGCCTTTTGTCACACAGCCACAGGCATGCTGAAAAAATGTATTCAGAGTCAGGGCAGAATGATATATCCCATTTACCATAATGAACCATGAGTTATCCTTCAGAAAATTCATAGTTCTGATCTAAATCCCTTCCCATGGATGTAATTAGGATCAGAGTCAGACCAATCAGTGTTGGGTCAGACCAATGAGTGTTCTTGGAAAATATACGTATAACTACAACCCTAATTCTGCAATAAGTATTTAAGCTGCTCTAGTGGGAGATGTCCCTGCCCATGGCAGGGGCGTTGGAACTCGATGATTTTAAGGTCCCTTCCAACTCAAATGATTCTGTGATTCTATAAGGCATTCCTGAAGTACAAAGAATGAGAATATTTTGGCTTTCACGTGAGGGTCATATTATGTTGTTGGAAGTGGAAGCGTATGGCTCACTGTGTATCTAATCCAAGTTGAGTGTTTATCTGAATGACCTGCAGAGCAGTCTGGCAAAAGATAGCAAAGCAGACTCAGTGACCAAAAGCACCATTCTCCCTTCTCCATTCAATCCTCTGTAACTATCTTTTATGGAATAAAATATTGCATCCAAGTTGCTAGATGAACACAACAGATTATTCACATGGTCTGACAGAGACTGAAGAAAGTCTTTGCTGTGCAGAACCCAGAACAGGCTTGAATTCCTGCAACGTTATGGCCTTGGACGTCTGATGTGTTTCCTCACAGCCTCTGGAAAGTTCTGATCCAGAACTGTCTATTGTCAATGCCAAGACTTGCTCACTGATACTAGGCTGTGGAAACCAAGCTGCAATTCCGACTGTGCTGGAGAGGCAGAGAGACAATTTGGAAGGCAGAAAGGAAACCAAGGTGCTCAGACGAGAAGATGAAGCTAGGACCATGGCCAATACCGCACAACTTACTGTTGTGGATACTTTCACACCAGCTGGTGTTGTCCTGTCATTGAGAAAATATGAGAAAGGTAATTCATATAATATTAATATCAGCTTGAAAGACAATAAGGACAACAAGGGAAGGAATTGTTTCTTATTAACTACCATCGCAGTATATAACAACAATCCTGTTTCTTCTCCGTGACAACATCTCAAAATAAAAGATAAGGATGACATGTTCAGTGCATCTATTTTCATATTGATTCTTTAGCTATTCTTGCATTAGAGAAATATCAGGCATAACAGAACTCTTCTTCACACTGTTCAGCATCCAGCAGCTATCATCCTTCCCTGGAAGAAAAAGAGTAACTGGCCTAATAGGTGGTGGAGAATACATCCAATTTGTCCACAATCAGTTTCGTCCCTTTTCAAGACAAATTATGAGATTTTTCTAAGCCCAAAGGCACCTTCTACTGTTTGTTTATATGCTCTTAATGAAAAGGAGAGGAGGAGAGGAGAGGAGAGGAGAGGAGAGGAGAGGAGAGGAGAGGAGAGGAGATGAGAGGAGAGGAGAGGAGAGGAGA
>JAOQGH010000001.1:5644974-5669228 GCA_025769975.1 Gallinago jamesoni | reverse complement strand
GGGAGAGTAGAGGAGAGGTGAGGAGAGGAGAGGAGAGGAGAGGAGAGGAGAGGAGAGGAGAGGAGAGGGAGCTCCAAACCAAGCTGTTTAGAAAGGATCCCACAGTTTTAATGTCACTACGTGACATAATAACGACAGATTAACCATCCTTCAGCATCATCACCTTTGGTTCTTCCTGAAATTTTAGAACTTTGTTTCTTAAATACATAATTTATTTTTCCCCTCTGCCTCTGTCAGAGCAACGTTTTACCATCACTTAAGAAAATGAATAGAGAAAACCCATCTCTGCTAAAGCAAATGTAAAAAACTTTATTTCACTTCCTTGGATGCAGGATGTCACCTAAAGATCCAGGTCCTGAGAAAACAAGCGTTGTATGCTGCTTTCATCCTGAAGCTGAGTAGACTGCAAACTCTATTGCCACATAGGCACAAAGGCCCTGTGCAGCAACAACAGGATGAAATACAACATTATTTTCATAAGGGTAGACACAACTGAAAAACACCTCCAAATATAAGCTGGAATCAATCGTATCAAAAGTAGATTTTTTGCAACATGGCAGGAACACCACAGAAGAGGTGTGAATATTAACAGATGCACATTAGGCACACAGCCCACCCACGCACTGAAAGTTCCTGTAATGGCTGATGATACATTTCTAAGATGGGTGAGACAGAGCATGTGAAGCCATTTGAACAACAGGAAAACTGTTTTCTAAAAAGTAAATTATTCTTGTGACCTAAGAAGATAGGAGGAAAAGGACTTCAATTTTTTATGGGGGGAAATCAAAGGAGCTTCATTGACTTCAGGGGACTGATCCCCATTAGATGAAAGATGAAAGTCTGGACCTGCACTCTCAAAGTGTAGGGTTGGTCTGAGGATATGGTCTTCTCCAAGAGAGTTTCAGAAATGGCATCTTTCTTTGTAGCTGGTGATTGTGTTTTATCATGTTAAGACTTCAGTTAATACTTTTGTTCCTCCACATTTTTATAAAACTGAGCCAAATAATTTCCCGGAAAGAAGAGATACGCTAGATTTTCACTGCCTTCATCATTGAGACAGAATCTTTTGTGAGAATAAAGCAAACATTGAATAAAATTGCAAAAAAAAAAATCTTTGTCCAAACCAGAAACTTTCTGATGCTTATATCCCATTCCTTTTTAGGAACTTATATATACCATTCAGGAAGTGCTACATCTTGACTTAAAAATACAATATGCTTTTTTTTTATTCATCAGAAAAATCTGTAGATTCAGCAACAAACAATCATTAGGCAGACAGTTTGGCTGTAGGCATCAGCAGTGTGTTGGTAAGTGGGTAAACAAGGTGGCCTGTCAAAATCTAGTCCTTCCCTCTCACTGATTTTATGATTTCCTATGAATAGATTACAAGGTTTTCACTTTTTCACAATGACATGATGAAGGCTCCAGACACATGCAGTTCAGCTATCTGAGCTCATCATACGAACCCATCCTTTGCAACCGCACACATACTCTGAAGTACATACAATAAGAATGTATTAGTCATTTTCTGACATGAAGGATCGTTTAAGAACAGCTGGCGTGGCTGGATTCAAAAGTAATTTTCATCCAACCTTAGTGCAGTAGAAATCTGCGCTGTTTTTCAAGGTTTGTAACTATCTGTAATTTCCTGCAGTTCATAAATACCTGAAATGCTGCTTTCAGGTCTTGTTATAATCTCCCTGTACGGAGAAGTTCTTTTATTTTGTTCACTACTATTAAGTCAATAGGCAAAAATGAGCAGCAGAATGTCAGGGGCAAAACCAAACAAAGTAACACTAGCACTAACACTAACACTAATAATACCGCATGAAAATGTTTTAGTAGATAGGGATATCTCATGATTTTTGAATAGTTTATTGAGCTGCTTTGTCATTTTATTTTCCTTTGCTTTTCGATCAATTCCAAAGAACTTCAAACTGGGTGTTAACTGCATTTAAACTGTTAAAAATTGGGATCTACATCAGAACAGAAGGATGGTACAGGATTAGTACTCTTCCACTTCTACACTGGATTATGCTCTTATTTATTCTTGCCCTGGTTTCAGCTGGGAAAGAGTTAATTTTCATTCTAGTAGTTGCTGTGAAAGGAATGTCAATAATGAATATTGGTTTAGTTGTGGCTAAACAATGTTTATACTTTTCAAGGACTCTTTTCGGTTTCCCATAGAAGCTGAGAAAGAACACCAACAGAACAACGGAACGGCCAGTGGAATATTCTATACCATAGACATCATGTGCAGTATATAAATGGGGGTTGACTGTGGGGTGGAAATCCATGGTCGCTGCTTGGGAAGGTACTATTTCACTGGATGGTGAGAGTGACTTGTGTCATCATCATCATCATCACCATCATCATCATCATCATCATTGATATTATTATTGATATTATTTTCCTTTTCTGTTTTTTTTTTATTTATTATTTTTATTTCCCCTTTTCCCTCCTTTTCTCCCCCCTCTTCCTTTCTAGAGGGAAGAGGGAGAACTATGCAAACAGTAGCATGGTCCTAGCTATTGGCTGGGGTTAAAACATAATTCTCAAAAACAAAGGGTATTTTTCAAAACAGAAGAAACCTAGGCTGAATTTTTAAGCCTTATCAGCATCCCAGGTAAACTTCTTCTTGTCTTTGTATTTCATAATGGAAGTTTGAAAAAATTTTAGCGATCCCTGTCTCCTTCTGGTTGGATTGGAAGGACACAAAATCATGCTAGAAGGTGTCCCAGATGAATGGAAACCTTTCACACTGTTTAAACTAGAGCAAAGCTGTGGGGATTGTTTCTCTCCAGTGGCTTTGCTCCTGGTTGTTTTTTTTTAACTCTCTTAAATCCAGAATTCCACAAAATTTCCTCTGCATATTTCAGTGTTCCCTCGGGTTTTTTGTTTGTTTGTTTGTTGTTCTTTTTTTACTGAGTTGCAAGTGGGGTTTGTTTTTCATGTGAAAAGTAAAATAAAATATTTAAAATGTCAGAGGATGCATTTTTACTTGTCTCAAGAATGGAGTTCTGTGTTCTATGAAGCAAAAAAGGTACCCTTTGGTTTGATATTTTTGTCCTTAGAATTATCTCTCTCTCTGAGAGGTATTAAGTCTGAAATATCTTATCCTCCATCCCATTCCTATTCCTTTTTCTTCCCACTGTTTCAATTCATTAGCTATTTCAAAAGAAGTCCCTGCTGTATTTGTTACATTTAATATCTGCAAGAAGCCACTTACAGGAAGGCGTTCATTACTATCAGAAGGAGAAAAAAATACCCCACCTTCTCCCACTTCTATTAACAAGTTTAAAGCAACTTATTTAACTTTTCTGTCTTCATTTTTTTTAACTTTTTTTTTTAATTCAGTTTGCCTCACATAACCTTTTCTTTAGCGTATTAGCTAGAGCAACTCAGTCTGGAGAGATACACGTACACTCAGTGTCTGAGGGCTTGTATACCCTCCAGGGTGGAAATTCACTATGGTAATTTTAGCCTAATCAATTGAAACAAAAGATTGAAACTACTGCTAATTGACTAAACAGAACTGAAATTTGGCAAATGTCGTAATGTCAATTTACTCATTCAAAATTTTCTCATTGACTGAGAAGGCAGGTTGTCTGAGGAGGGTGGCTGAATGAGAGGTTACTTAAGAGTTGTGGTCAGGTGTGCCTGGGGAATGGCATTTGCTTGAGTGAAGCTGCCTCACGTGTTGCAAAGTATGCTGGCTATTACTGACACCAGAAAAAAATATGAAAAAGACTTGCCTCAGAAAGTAAAGGAAGTCAGTGATAGAAGGAAGAATAGAATATAAATTTATTTTCAATCATATTTTTTCTGTTCCATTTGTACTTTTTATAAAAAGTAAAAAGCCTGTCCTTTGGTAAGAAAGTTATGACTGTTCTCATGGAAGAAAAGATTTGTCTGAAGTAATCTGTGAATTCAGATGCTCTCAATCAATGCAAACTTTATTTAGAGTCTACAAGTTTCCTTATGGGTGAGAATTAACTTGCATACCAGTTAAACACTTTACAGAATCACAGAATCTCCGTGGTTGGAAGGGACCTCTGAGATCATAAAGTCAGAAGCAAATTTGACTTTGAATACGTTAGGTGGGATGTTAACTATTGCAGTGGCTTTTTAGTGTACTCGGAGGGAACCTTCTCTTAAACTTGGCAGTTTAAGAACAGTATTTATGTGATGCCATACACTGAACTTATCTGGGGTTTTCATAGCACTTCACCACCAATGTTTTTATACCTCTGGATAAAATTCAGAGCTGATCTCTTTGCAGAAACTTTATGGCGCAACTGTTATGGGAAGAAATTTATATCCTGTAGGGATATAAGTCATAAAGTTTTCTTATATTTTCTCCAGCTGACATGCCCATAGAAAATAGAATAACTGCTGGGCACATGTTATTCTTCAGATCTTATATATTCAAAAGACCATCTGCTTTTTTTCCAAATATATCAACGGATGTAGTATGAGGAGTATTTCTGCCTAGAAACCTGGTTTTGTCAATATCCTCACACAACATTGGATACTAGTGCAGTTCTCCAGTGAGAACAAATATGGAATTTTAAACTGTTTCAGACTTTTTAAAATATTTACTCAAAAATCTTCTGCAGCTTCACCTTGACCATTGATGATACTAATGCTTGTAATTGCTATCCTCCTTTTACTACAGACATCTGAAGCAAGGTCAATGAATCCTACCTTGGTCATCTAATATGGCAGGGGTATGCTACAATTAATAAACTTACAAAAGGTTGATGCAAAGCCATTTTCTTGAAAGCTTGTTTCCTAAGACTTTTTCAATAGCCCTGCAGTTCATTAACCTACACAAAGTTGTTTTTAATCTTTACCTACAAAGAACATGAAATTATCTTTGATGCAGCCTCCAGATTCCATCCCCTCTTTGACTGACAGTTAGTTTACATGAGATGAATTCTGCTGCAGTCATAGTGTCCGCAGCCTACTCTACATCTGCATTCATCCAATTGCATTAGTCATTCTCTGGCATGAGCAATTGAAAGGCTCATGTAACCCTGGTTGCATTTCTGAAAGAATTTCTGTTTAAGGTTGCTGTGAATTTGGCTAAAGATAATTAATGGTAATGGTAATGGCTCCAGGATAACAACACTAAGCAGATTTTACTTAAACAAAGGGTTTTGAATGAGGACTGGCTTTGAAAGGGAATGAGAGAAATAGATGGGGCAAAACCAGAAAAAAAAAAAAAACAAAACCAGAAAATCAAAAATAGATCCATCCTTTTAGCTCAGATTTCACTCTGTCTACATTTCAGCCTGTAACTGAGGTACATACATAAAATGGAACTGAAATCACTCTGTATTTCTTCCTATTTGGGGAGAGAAACAGACACCTCCAAAGAGTAGGATACCTGGATCAAACATTTGTCTATTGTTGGAATTTCCCTGTTCTTCCCTTTTACTTCCCTTGTAATCAGTGCTTTCACATTCCAAAATGGCACAAGTTAAAGACTTTTCCTAAAGGACTTTTAATTTTTTTTTTAAAGAATAATAATGCTGATAGGTTAGGCTTTCAGAAGTAATTAAGTATGCAACTTTAGCAATACTATTCTGAGTTATTAAATAAATTTGTTCATCTGTTGCATTCTCTAAGCATTTTTTAAAATCAAATATCATCTCATAGGTGGCTTTGCAAATTGGTGACCATGAAATTCTCATGATATTTATATACTCAGAAGATCAACTAGAATAGTTTAAATTCCAACAAACATCTAATATAGTCAGGAGGACAAATCATTCTGACAATCAGTCAGAAAGTTATAACGTTTTCCAAAACTCAGGAGGAACTGATAAAGATGTACACCTGGATGCCATATATTGTTAATTCTTGTCACTTCTTCACCTAAGAAAAATCAGAATTATTGCAGATTTAGACCCAGATTTAGACCTGAGCATAACTGTAGTTTCCTGATCCATCTAAAGATGTGCTCGGCTAACTTTACCGGGAAGCCAGTGGAAAGGAGAATGAATGCGACCAAGACTTTTACTTGCACCTGAGTGTAACCAAACAATTTCACATTTCCTTAAACAATTTTTGGTCTCTTTTTTGCTTCAAACACTACATGTTTCTTTTCATAAGCATTGTTCTCATCAGATCTGTCAAGAGAATACACAAAAATACAGGGCTGCAACTGTGGCAGTACAGCAACTGCTTGAGAGTGGGAAGGCAATGCAGCTTCAAGGCTAGAAGCTGTGTGATGAATTTAGTGATAAGCATAAATATGATTTCCATCATGGTAAAAAGCTTATTTGCATAGAAAGCAAAGCAAGGGATTCAATCTGTATAAACAACAAATTTAATTACTTTGTAAGAAGGAAAAGAACCACAAAAATTAAATAGGTTTCAGAAAAAGTTTTCCAGTGGAGACTTGATGCTGTGAAGCATCAAGATAAAGTGATAGGTGAAGTGATGTAGAGATGAAGTGATTCTGGCCATGTCGTTCATGGGAAATAAAGATGGGATGCAATGGGAGATGGAAATACAGCAGAGGGAGCAGAACCAAAACCAAAGTGTGGAAGTTGAAGCTTAACATTTGTGGAAGTGGAGATGAGTAGGTTTTGGTGAAACAAACAAACAAAAAAAATTAAACCAAAAAACAGGGAAGTGGTATCCTCACAGGTTTCAATGCTGCATCAATGTTTTTGAGGGAGACCTGCTTGATGGGACTGTAATTCAGAGGAAGTCAGAGCAGATGATCTATTGGTTTCTTCTGATCTTAAAATCAGTGACTCTGTCATTGAGTGCATTTTAATCGCAAGTACCACAGGCAGTGAGTGCTGAGGACCATGAATTTTACAGAAGAAGATACTATTCTTGTACCAGGCCATGAAGGAATAGGAACATAAAATTGAATGAAATCCATCATTTTCTATAGATTTTTTTCTAAAAAAAAGGATTTATTTTAGGCTGACAGACAGGAAAGTCACCCTCTAAAAGCCAGTTTGGGGACAGCCCTATGAACTGCACATTACCCCAACGTCCTGCTTTCCAACCCACTGAAGAAAATCCTATTCTGGGGATTTCATATGACAGCTCACATGGTAGGATGACCCTCTCTTCCCATCACCCACCCCAGTGCATAAACAGCACAGCAAGAACAGACATGATTCTCAGGGTAGAACTGCTCATAGGCTGCAGATAAACCACTTTACCTTGCATTTTGTAGTTTTAAAAGTAAGTTTATTGACCTAGATTTGCAAAGACTACATTCCCTCTGCTGAAAAATATTCTGTTTGTTCCCTGGTAATATCTCCTCACAACATCCCTTTGATGATTCTTGTACTGCTGTTTAGTCATATTAGTATTCAATTCTGATCCCTAGTTCTGTTAGCAGATGAAGGGAAGCACACCGACAGAACACATTTGTCTAGCGATGACTTGAAAAGGTTTTTATTAGCTGGAATTCTGAAAGTATCCCTTTGTACAGTATTTCAAGTGTTAACTAGCAACTCTGGGACCAGCAGCAGCTGTTAGCTGATTAGCTGCTCTGTATTAAAAACATCTTGGTTCATGTGTTTGTTTTTTTTCCTATGAACTGCCTAATAGTCCTATAGATAGGTGTGTCTGTAATTGCTATAATTAATATGAGATAACTTATTAACAGTGCTGTAGGACGTACACAATCAAATTAATGTTCCTATGATAATTTGGAAGAGAATGAAGATGTTCAGAGCAGGGAGATCATCATGTTTTCACCCCCAATTGGGCTTTCCTATCGCTTGGACAGCTTCAAGATGGCAAGCTGTGTTTAAAGCTCTGGACAATAAAACCCAGTGTTTGGGCTGGATTTTTGTTAGAACAAATATGAAGTCAATAATTTAGGGTGGAAATCTGAAAGGGAGGAATCTGCTCAAGTATGCAAAACAGCCTTTTTTTTAATTTGGTTAGGTTTTGCTCATCAAAGTTTTTCAACCAGTTTGGCCTGGTAATCAGCACTCACTCCAGAATGATGCTACAGCATTTCCTGCCAACTCTCTGGAAACACAGTAGGTACTGCTGGGTGTATTCTTACCCTTACAGATCCTCCGAACGAGAACATCATGTCCAAACTACTGGAGGAAAAAAAGATTTTTTAAAAATGTCAAGAAAAAAATACACCAAGAGTATGACCAGTCAATATTTTCCCATCAAACCTTTTTTCTTCCATCATGCTCTGCCATTTTCCTCAGAGGAACAAATATAACAACACCTAAGAATTATAATTTTCCTAGTAAGTCTACCTTATAGAAGTGAAAGCTGGAGCAATGAAAAACTGTTCCCATAATCCTAAAAGGTTAGCTCAGGCAGGGTGAGATTAGTGTTAGAATGACCTTAAGTAAACCATTTCTTCTTGGCTGATAAACTAAGACATTCTGTTTTGATCTTGTTTTGATCTTATTTTGATCTTATCTTTGTTTTGAAGTATTCTCATAATCTTTTCCAAATCACGGTGATTTAGGATAAGATTACTGAAGTTCCTTGAGGGGGAGTAAAATAATCTGTTTCCACAGAAAATCTGTACGAACATGAAATAGATTTCAGCTAATTTTTTTCAGAAAAGCAATAAAAATCTATTGTTTGTCTCAATTCATTCATCACTGTAAACAACAGTAATTTACATCCTTCTTTCATGGTTATGATTTTATACCAGTTCAGAAACAGGCCTTTGAAAATTTAAGAATTCCTAATAGCTTCTCAGCATAACAAAATGCGGAGAGACATCATCATTTCAATGTGAGTACAACACTACAACGGCAGCATTGACACATTGGCCAGGACGTGCACCCTCACTGCAGTCAGATATCTTTTGTTCTAATGTGACTTTATGATATGAATGAAATGGATTCACTTGAATTTTCAGGTTCAGCCTGTATTTTCCCAGTGTCCTCATCAATGCTGGAATCATTAGAGTATGTCACTCATAGTAGTATGTCACCTAGAGCCACATTGCCTCTGGCAGTCACTTTTCAAGGTATCTAGTCAGGTGTCTAACAGATGATCTCAGGCGTTTTTATCAAAATTTGGTCTCATGCAAAACTATGTTTTCTCTGAAGTTGATAAACTCTTTTGACATTTTTTGCCTGTATATTCTAAGACGATTGGTAGACATGGTTGAAACATAAAAACCCAGATTCAAGCCATGTATACATAAATTTTCATTTTGGAGCATTAGCTGAAAAAAGAGTGGATTTTTTATTCTTTATTATTATTATTCTATTTTTTCCCCTCAGAGAGGCTAATTTTTGTGAAATACAATACGTCAAAAACTCACATTTTTCCTTACAAAGGACTACTTGTTTGTTTGAGATGGCTATAAAATTTTACATTAATATATCAAATTCCCCCATTCTAATATATTTGAAGTTTTTAAATGTTTATTTTAGAATTATTTATTTTATTTGTTTATGAATATGCTACATGAAGACTGGAACTCAAAGCAAAGACAACATTTCTGTAACACACACTGAATTCAAACTGCAAAAAAACGAAAAATTTGCTAACCTACACTGTCTCAGAGGAAAAGAGGAGGAGGCTAGAATGAGTCCCCAAAACAAAGTTGAGGACCTAGGACAAAAATTGTTCAGCATAATAATGATTAACATATTCATATTTCTTTCCATATCATGTTGTTGAAATCAACTTCTAGACAACAAAACTGGAATCCTACAGGAAGCATAAAATAGTTCACAAACCGACAAGCAGTTGTATCATGAGACCACTAAACAAATGCTGTAATTGTCCTCTTTTGAGCACACAACCACGAAGAGAAGAAAACCACACAGAAGCCAGTTGTCTTTTTTTGGAAGTTCTCTGTCACCATCTGCTGGAAGAAGTGTCTCATTGCTCTGGAAAGATGAGGTAAAATAAAGGTTTGGCTATTTTGGAGAAATAAATAAGCTTCTGAACACTCCACTCGCTGAACTACACACGATCTTCTCATCATGACTTATCTTTAAAAGCAATATTACTATTCTTTTACCACCAGGAAGTTAAAAAAATCATTATTTTTTATCAATTCTTGTTCACAATATATTATTATAAAGTAATTTATATGTAATATATAGTAGATACAATATACTTATAGTATCATATGATAAACGAAGATGTATTCAATAATTAACAACATTTCATTAATTGTGACCAAAAGGAATTCCATGCTTCAGTAAACAGCATTTTATTCAACTTGAAGAGGAAAAAAATTGTCAGCTCTCATTAATGTTTGGCTAGTTATATCTTCCTGAATGGATGACGCTACCCTAAGCTCTCACTAGAGATAATGAGTATTTTGGAAAACCCAAGCCAGGAAAAATTCTAAAAAATTACCCTAAATGGGGAGAAAGTCAAGATACAGTTATTTTCATAGAAAAAGAAGTACTTAAAAATGTGACTAAGGGAATAGGACAAGAAGCAAGAAAGATCTAACTTAAAATTAGGAGAAGTTTTTCTAATGAGAAAAGAAGCTAATCCAAATAGATGCTATGAAATAGTTAATAAATAATTGATAGATGCCATGAAATTTCATTCACAGGGGCCTTTAAGCCCAGGTTAAATAACTATCTCTCGCTAAATATATAGTTACTGTTGATGTTGTTTTGAAGGTGACAATATCTCAGACTGTTTTCAGTCCTTCTGGGACTTTATTCATATTAAAGTCTGTCATCTTAAAGCACTGGTCATATAAAAAACTCAAGGCACCGCTTATCTCGTAAGATAGCTTCCCAAATTAAAATATAGCTGTCAAATTCAACATTTATATCTGTCAAAGTCAACATTATCATGGAAATTCTGCAACGAACTGCACCACAGCAGCAGAAAATCACAGGTGTCATTTAGAGATGAGAAGTTTAACTGAAGATATTGTTTTGTTTACGACAAGGAATGGAAACCAAAGTTTAATTAACTTCAGCTCTAGATGCCACAAAGACAATCAGATCTGTCCTGAGGGGAAGAATCTCATAAATAACTTTCTACTAATGGAGACAGACCACAGAAATCCAGTGGCAAAGGCACATGACTATGCAACTGCAGAATGGAAATAGGAAGGGCTGGAGCCTGTTTTTCTTCAGATATTCATACTTTTGGATATCCAATAGCAGTTAAATCTAGTTATCAACAGTTGTTTCAGCAACATGACAGATCTTTTCCACAAGGCCAGTAAATTTCATAGCTGAAGTTATGTGAAAAATCTTACACAAATTCATGTTTCATCTGTCCCTGAAATGTATTGTTCAATAAGCTATAACAATATAAAAAAAAAAAAAAAAGAAAAAAAAACCACACTAAAACACACACAAAAACCGCCATGTATTTATGATCTCTCTTCTGTACTCACAAGTTTATTTTTAATTTATTGACTAAAGAGCACTTCAGTGTGAAAATACTTTAATTATTGACTGAATTTTATTACGCTAACATTTAGCTATTCTGAAAGCGTTGCTGGAGGAGTTTATAACGGTGCATGATAAAATGACACAGAAAGGTCAAGTAAACAGCAATACAATAGTAGTGTATCAACATCTTTTATTCAGCACCAAAACAAACTGTTGTCTTTTTTACACTGAAAACATTTCTTCTAGAGATGGGGTGACCAGTGTGTTTAAGAAAGATACATTTCAATAAATTGCTCCTCGAAAATTTTTGCAATAGAGATGCTAACTGCTATGTGTGAGTTCTTCCAAGTCTTCTCCCTCAAAGTGTCTATAAAAATCCCAACAGATGATCATCAAAGAGCACTCCTCCTCACAGTAACAATTATTGTGCCTTTTGGGAACATTATCACTGTCTAAATTTAAGGACCTAATTGAAATGCTTTGCCTAAGTGTAGGTGTTAAGTATGAGAGTTGGAGGGTGTCAGAGAGTGTGCTGTCTCCAGGAGAGTTCCTGAATGTAAAGAGTCTGTGATATCTGCCACATTGATGTTTTGAATACCATACGTTGTTTAATATGCTTTTGTTTCACCAACTGACTTGAGGTCTTACTGTCTACAGGCAGGTGTTTCTACTTAAGGTATGTATCCACAGAAGGGCAAACTGAGTCACTCTCTAGGTTTCTTTGATGATATTGACCAAATCTTCATCAGCTATAATGGACGCTGGAGGCCCACAAATCCAGTAACATCCACCCATAGGCTTTAAATGCAGATGGCTTAAGGACTTGATTCAGTTCCCTCTATCAGGGCACCTAGTGCTGGTTGAAATATTCCAGGGTGTTTTGCCTGGCCTGCTTCTGACGCTCTGGTGAGCGCTGGTCTCTCAAAGGTGAGGTGTCACATTGGTCAGTGCCTGTGGATGCAGTCAATGACTGTGGCTTCTCAGATGGCACTCAGACATGAGCCTGTAATTTGGGCTTAAATCTCCACTCAGCTGAGCCCAGAGATAATTCATGTATGTCAGTAGTCTAAGTCCCTCTTAGACTTTAGAGGTTAAGTCTGAGCAGTTCCATTGGGCAATACGTCCTAAAAATCTGCAACAGCTAAAATGATCTCCTAAACCAGATTATCATTTGGGACACTTATTTTCTTCCATTGATTGTAGTGGAAAATATATATATTTTCTTCCATTGATTATTACTAGGAATACCTTTCTTTATAAACATTGACAACAGCCCATGCAGTACCCTGAATTGTACAAAAATCTCATTTTCCTTCCTGGAAAGGATGTATATGGCATATTTAACATTTTCCTGATATTGTAAGGGGTAAACTATACTCCTCATTTCACAGGCACTGGTTAGGAACTAGCCAGAAAAAAAAAAAAAAATTTTTTTTTTTTTAATTTTCCCCAAAACTTTCATCCCACAAAGACATATGTATCCCGTAAGAGAGAAAGCATGTTAATTTAACCACTTGGGAAAAGGGAATAATGCCACCACCTTCATTGGTGTTTGTTCATAAGGGGGAAATCAAATAATGCACAATTAGATTAAAGAAGACAAAAAGTCAGGCTCTTGCTAATAGGTTCTGCTTAGGCTTCATGAATAGGAAGCAAATAGGTCCTTCCTTAGGTTGCTTCTTTAGGCAGATAGGATTATTTGTTTTATTGTAGGCATAGCTTCTGATGGAGTGTTAGGCACTATCTTATTAAATATTTCTAGGAAAAGTGTTTGATCTATTGTCCTAAAGATTTTTATTTTTTTTCCTCAAACAACCCATACTGTTTCCTCTGTGAAAGATGCTGATTTATAACAGTACGAACCACCTAGGTCACTAACAAAAATGTATGCAACCAAGTTGAAGGCATCTAATATTGGAGGAATGTAAATCACATTGAAGGCTGGTGTGTTGTCTGTTCTGGAGAGCAGCAGGGGATTTTCTGAATTTACGGGATTTCTGATTTGTGATGTCACTCTTCCCTTTTTCTTTGAATTAGCAGAGGTCACATAACTAAGAGCTATGTTGAGTCACAAGCTGTTCCCTGCAGTAAAGACTGCAGTGGGTTGCTATCTGTTGCTCATCTGTCTTCTGCTTGTCTTTGGCTGACTGGCCCACTAAGGTTAGTGGAACAGTTGGAGAATATTCCTGGTACAAAATTATATGTTGCACGAGAAACATTATTCAGCAAAATATATTTATGCTTCACTTTAAAACAGAAATGAGCCCTTTGATGTAAGCTAAACACATGCAAAAAAGCTTTGGTGAGTTGGGGAGAACACTCACCATGCAGTGATAATGAATACCTGGGTTCATGAGCAAATACCTTTGTTTGCATGTGAATGCAGTTGTTTCTCATAATATTCTCCAATTATTTCTCTGCATGAGCAACAGTGCAAAGAGGAATCAAAACCACAAAGCACCTGTTTGAAATCTGGATGAAAGTTTGCCAGAAATGTTTTTTAGTATTTACTCAATTCTACCCCATTGAAATCCTGTTAGGGTTTTGTTGGTTGGTTGGTTGTATTTTTTCCATGAGTTCAAATACCAACTGGACTATTTAAAAGAAGAAAAAAAATCCTTTTTTTTTTTTAGAGTTTTGTGCTTGTTTGGGTTATTTTTTGGTTTGGGGTTTTTGTGTTTGTTTTGTTTTTAATGCATGAAGTCATGTCGTATAATTCGAGAAGTGTCAGAACCACACTCGAGCCTGAGACGTTACGCTGGGAAAATATCACGACACACTTACCCACCTCTTATACTCTCTTTATGATCCACCTTCCTAGACACACTCATAACACAAGGTGTGGTCCTGTGTGGGTGTTATAAACTACTCAGCTCAGCCCCTTGTGTAAGGAGTGGTTATCTACCTTTGGCCACCGTTGGAGACAGAAGGGTTGGCGGGGAGGAGCTTTGGTCTGACTCGGTGTTACTGTCATTATGCTTAGTCATTTAGCTTTCTTTAATATTTAGCAAACAAAAAAATCTGTCTTCCATCCAAACTCCCCCACTTTTAATTGACATGGGACTCAGTCCCTCAAACTCTCAATGTGTAATCTTGAGTTACAGGAGAATTAGGTCATGTATGTCAGACTGACCTGGCCACCCAGGATATAGATAAGGCTGAGCTACTGAACCACTTCTTTGCCTCAGTCTTCACCAGAAAGGTCTCAAACCACACTATGCAAGTCACAGAAGGCAAAACCAAGGGCTCTGCAAATGAAGAATTGCCCACAGTACGAGAAGCCTGGCCTTCAAGGCCAGGCTGGATGGGGCTTTGAGCAACCTGCTCTAGTGGGAGGTGTCCCTGCCCATGGCAGGGGGGTTGAAACTCAATGATCTTTAAGGTCCATCCAACCCAAACCATTCTATGATTCTATTATTCTGTTATTCTAAGATCAGGTTCGAGACCTCTTAAGGAACCTGAAGGTCCACGGGTCCTGAGGGAGCTGGCAGATGAAGTTGCTAAGCTGCTTTCCATCATATTTGAGAAATTGTGGCAATCTGGCAAAGTTCTCACAGACTGGAAAAAGGGGGACATAACCCTGATATTCAGAAAAGGGAAAAAAGAAGACCCTGGGAACTATACACCAGTCAGTCTGGCAAGATTATGGAGAAGATCCTCCTGGATTCTCTGCTAAGGCATGTGGAAAAGGAGGTTATTGGAGACAGCCAACATGGCTTCACCAAGGGCAAATCATGCCTGAAAAACGTGGTGAATTTTTATGATACTGCCACACACCTGGTGGACAAGGGCTGAGCAACAGATGTCATCTACCTGGACTTGTGCAAAGCATTCAACACTGTCCTACATGACATCCTGGTCTTAAAATTGGAAAGTCATAGATTTGATGGATGGACCACTTGGTGGATAAGGAGCTGGTTGGATGGCCACATTAAAGGGTTGTGGTCAATGGCTCCATGTCCAATTGGTAGCCAGTGATGAGTGGTGTTCCTCAGGGGTCCGTACTGGGACCAGTGTTGTTCATCATCCTTGTTGGAGACATGGACAGTGGGATAGAGTACACCATCAGCAAGTTTGCTGATGACACCAAACTCGGTGGTGTGGTTGACACGCTGGATGAAGGGATACCATCCAGAGGGACCTAGACGGGCTGGAGAGGTGGGCTCGTGCAAATCGCATGAAGTTTAACCAAGACAAGTGCACCTGGGATGTGGCAATCCCAGACACAAATACAGGTTGGGCGGAGAATGGCTGGAAAGCAGCCCTGAGGAGAGGGACTTGGGGTGTTCATGGATGAGAAGCTTAACATGAGCCAGCAATGTGCACTGGCAGCTCAGAAAGCCAACCGCATCCTGGGCTGCATCAAGAGAAGTATGACCAGCAGGTCATTGGAGGTGATTCTGCCCCTCTACTCTGTGCTTGTGAGACCCCACCTGGAGTACTGTGTCCAGCTCTGGAGTCCTCAACACAGGAAGGACATGTTGGAATGGATCCAGCGGAGGGCCACGAAGATGATCAGAGGCATGGAGAACCTCCCCTATGAGGACAGGTTGAGAGAGCTGGGGTTGTTCAGCCTGGAGAAGAGAAGGCTCTGGGGAGACCTTATAACAGCCTTTCAATATCTGAAGGGAGCCTCTAGGAAATCTGGAGAGGGACTCTTTGTCAGGCAGTGTAGTGAAGGGACAAGGGGCAATGGAAGAGGGAAGGTTTAGATTAGATACTAGAAAGAAATTCTTTCCTGTGAGGGTGGTGAGGCACTGGAACAGGTTACCCAGGGAAATCGTGGATGCCCCTGGAGGTGTTCAAGGCCAGGCTGGATAAGGCTTTGAGCAACCTGCTCTAGTGGGAGGATGTGTCCCTGCCCATGGCATGGGAGTTGGAACTAGATGATCTCTAAGGTCCCTTTCAACCCAAACCATTCTATAATTCTATGATTCTATGATTCTATGATTCTTTCTGCTAAATTTCTGAACTTCTGTGTTCAGAAATGTCTGCAAAAGCTGCACATCACTGGAGGATGCAACCACTGAACTTACCAGGGAACTGGGTCCTCCCAGGAAAAGATATAATTGGTATCAAATGACTCATGGCTGAATCAAGACCTAAGTGGCTGGCATTAACCAGACACCTAAAGTGAGATTCATCCCACCAAATGTAGACATCGCCAATGTAAATATTTACATGAAAACTACGTACCTAAGCTGTTTTCCAGCCAAAGGAATTAAATCAATATTTTAGCACACAACATAAATTAGCTATCTAAGCTATTGGGTGAACTCAATTGAATCAAACTTTGTAGGAAACAGGTTTTTTTCCAGAAACCTTGTAAAGAAAAATCTCCTTCACACAACAGCACTTTTTTAAGCATCTCACCTTTAAGAAAGATTTTCACATTTTCTCTTTTCCTTACATCAATTGGGACATCAAATTTATATGTGTTCCAGGTTATGTGTCAGGAGTTTGGAGACTATGAAGCACAGAACAAACCTTCACAGGCTGCTTGTGTAAAAGCACCCTCATTTTCCCAGAATTGTGAAATACTTTGGGGACATGGCTCATCACATCTCTGTTGGGTTTTGTAGGTACCTTCATCTAATGGTGACACTAGGGACCTTTTAGGCTCTCTATGACATGAGACACGTTTTAGAAAGGATTCTACACAAGGATTGTTTCTCAGTTGTGGATTTTTTTTCTGCCTAATGGTCCTACCACAGAAGAACCAGCAGGACAACTATCAGCCTCACGGTTTGTTTATGCTCCAGATATATTTACTATATACCAATTGCACCTCAGGTTCAGCCCAGCAGAAAACAAGCAGCATTGCTCCTCTGCTGGCCTTAAAATTACTCCAAAAGTCAGCTAATGGAGACAAGAGACAATTTTGGCCCAAGATCTTTCTAAGCTTCTCACTACACAGCTGTATTACCAGCTCTGATACAGATCAGGTCCTGAGGAGGCTTTAAGAAAATAGTTGCATAAATTAAGATAGAGTCTATTTCTTGGGAATAATGTGAAATTCACTGGGTTGTAGTCTACTGTCCTTATCTGAAGTTCAGGTACTTGGTAGACATGGTGAATCCAGTAATTAAGTCCATTTTGCCATCATTTTTGGAAGCCGTCAGTGACAGCACTCTGTTTTCAAAAAAAAGTAAGCTTTGATCATCAGTCATAGTAGTGATGCTGCCTCAATAAGAGCAAAGAAAAAAAAGGATAAATGTCAGGGACATACCCTGAAACACCTCGTATTTTTGCCATTACATTTGACAGCCTTTACTTCTTGTTTGCCTTTTCTCCAGACCTCTCAACAGCTCATTGCCTTAAAAATTTAGTGGACTGTGGGTTTTTCTTTCTAAGATTACATTGAGAGAAATAATTAAACCTTATAAACCAACATGGTTTGAGTGTTGCACCAGCAAATATCGTTCTATGACAGATAACCTGATATACAGATTTTAACTGTTTTTAGTGGTTTTTTTTTAATTTTTTTTCTTTTTATGACACCTTGAGAAATAAACTTCAGAGAACAGAAAGACTGACATAGAGACTGAGGCTTTTTCCTGGGACAAAAGGGGTATATTTCTAGATATTGGTATTTGTTGATATAGCTGTACTTTCCTGCCAGATCACATTTCATAAGAAAAGATAACCCTATGTTTTGCCATCCCTTTTGAAGGAGACATCCCTCCTTTCCATGCAATGCATAGCCTGGGATTGCTTGGCTTGGACTAGTCACAGGGCTTATTTCCATTGCCTTTGACATATATACAAAATATACTCAGATGGCTCTATCCTCTGCATCACCAGAACATGCCTGCAATACGACAGGCTTCTCTGGACACCAAGAGTAGAAGGGTAAAGGTTTTTCGTCATCATCCATTTGCTAACTGTGGGAGGTATTTATGACAGCTTGTTGGATGTTTATTAATAAATTTTAGCTGTTGAGAGATGGCTGTGGCCAGTAGGTGCCACTGCTGCTCTATGCCACCGAGGGGCAGACACCAAACATGCTTTGCCGACAGCGGGTTGCTACCGATACTAGTTTCTCTATTTTATGACTGAAATAGAAGATATTGAGAGAAATATTGAACAGATTTTGAAACAAATTTTTATTGATACTTTTTGTTATCTAGTGCATTTTCATACCCTATATATTCAACAGATTAGCTCATTAGGTTGATCTGCTGTTTTGCTCAACGCTATGCTCTTTTATATATTTTCTGAAGAGAAGGGGTACGTCATATCTTTCCGCTAGGCAGAAAAAAAAAAGTCAAAAAGCAAAAATTTGGGAATTAACCCTGCTGAGAATCACAGAGATTATTCACTGTGCCTTATAAAGTTAGCAGAAACATAGTCACAAGTTGCAGTAAAATTTGTTAAAAAAAACCCACAGAGAAATAAATATTATGGATTCACGGATTTGACAGAGTTGGAAGGGACCTCTAGGCAGGATTGCCCAGAGCACATCACTCAGGACTGCATTGAGGCGGGTCTTGAAAATCTGCAGAGAAGGGGACTTCACGACCTCTCTTGGCAGCCTGTTCCAGGGCTTTCTATGTTCCAGCTGATGCCCATTGCCCCTCGTCCTATCGCTGGAAACCACTGAAAAGAGTCTGGCTCCATCATCCTTCAACCCACCCTTTAGGAACTTGTAAACATAGATAAGGTCTCCCCTTAGTCTTCTCTTCTCCAGGCTAAAGAGCCCCAGTAGACCAGGATTCCATTGGCTCTCTTGGCAACAAGGGCACATTGCCTTGTTGAACCTCATTAGGTTCTTTGCCCAGCTCACCAGCCTGTCCAGGCCACGCAGGATGGTGGCACAGCCCTCTGGAGCGTCAGCCAGCCCTCCCAGTTTGGTATCATCAGCGAACTTGCTGAGGATACGCTCTGTCCCCTTGTCCAGATCATTGATGAATATGTTGAACAGGACTGGGCTGAGTATTGACCCCTGGGGGACACCACTGGTCACAGGCCTCCAACTTAACCCTGCTCCATTAATGACAACCCTCTGAGTTCTGTCACACATCCAGGACTCAATACACCTCACTGCCCCCTCATCTAGACCACACTTCCTTAATTTTCTAATGAGGCACTATTCTTCCTCTCAGTGTGTGTATGTATATGAATACAAGTGCACACATATCTATATATATACACACACTCACTCTACATTTAGCTTATGAGGGACTTATAGGTAGTGTCATGAATATATGGCGTTACATATTTTCTGGATTCTGTAGGTCTACTGAATTCTTGGCTAAAGATGTCTGGCCTCAGTAGGCAGTCAACATCAGCTGAGAAAAGTAATGCTTTTCTCCACAAGATGTCAGTGCTTCCTACAGTTTATGTCATGGTAAGTTTGCTGGCAATGATTATTCACAGTACCTTAAGAGGAATTCAATTAAAAATGAGAGGTGGTCAAACATTCAACTCAAAGCTTTCTACTACTTAAAGAATTTGTCTTAATTGGAGACATGAAACTGTTGACTCTGCTTCTATACAGAAATTTTGAAATATTAACACTAAACCCAACATTTTATGCTCTTATTTTCTCTGATATGACAAAAGATAGGATGGAGTTGCCACAGAGAAATGGGATGCTATGAACAGTGAAAAATGAAAGCGCTGTTTGGAAAGTTTATGAGATTCCTTCCCAAGAGCAAACATTAAGTTCCTGTTAGTATACTACATATTTTAAAATCATATATATATATTTACACATGCGTAGGAGCTACTAATTCTGCACACTGTGAGACCAATGTTTTTTTTTAAATACCAGTAGCTAAATAATGGTCATTTTCCTTGTGCCCACAGGATGTCAGATTTCACTTTAAAATGTAACCAAAATAGAGGGACAAATTCAGTCTTTGTCATCAGGGTTTGCAATATTCATAAATACATGGTTTAAACAAAAAATGTGAAAATGAGCAGAGTATCTGGTATCAGTATCAACGTAATAAACATCTCAGCATCCACATGTGCATTCCAAGTAGACACGTTGACTTCATTTTTTTACACAGAAGAACAGGTTTTGCCTTGGTTCAGTTTCCCTTTGCTTCAGTGAGTTTGCATTACTGGAAGCACCAACTTCAATAGAGGTCATGGTTCTCTATCGTTTGGATACACAAGCGTCCAAACCGAGCTGCAGTATCGTGTTGCTGTCATTGTCCAGTTAGTTCCAGTGAGATTTTTCACACCAAAATATTGCAGATGAAAGAAAACTATAACCATCTGCCTTTTAGCCGGGTGTAAGTGGCAGCACAATCAATAGTCCTGTCTATCCATATCTAAATATTGTTCTTTTGCAATGATATAATCAAAAATGCAATTTTTGAAGACAAAGGTTCATTGGTTTCTTACTGGACCTCATTATTTAATATCATATCTGGGTTTGTCTGAGTGAGCAGCACATCGTACGTTTATTACCCAGCTGACTTCAAGAGAGACCTGTGATCCATCACATGTGTGCAAGCATCTCCAGTAATAATCCTTCTCTCTTTACACCAGCAAACACACCATCTCAGACATCACCACAGGCAATGAAAGCTTTGTTTTCCTTAAGGCTACAGAAGCAAAGCTGTGACGAGAACATGGCAGGTACTTGTAGCAATTAATCTACTGGAGGACACAGACTCTGTTTTGTTTGCAAGTTATCTGTGCATGGGGCTTGTTTGGAGGATCTGTTTGTTCTTTGAGATGGTTTGAACCTTTTGTTTCAATACAGGGATTATTTGGCAGCATTTCACTACCATTGGACAGCTGGCAACTGGTAATTTGCTATGCAGTTGGCAGGTTCATCAATTTGAGATTTTATCATGCATTTGATGGTATCTGGCATATTTCTTCAAGCCTCTGCTTCTGATGAGGGTCCCAGACTCCTTTGAAACCTCTGCATGACTGAATGTCAGCTCACAAAAGAAAAAAAAAGGCCTTGTTTTGTTTTGAGAAAACACAGGGTTTTACCACTGTGATTTTTTTTTCCTGAACCACCTTTTTCTTCAATCAACATAGATGGTGCCTCAAGGAGGAATCTCAGGCCATGCCACCTTTGCTACGTCTACATCATTGTGTATTTGCACAGCCTGATCCATTATTTTCCCCAGTGACTCTAAAGGAATTTCTAGTTTACCTGGTTTCAGATTGCTAATTCTAGGTGAAACCATTCCCATACCAAATGCAAATCTTGGATTTCTGGTTGTTTTAATAAAATAAAAAAAAAAAAAAAGGGACAGTTGCAGTCAGAGAGTGGAGGGGCGGTGTACCTTACAGTATTGTGTTGGAGGACCAGAGCTTGTACAAAACCTGTTTCTTGTTATTTGTTCGTTGTATTGTATTCAGTGAGCCAAGGGTCCTAAATTTCTTCTAAGCAATTCCATGAAATGAATAACAGCCTGGAGAAGCACCTAGATAAACACTGATGAGCTACATATAAACACGGGAATTTGTCTCTCTCCTTTAAAATCCCTTTTGGTGCATTGTTTACCAATACGCTTAAGGAATATACCACTCTGTTCTACAGTCTGCAGTGTTTGCTTCTAAACAGCAGCTTCTCCTGAAGGTCCATTAAAGCTGCAAGATGAAGGAAGGAATTCTGAAGTATTGCTGTAAATACACAAGACCCAATACCTGCAAGTGCAAAGCTGAACTTTGCAGGAAGGTTTCTGCATCTGCTGTTAAGACGGTGGAGAGAGTTTGTAGTAGAGTCCATGGATATACTGCCACTCCACAGCAGATGACTTTGATTTAAATGACTGCTGCCACATTTGATAATCTTGCCTTGAACAAAACCACTGTTGATTTTAACTGTGTTACACTTGGGAAAAAAAAAATAAAGCAGAACACAGCTCACAATTCTTTGTCTTCTATTTCTCATTCACCTGCTAGCTCCTTTTAGGAACCTACTTTATATCTGACTTGTGGAGGACCTGACAAATGAGTGATAACTCCTGTCTCTAAAGTCCTAATCTCAGTAGAACTATATCAGTTTTCACTACCTGCACATGTGGTATATAGTACTTAAGGAGAAAAAAAGATGATCCAGCCATTCATTCTGTACAGCTGTTGTAGGTTAGTTGTGATTTCTGCCCCTGCCCCAGGCTTCCACTGTGACCATTCAGGGCTCAGCTCTGTGTAAATAAAATAGGCCTAATGACATTTTCATAAAAAGAAATGTGTAGAAATATACACACAAAAATTTCTGAGAAGGTCAGATGCAATGATAATTTGTATAATTGGATCATACTTTCATACTCCTGTTTCCATGCTGGCAGTGGTCAAAGATACTCCTCCCTTAGTGCTGGCAGCAAAGACCAGAGCTGTGGACTTCTAGTTCTCACCTGGCACATCTCTCACACTTCTGGTTTATAATTCGAATCAGACCTTTATACTGATGTTACTTACACAACATGCAAGGCATCACTGAATTCAAGGAAGGAAACCTGTAAACTTAGCAGTTGATCCTATTCCCGTTGAAGCTGGTGACTTTTTGTGATTAATGATATAGAGGACCAGCATGAAGTCCCCACACCTTCCATTTTGCCACTTAAAAGCCAAAGGGAAAATGGAAGTAAATTCCCTTTACAAGCACACTCCTTTTCTCTTTGCTCACCTCCCAGTAAAATTGAACATTCCTGAAAGAATGAATAAACAACTAATTTGGGTTGAGTAAAGTAGGATCCTCAGAGGCGATCAAAGTCACAGTTTTATTGTTGTTGTTGTTTTTTTTTTTTTTAATCCAGTATTTCTTTGTGACAACACATTATGTCAGCTCCGCGAGCTCATTTGTCTGCTGCAGTTCTACTTTATCAGCCTGGAGTAAAAAGAATTGATATGTCTGGTTAGATAAAGTAAATGGAAACTCAGGACTCATTCCAATTTGCTGTACTTTGATATATTTCACAAACCTGAGAGTACTGCAGGTAACACTAGTTGCTATTTGTATATAAATATTGCACATTAGAAGATCTCTTAAACTAATGTTTACCTTTATTTCTCCCCTTCCCACCTCCCCTGGTTGTGTGCTTACTGGTTTTCTGATTGGAAGACAAATGTCAAGCTTTCTGACTACATTCTTTTTCAATCCAGGATGCTACCCTGAACAAGAATTCATCTTCATTGGTAGCTTGCTCATCTGATAAAACAGAAGGAGATATTTTCCAGAAGCACTGGATACTAATGCAGCTGAAGCTTATAACTGCAATAAGTTATTCTGTGCTGTGCAAGATGAGTTCTTAAAGATATTTGATCATTGCCACCAGCCAAATCTATCTTTGTTGTAATTTTGTTGGCTAGACTAGAAATGTAGTGAGGATGGTTCCTGAATCAGGTTTTATAGATTAGGGGTTTTGTAAGAATTTATAGTGCAAGGCTCCAGAAGTAGGAACAAAAAGGAACAATGGTCTGAAAGACTGGAGAAATGCTGGTGACCAGTGACCACTAAGTATTGTATTTCTGGTGGGAGAGAAAGATTTAATTTTTTTTTTCTTCTCTCACTGTGGGGAGCTGTTTTCTCCCCATTTGAATTCTTATTAGGGTGATAGACTGTTGAGGAAGACTGCTTTTAAATTAGACAAACATAGACAATATTATCTCCCTCTCCTGATCTGCTGAAATGTCATAGCACATCAGTGGGCACCTGCCATAAAGTAGGGGTAAGTATTTCTATTTATAAATAGTTTCTTCTGCCAGCTGGTTTGACAGGGGTAGGAGCAGGCCTCAGAGCAGGGGAAAGAACATTGCAAAAAGAGAGAGACTGGTTGTATTTTGTCTTATTTCTCTCAACATACAAATCTAGGGTTTAGATTTTGTTCTGAGACAATGCTATATTTATGCCCATGCAGGACATCTATAATAATGCCCTCTTTTTTTTTGGGGGGGGGGGGGGGAGGGAGGGAAATTGTATAATAT
>JAOQGH010000001.1:5620026-5644964 GCA_025769975.1 Gallinago jamesoni | reverse complement strand
TAAGACTCAAACTGGTATACTCTTCCAATTGTCCTGTACCAGGAGTGTCAAGTAATACTGCAGCAAATAAAGTCACAGTACCTACCTCTTGTTTCTTAATGACACGTATATCAGAAAAACCTGGAATGTACAATGACAGCACTGGATTCCTGTTCGGAGAGGACAAACAGGACCTACCATGTCCCAAAGGGTGGCTATATAGGAAACCTAAAGCAAAGCTGAGTCCACAATAGATTTCACATGTTGATGGCCAGAATAGAACAGGGGAAAAATGGTAAAGTCAAACTGATATAAGCTGTTGGGTCCTCATTTTTGAAAATAATAGTAAAAAAATAATTTCAAGTAGAACCATAATACTATTTTTTATAGTAAATGAAATATCCACTTTACTTCTAGGAGATGTAAATTTTTTATTTTTTTTTCCTGCTTTCTGTGTATGTCAGCTTTTAGGCAAAATACAGTGGTTTGAAATTAAATGCTAGGAGATCTACTTTTTACTACTGGTACAGGTTAGAATTTTTTAAAAGAATGAACTCATTTACAAAATGTGAAAGCATATACTGTGGCACTTTCAAACTCTTTTTTATTTTCTTTCAGCCAAAGCCACTCACAGAATTTAATCTGAATTTACAAGTAGTTTATCTTTCTCTGTACCCCAAAAGGAAAGCTTCATTTCTCACCAGATTAACCCTTTGTTGAGAACAAGATAAAATTCAGAAACTCTTACTGCTCTGCAAATTATACATCCTTTGCCAAGAAAGAAACCCTTATTTCAGCATCTACCAATGCAGCTGCTATTCTTGCTTGAATTGGTATTTTGCCTAAATAAGAGCACGTCTGAAATTGTCACCATGAATTTGAGGATGCTAGAGGCAGCATGGAGGCATGTGAGTCCAAACTCTTGCCCATTCGTATCAAACCCATCTAATCATCCTAAGACAGCCCACGATTGATGTTCAGCTCTGGGGGAGGGGGAGCCATGGAGGAAGGATCAGGAGCATGTACAGGGTGTGAAGGAAAGTTCTTCTCTTTCAAAGGCAGCATGTGCTACCTCAGTGCATCCAAAGGCTGTAAGTGGATAAACTGAACAAATAGAACAAATAGGGAGTAACTCTGCTACAATAAAGAACTGTGTCCCAAGGCAAACTGAAAACATTATTTGTGTTTGCAAGTGTATCCACCCTGAGACAAATCCTACTTCCCCGTTACACCTTCTGCGCTCACTGGAACACAGTGAGCTCCAGTGAACACAGCCAAGAAGGTGACTGAGAAAGAAGAATAATTTTAACCAAAAAGTGCCAGGTTGTTGCTCCATCCCACACTGTCTTGAGTGAAAATGAGAACCATGGTTGGATTGTTCTGTGGGGAACCTAATCTGGTTGTCATGTTCTCAGAATCCATCCTGGTACATGCCATGGAAGACAGAAAGTTAGAGAACATGTCTGTGATTCTGCCACAAATATGAGGGTTGTGGTTAATCATGTGTCACTCCAAGACTTAAGATCTTCTGGGCATGTATAGCGTCCCATGCCCAACAATACATGGTATTTATTTTTCTTTTAAAAATTTTAAAATTAAAATTTTAAGAAATTCTTCTCAGGTTAGGCAACAGGTGAACTCCAGCTGGATTTTAGGTCTGAAATGCTGAAATGGAAGTTTGTTGATCAAGGTTTTCAACAGATGACAATCATTTGGCTTTGCAAATCTAGAACTATATTACAGCTGGGATCTCCAAAAGATTTACACCAGTATGAACAATTCCTAGCCCATCATGTACTTGAATTTTTAATCACGTCAATACTATTTGAGACAGAAAAAATGCAGAGAGAAAAGAATTACAGAGATCCTTATATCACCAGTCTGTCAACCATATTTTTATTCTCTTAGTCTCACATATTGAATTAAGAAATTTTTAAAATGAGAGTTTAGCTGAAATCTCAGAAGCTTAGAAGACCCACCAGAAAAACAGAGATATCCGCACAGGTCTCTTACTGACAGTTTTAGCCCTTTGGATCTCTGAAGTGAAAAAATCTTCTGAAGTTATGAGAGTGACTCCCTTTGTTTTTCAAATCACTGGACAAACCAAAAAAAACCCAAACTTATCTTTATGTTGGATGAAATTTTCTAAGATGCATGCATTGGTGCTTTATGAGCATTTTTGGAGGTGAGAGTTTAGAAAAAACAAATCAATAATGGTCACAAAATTAATTTAGAAGTTTCAGTTTGTGTGAAGCATATTTTCTAATAGAAAAAAAAATAAGACAAAAAATTACCCAGTCCTGCATACAATCCATGTAACAGACAGTAAAAATGTAATATATAATGTATGTAAGTTATTTTATATATCAAAGCTATTTTCAGCTCCACTGGACAGCCCAAATAAGAGGACTGTAGCTAATATATCAATCCTCCTATAGCCGATTGTCCAACATAAAGATATCAAATTTCTTCAGTCTGTATAGTATTCAACTAGTTTTATTTTAACCTGGTACTGTTTGGTATATGCACATATCTGCATAATAATAAATATAAATGTTCTGTGCATATGCGCTTTGTTACTGGTAAAGTATCAGTATCATTTATGTTTTCAATTTCTGCCCCTTTCACCCTATGCCAATATCAATTAGCCTGCATTACAGAGACAAATTGCTTGCAAGATTTTTATATTCTTTTCAAAATCTTTTTAATGGCTCAGCCCCAGAAACTTATTTCAATTCCTGGGGAAGGAAAAAACCAAAAAATACCCCAAAAACTTCTTAAAGAGAGACAAAGGGAAATAAGATCTGAGAAACAGATGACAAATTTCTGAGTCAATGGGAGAGGGGTCAGTAGTCAACTGGGCAACGGGGCTTAAATGGGCATAAATTTAAGACCATGCTGCAATATCTTCATTTTGTTTCTCACTGTTCTGGTTCTTTCCAACGCTGTCTCGCTTACATTGGTACAAAAGGAACATAGAATGCAAGATAGTCCAGCCCTCTGTATTCAGATTTCACAACAGATGAGCTTCAAATTTATTCAGTCGTTTCACTAATTACCTGAGTTGATCACCTGCTCAATCTGATTCAGTCTCCACAGTAATGAATGATGAAAGCGCAATAACAGCTTGGTAATAATAATGCTTTTATTTTTCTCATGGTCAGTATGAATTAACCTATACACAGCCTTGGAAAATACAGGTCAACATTTCTCTACGAATATTTCAGCAACAAATGTGTTTTGCCAAAACCACATACGAGGAAATTAAGAACCTGAAGAGTACTTCCAGCATTGATAAGAGATTTGTCCCTAGTCTGAATTACTGAATGAGCATTGTAATTCTCATTGGTGTTTTCCAACCTGTGAAATTCTGCAAGCAGTTTGCAATTTCTTTATATTTTTGGAAATGACCTTTGAGGACACTTAATCTGTTTTTTAAGGCAGCTAAACTGGAGAAAAGAAAAAAAAGGTAGAACAAGCAATCTGATACTTCATTTACGCAATCTCTCACACCATAAACAGGCCAAATCCATGACAGAACTTCTCAAGGTGGGAGCAGCTGTGCTGTGAGGACATGCTTATGAGGGTCCGTGTAGCATAGCAACAGAAAAAGTGGACACCTACTGCAAAATCATGTATTTTCATCTCTGTCTGCATTGCCTCAGCTTTTATTTTTACATAATGAGATCTAACTTTGAAAATGAAGTAGGAAACATACTCAGAAGAGGAAGATTATAGCTCTGTTTTTAAGGCTGTCTTTTTTAAGTGGTTGGAATGAATGAAGTGAATGATGGAAGTTACCTGTGACACTCTCGGTTTCAGTTCTCAGTCTCTATGACAGAGAAATGGTTTCAGAATCAGTATTATCAATGGATTTTCATAGTTTTTCATAGTTTTACATGCTGTAGCAATTTTCCATCTTGCTTTTCCCTAATTGAGGTCCCTAATATGAGACTTCATATGGGGCCTCTCTAACATGCTGCCAGTTTCAATGAAACCTTGAACGTTTCAAAACACTTGAAATTTCTTCCTATTGCATTTGGCTGATACTTTTTTAAGACTGAAAGTCTTTGAAAAGAAAAGAAGGTGGCAAATGGAAAGAGAGAGAACTATACAATCAGCTGAAGTTCATTTTTTTAGGAACACAAGAAAAACAAACCATTACTAATTGGTTTTCTTTGCAGGTCTCCACATCTCTATTCCTTCAGTGTGGAAGAAGTCTTTACTACATGAGAGGATCCTCAGTTTCTCCTAATGGTCGTACTTCTCTGTTTCACTGTCATTAAGAACTGTTCTTCACCTCCTTGAAGTTGTCTCCTAGCTCCTTCCTGTTTCTGCATTGCTGGAGGAGAACTTTCTTCTCTCTGAAGAGAGAATGGATGAAAGCATGGATGAGCTGAAGGAGTTGTGCTTTTCTGCAGCTTCTCTAGCATGGAGCCATGCCTTCATCTTCCTGCCCCAGCATGTTCTCTGTATCTTCCTTCACAGCTTTTTTTCTAATGCATTGCTTTAGCAATAGAGTAATGTTGATGCTTAAGAAAAATTGAGATTTTGCTGCTGCCTAGAAAGTAGTTCGGAGTCTGAAACTCACTCAGGGATGTTAAAATGTTTTGGGGCAACTGTGCTAACAGACCTGAACATTTGCTTTGTAGGGTCCCTACAAGTCTCACTGCCAAAACTGTAAATTCCTTCCCGGGCAGGGGGAACAGATGACCAGTGATTCTGGTGCCACCCAGCCTGACCCGTGGCAGACACAATAGCCATTTGATGAATTTTTCTGACTATCACCACACATTATGTATGTGTAATGACCTCGGCGTTTCAGGAGCAGTTTAAGGTTTGTTGAAAGGTCATAGATTGGAAAATTGCCCTCTCGACTCATTGTTTCAAAAATTGAAATCAGATGAGAATATCTAAGAGAATCAGATCATACCAAATTAAACTAACACAATCTATTCATCTTCCTTCGGGTTCTTCCAGCCTCCTGGTAAGCAATAACCAATACTACACATCTAGGCAAATAAGGTAATTTTATTAAGTCAGGAACGCATGAGAACATAAAATTGGCATTTTAGTAATCTATGCTCATCTTGGGAAAGAGAAGGGAGTCTCTTCAACCTCAAAACGATTCACCAGCTTCGGTTAATGGAAAAAAAACCCCGAAACCTCTTTCTTAGAACACGTCTTTTTGCAATGCCTGCAGATATGCCAGGGGAATCAATCAGAAAGATCTCTGTAGGTCTGATTCAGAGCAATAAAGCAATGGTAAATACCCGGCAGAGCATCTGAGCAAGCACACTATTTTCATCTCTTGTTTACTTTTTACCCCTTACTTTTGCAACTTACATTCTGCATGGCAACTTCATCACCATCAGTGAGATTGGAACCAGTACCACTTGTCTACGTGTCCTCTCTACCACATTTTGAAGAGGGAGTTAAACGTCATATTCATAGTGGTCAGATGTTTTTAATTTATTTCATTTTTTTCTGAGAAAGAAGGAAGGAAGACAGGCAGGCAGATAAACTTTGCTCAGAAATTCTGATTCTAAAATTTTGGGCTTGAACACACACTTGCTAGTCAGTAAACCTTTGAAAATTTAAAATTTATTATTCATATATATATATGGAATTTATTATTCAATATATACACTTAATACATACTATATTTAAGTTGATGAAAATATTAAATACAAATGAAACATTCTATTTTCGGTTCTTGTGACCTTGTTTTTTAAAATTTCACAACTTCAGCCCTATTTTCTAAAGAAAATATTTATATTTGGTTGAAGTTTGAAACATTTCATTTTTGAAAAAATAAAAATAATAATATGTTTTCAATTTATATATTTATATTCATACATTACTCTCTCATACGTTTCTTAGTTTTGGAAGTAGAAAGTGAATGTTGAATTAAATCCTGTGCATAAATGACATAATTCAAATCCAAATTATAGTTTTCATGTTTTCATGAAAACCAGTTGCTGGGTTTTACTTTTTTCTAAGATCTGTCTCTTGCAGTTGGCTGCATTTTTTACCCTATATACTCTGTAAACAGAGAACATTTTGTTGATTTAAGGCTGATGATTGTTTATATGTAGGACCCTAAATCTAAATTCATTTTCTTTCCTTATATATGAAATATTTTAATATTGCCCTTAATCTAAAATCCCCTAAGTGATCTCAGTAATTATCCTGCAATGGAAAATGGGTGTTCTCAGTGATCTGTATTTGTTTTTTCTCTTTTCTAACCCTTGATCATTAACTACTCTGAACAATATACTAGTTTTCCCAGTAACTGGGAGGCACTACAGAGATGCAGAATTATCTTGCCAGTATAGATTCAACTACAAATGTATACATTATTTCTTAGCTCTATAAACTGTGAGTAGATTTTTTCCGAGCTCTTATATATTTTATGCTCTATTGCTCTGGTGGCAAATTTTAATTTATTTTTATTTCCAGTGTTTTATTATGTTTGCGCTCAACTGAGTTAGAGACCAGAATGGGTGATTGTTATACAGTAGTTTACTTTTAAAAGAAATAGGGCTTCTCAAGCAGCTAATACAGGAAGATGTATCACCAGCTTGAATAATTGTGACAACCATAGACGGTATCAGTGCCTGTTTGTTTGCACAATACCCTACTGCATTAAGAAAGCCATCCCAGCTGTCTTGGGCTCTGGAGTCACCCATTTCATCACTTGACACTGCAGCAGATGTTATGGATTGATAACAGACTTCACTTCATTCACTCCACATCTAAGATTACCTCTGGAAAAAAAAAAAATCAAATACATTATAACACTCCCAGCCATTTGTAAAAAAAAAAAAAAATATCAGCAATTTATTCTCTCTTTTGCAGCATTAAATGGCTTCTTTTGGGCTTTGAAAATATATATTTAATTTTTATTTTTTTTCCTTTACTTAAAACATTCACAGTGGTGGGTATGCATCTTAGTACCTCCTGAAAGAGAGAGGAAGATGGAGATAGATTTAATGATTTAATTATACTAAGACTTGAACCGGTTTTAGGATTATGAGTTATATTCCTATTAATATCAGACACTTTATGTTTTTAGTGATTGCATGTTAATGCAGCATCTTCATTGTGTTGGTGGCAGAAACACTAGGCAGTTTTTGGTCTGGTAGATGAATAGAAATATTTGGATGAGCTGTGCTTTCCTTCTGATGATGCTGGGCATTGTATTTCATTTAAGATGCAGTATGTGAATGTGTAATTAAAAGCTGTAGTGACATGCAGACAAGTGACCAGAAAATGTTTATTTGAGGCAGGGCAAGGGTTGCCCACTCACTGTTTAAGAGTGTGGCTAATGCAAGCATGGCATAAAATACATGGATGGAATAAAATTCATGGTGACACCCTGCTATCACCTGGAACCTAAATCATGAGGTTCATGACAGTCATGGAACTCTCTGTCTTTAAAGGGGCTGAGGCAGCTTTTGTGGGACGTGCACCTAAGATCGTGTCCTGTGAAAGTTCAAGTGGTGCAAACAAAAGCATTCATGTTTGGTTTCCTTTACTGACTATGGGCAATTACATGAGTCACCTGAAGTGGGAGCACAGTCATCTTGCATTCCTTGTATAGCTGCTGGAGAGCCGTCTTGGGCAGGCTGGATCACACCCTGGAGAAAATCACACCTCTGTCTCTCAGCAGATGTATGGGCTCCCAGGGCAAGTAGGGTCTAGCTTGGATCAACCAGTTAAGTGGCTGGAGGTATGTGGGAGAGGTGCAAGGTTAAGAATGGGATTTCATTGAATTGTGAGAGAATGTGGCAGGTTTGACCTTGACTGATCAGCTGGTACCCACCAAGTTGCTTTATCACTGCCCCTCCATCAACAGGACAGGGAGAAAATGCAATAAAAGGCTCATGGATCAAGACAAGGACAGGAACATCACTCAACAATAACTGTCACAGGCAAAACAGACTTGGCTTAGGGAAAATAGTTTTGTTTATTGCCTATTAAACAGAGTAGGATAATAAGAAATAAGAACAAACCTAGAAATACCTTTTTTCCCAGGCTGAGCTTCCAACTGTTCTATTGTCTCCTCCTGACCAGCACAGGGGGATAGGGAATGGAGCTTGTGGACAGTTTACAATGCTTCATCTCTGCTGGACATTCTTCCTCATGATCTTCCCCTGCTTCAGTGCGGGTTTCCTCCCATGAGATACAGTCCTTTACAAACTTCCCCATTGTGGGTCCACCCCATGGGCTACAGCTCTTCACAAACTGCTCCAGCATTGGTCCTTTCCATGGCTCCTTTTCTGGTTCCCTCACAAGGTCACAGATCCTGCCAGAAAACCTGTTCCTGCATGGGCTTCTCTCCATGGGCCTCAGTTCCTGTCAGGAACCTGCTCCAGCATGAGCTCTCCACAGGCTGCAGCTTCCTTTGGAGCATATCCACCTACTCTGGTGGTGTCCTCCACAGGCTGTAGGGTGAATGTCCTCCATGGGCTGCAAGAGGATAACGTGTGTCACCATGGTCTTCACCACAGGCTGCAGTAGAAACTCCTCCAGCAACTGGAGCACTTCCTTCCCCTCTTTCTTCACTGACCTTGGTTTCTGCAGGATTATGGCTCACATATTCTCACACCTCTCCCCCAGATGCTGTTTCACAGCTTTTTTTAACCTTTCTTAAGTATGTTGTCACAGAGGTGCTTCCAATGTTGTTGATTGACTCAGCTTTGGCCAGCAGTGGGTTTGTCCTGGAGCCAGCTGGAACGGACTTTGTCCAACGTAGGAGCAGCTTCTGGTGTCTGCTCACAGAAACCACACCTGCAGTCCCCTCTGCTACAACCTTGTCACATAAACCCAATACAGAGAAAATTTTCCAGAGTTTGCATTGATATCATGTGTTATTTGGATGCTGAATTTCCCAGGACACTTTGAAAATCCCAGTATAAAATGCCAAAACATCCCATGAGAGTTCTTCAACACCTGTTTCTAGAATGTTACTAGCTTTTTCTATCACACTTCCTTGAAGGCTGATCTTGTAAAACAGTTCCTGACCGCTCATTACTTCCAGTTTGGCAAACTAAATCAGATGGCCATGGGGAGGCTTAAATCGAGTGTGTGTTTGTGGGAGGACAAAAAATTAAAAAGTAGTTTTTCTGTCAATTTTCAAATCTCACTACAAAAATTGATAACATCTTAACAAACTGGTTGTGAGATTGACTTTAGCATGAGCAACTTTTTCCACCCAAGTATTTATTTATTAATAGTGTCCCATTAACTATTACTTCTGAACTATACAAAAAGATAATAAATAGAAGCTATATACATGAAATTGACTCTTTTCATTAATGTGTATATAGTTCAGCCAAATGGTAAGGCAGTTGAAACTGAGGTAGCATGAGGAATACTTTAAATGTCATTTATGCAGACAGCTCCACAGAGAAAAACAGTTATTGTCCACCCTGTGCTTCAAGTCTGAGATAAAGAAGTTTACAAAATTTACTATATAGGCTGTTGATTGCAAATTTTTTAAATATTTAGGGTTTTATTGTTTTGGGTTTTTTTTTCTGAAGAGAAAGTCATACATTGCTCAATCTAGTGAGGAGCCAGTAATATTTCTTAACGTGAATAAGACCAGGCAGATTTTTCCAGGTATAAATGAGGTTTAATTTACTGCATTTTTATTCATCTCCTGGTTCTTATTCTCTTCAAAATCCTTAGAGCATGACTGCAGTGATGGAAATTTAAGCAGAACCATTTTTGTTCAACTGTTGTTTTTTTTTTTTTCACATACACTTAAACAACTGCAAGAGCTTAAACAACCCATTATCACTCTGACACCTAACTTCTCCCTGCTAGCATTAAAATGGCTGTTGCTAGATATGACAGAAATTGGTGTTGGGGACCTCAAGAAAAGGTTGGGTTCTGGATACAGGCTCTGAACATCTGCAATTCTCTGTTTCACACAACTGCAGAAATACATGTTCTCGTCTGATAAAAGACTTGGCAGAGAAAAGCAGGTAGATTTCTCTCCCATCTCATATAATAATGAAACATTAATATAAAGACTCAATGAAGCTTCTCAACTGAGGAAAATACAGAAGATTTTCATTATATTAAGTCAAAGCCTCCAATTCATTTTGTCTACTGTAGAAAGACACGCAACAGTAACTTACTGTAGGCAACATTTCATAAGTTAATATCTAGATCATTATTCTTGTGTATGTTTCCTGGAAATAATGTTAGATGTGTGAGTTTTTTCTATGAAATACATATTCAATTAGCTTATGAACTTTCTATTGTTACTGCTTGTATTCTGCCTATTGGAGTCTTCTGACAAGGTACCTGTTGAAGTCAAACTACTGAGCTCGGTAGGCTCATTCTCACTTACTCCAATACTGTGGAAATTTGAATCAGTCTCTTGGGCAACTATGAGATCATCCAAAGCTCTACCTATTTACAATAAACCCTTACACTCTATATTACTCTATAGTAAACCCTTACTTTATTGTCCAAAGTTGTCCATTTGGGCATTGGTACCCGTGATGATTATAAACCATTCACTTCCCAGCCTGCACCTTTTCATTGCCCATAGTGTTTGGTGCTCAATCAACCATGCAGACCTTAAACAAGGAAGCCTGACAGCATCAACACTCTCCTGTTATACTTTTCTGTTTTTTGACCACTTATACATCACTTCTAGCTCCTATCTATAAGTAAGGGAAGTAGTAGATGGAGAAGCAAGTTGTCCTCAGCCTGACTCTCAAAATGTCATCAGGAGTGTTGATGGGTTTTCAAGTGGTCAGAAATACAATCATTTCTGTCTTCCAACACAACAGTATATAAAGGTTTGTGATCAGAAAGCAAATCTGAGTTCCTAGCTGCTTCCTACACAAGTCAAATTTTGCCAAGCACTCAGCTAACAGGACTGAAGCACAGTGATTCCTTTCCCTATATAAAGTCTGAGCCCCAAATACCATGCACAAACTCCACGATCCAAATAAATCAAGCAAATCATCTGGTGTAAATCAAGAGAGCTCTTCCAGGCAAGTTTGCCCCTCATCAAGTTTCTGGCACTTGAATGATACCTGGCAGTTGTGGATCCCTGCAAAAGTAGGGAAGATGTCAGGTGGAAAGACTCATGGGGATTTTAGGACTTCCCTCCACACCTCACTGCTCATAGGCACAGAACGAAGAAACAAGCAAAGCGCATATTTGGCAGCTTTGCTACACACTTCGTCTCAGTCAAGTCCTACCATCTTCATCATTTCCCTTACCCATTGCTGATATTCTATACAAATTTATCACTTCTCTGCACACATCTCATACATTTCCCCGATTAAAATGTATTTCTTCCATTCTTACCCTCTCTCCTTAGTCCATCTAAAAATTAAATTTTTGCACAAACTTTTGGACAGGTTGTCCAAGAAAATGATTGCAGTTAAATTCATGACCAAAAGGAATCCTTCAAATTTCTCATTTCTCTTCAAAGAAACTTTTAGCTTCATTGTTCGTGTTTGGTAAACAGTCTGCAAGTTATGTATATCAAGAAAGTCTGAATGGATATGTATCCATCCCAGGAATTTTAAAACATTATCATGTCATTTTTAGGATTGGGACATTAAAAAATGGAGAAAATATGTAGGTTATCCAAAGTCTGGACATAAAATAAGTATCCGTGACAAGGACATAACTCTAGTTGTTTGGTTTGATTTCTTTCTCATGGTGGTTAGCATAGAGACCAGCAACTCCTGAGAAATATATCAATTCTTCTTTTGCTTTATATGGGCTTTTTAGTCTGAGGAAGGCTTTTTCCTTTTATGACAAAAAAAATCCTAAAATTTGTATGCAAACATTTCTGGAGTTCTAAATCTATGAGCTTTATTTCCCTATTAACAAAACAAAAGTATACGAATGACTGTGAAGAGCTAAAAGTAATGATGATGAAAACTCTAGGGCTATAAGATTCTGTGTTCCCCTGTATTCTGCGTCTGATCCCCAGAAGAAATGGACTGAGACTTTCAGTGTACCTGAAGACGTTCAAAGTTTCATCTTAAATGTATGCCCCGTGTGGGACTGGCAGACACAAGGCACTCTCTTACTACTTATTACCTATTCTTACTACTTACTTCTTACTACACTTACGCACTTGCCACACAGGTCTACATTAGCCTTAAAAATGTGTAAAAGCAAAACCTTTACTACTAGAAACTGCTATAGCTCAGTACAGACAGATCTTATTTATGTGACTGTTTGGGCCATATTGTACTGCAGATATCAAAAGAGGAATAATGCTGCTTTCATGTGCACTGGTTTTATACTAGAGTAAATCCATTGCCTGCCATGGAGTAATTCCTGAAATATATCAGTGTCACCAAGAGGGAAATCAGGTACCTGTAATAATCTTTGCAGTAAGAAACAATTAATTCTTCATTGAAGAGATCAGAGGAAAGTCAAAAGGGATTCTCTGCTGAAAAAGAAAATATTTATATCCATATTTAGAAAGCAATTTTAAAATTGATTAAAATATTTTTCTCTGCAAGTTTTCAACATTTATTACAATTATATAACTGTGATACATATAAAATGACATTCTCTAAATGAAAAATATTCTGCAAGAAAAAAACCCAAATATTTCTTTATGTCTTTGAGTTTGAATGTCTTTTTTCTGCCAAGATATTCTCTGTTTACCTTTCACAATTACCATGTTTGTTGGGAAATACTGTTTTTACTGTTTCACAGACATTTGGAAACTTTGCTACTGGAAGGTCTTTAAGAAACTTTTTCTCAGGCTTTACAAGAAATCGGTGAAAAGAAAAGAAGATAAATAAACTGTTCTGAAGTCCACATTAACATCCTTAATATGAGAATCTCTTAACAAGTTGACTGCTCCTTTTTTTTATTTTTTTAAAGATACATATTACCCGATCTGGACTATGGTAGTAAATGTACACTATGTATATTATACTTCAACACTCTTTCCTGTAGATAATGGATTCTAAATGAGTCAAATATTATGATTATCATACATTCCTTTATCCACCCGAAAGGAACTATTGCCATATAATTTGTAGGCTTTTCCCTTCTTTTTCCTTTTCTTGAGTTCCACAAAACAGCTGATGCAGACCAGCACATGAAAAAAGAAGCTGAAGATAAAAAGTGTGAGGTGAAGTTATACCTGAAAAATAGCGGTGAAGCACAGCTTGCAAAACTTGACAAGAAAACCATAGATACCTCTAATTCTATCACTCTGCTACTTTGTCAGAGAGCTGAGAAAACTATGATATTTCTGCAGAAGCTTCTAGTGGAGTGAAGAAGCAAAAATATCCTTTTCTTAACTAGCAGAATATGAAGTCCTCAGCTCAGAAGATACAGAAATGTTGATCCAGTATTGCGGTGCAATAGAGATGATAACAGTACCATATGGTGTGAGGTGACATAAAAGGGCATCACATCACCCATGTCCACAATCTCTCTGCTGTAAATTTCATTAAAATTACATGATTTAGCACCAGTGACATGGTATGCAGTTGATTTTTTAGCTATATAGCCAGAAACTCGTGAGAAAATGGTGTAACAAAAAAATAAGTTAAATAACGAAAGCAAAGAGGAAAAAGCCCTTTGATTCTGATATTAAACAGGAAGTATGGAAACACTGTATTTTAAATCTTATGTACCACTGGAAGCAACATTTTAATGAAGTATGATTAGTTCCATAGGATGGGGCAAATTCCTTCCTTCCTAGCATTAACCATTCAAAATGAGGCACCTAAAATGACATTCAATCCTATATAAAATGAGCTACTCAGGGAAAGGTAGTTTTCAAGCTCCTTCTTTAATCAATTGAAAGAGAGCCACCCCAGAAACTAATTAGTGCCAAGTGCCTTATCATAGGAACTGTTGCCTTTTGGAGTGGAATGTGAGATGACCTCAGAGGCTAGAAGCAACAAGGAGATCCTCTATCCTCGTGGACATATGGATTCCATGACAAAGGATAAGGAGTACTTGCTACCACAGAACCAAAAGCCAGGGGATTATGAGCTTTCGATAAATCAAAAAAGTAGGGGCTCTAAGAGAAGGTCTTGTTTGAAGTAGTCACAGATATTGGATGACGATAACAAACTAGAAGAACATCGGCACCTAAAAAAACTCACAAGGTGCCATGTTTGGATAGCACAAATCGAAAACCTAGAAGACATGTGACTGTGAAGGTCTCTGAAGACTGATCTCATAAAGACACTGGAAACAACTCTGAGCAGTACTAGCCATAGGACACTGTAGGCTGGGCAAGAACATGATCCAGTTTCTTACTGTACTCAATCATTTTACTGTTTTTCTAGTATGAGCAGTTGTTAACCACCTTTCACTTTACTAAAAGCTGCACTTTGGAAAAGAAGAATACATTCCATGAAATTTGACTCATTTGACCAGTTTCTTAGGTGCTTTCACTCACCTTTGCATGATTAAAACAAGGAGAGAGCAGAGATCATGCATTGACTTGGAACGATCTTTATCTCCTTTGAGGCTATACGATTTCTGCTGCGTGATCAGGACTTTCTGGGAAAGCTACCTCAAGCCCACATATAAACAATATACTGTGAGCTTCAAAAACAAACTAAAGGAGCAGCTGAAAAGAAGTTTTCTTTAATAATGAGAATTGGAACAGCAAAGAATGGTTATGCACCTGATGTACTGAAAGCACTCCTAACTATGCAGAGCCCGACAGTCACATTGCTTACTGTGCTTGACAATATTTCTGTTTCCATTTGTCCTCCACAGAGATTGTAAGGTCTGTGGGACATTTCCCTTTGGGTTTTCATGGTCCCTAGTGTACCACAACTTCATATGCCACCACTTCATCATAACTGAAATGATATATGCAAAAATAAATGTGAAACTTGCCATGCCAATGTGTGGCAAAATGACTACAATTATGTTTAACCCTGAGAGCTCTTGAGAGGCTCAGGTAATTACTGTGATGGAAACTCCTTTGGAAGACTTTTGAGAAGAAGCTGGGAACAGGAGAGATGGGGAATGCCTTGAGATAACCCTTCCCTCTGGGCTTTAGGGCTCACAGTAGCAGCTCAAGACACTGTAATGAGAAGTTCAAGTTAGAACTCTGACTACATTTCAGAAAGGAGGCCAGTGTAGTACTTTAGCAAACTAATATAGGTATTACCAAATCTTTATGTTTCCAGGGATACTACCTTGATAGAAATGAAGATAAAATTTAGTCTTTTCATCAAAATGAACACAAATCAACTGCTTTATTTAAGGACTCATTTAGCCACTTTATTTATACATAATCTAATAATTCTAATAAAGCATGAAGATATTAATCATTAACTGACTGATGACGACATTAGGATTCACTTCAAAGAAATAGTTGGTTTTGTTCTTCTTACTCTCCACAGAGCAAGTTTTGTTCTATTAAGTAATGGCTGTACATATGGTAGTTACCCTCCTTCAGAAATTATTTTTGTACAATGACAAATCACAGAGCACAAAAAACAATACATGAAAAATCATTTAGTGTGGGCCAACATCTCCTAAAAAAGAGATAATCACAGCTAGTACTGATCACATCAGTAAATTCCTTGGCTCTGTGGGCTGAAGTTCTAATGAGGAGTGATTGCTCCCATATAATTGGCTTTACAGCCTGCAGCGTTGAAATCCCAAACAGTAAATAAGGGCAACGCTCAGAAAACATATGTAGGTGTGAGAAGGACAGTGGCTATCTGATAGTCATGACTGGGATCCTAAATCGTGGGAAAATGTAGGTAGGCTGTGTGAGATAAAAGGTCAAGAAAAACAAAATGCTTGAACTGAGGAACAAGATTCCTTCTGTCCATGCAGTTAAACTCTGACTTACTATGAGAAAGAAGAATCTCTGATCACACAGAAGTTCTCTTATAATATTCTACTGCACATATCTCTTTTGATATATATCAGATGCTAAGCAGCTCCTTATTACTATCATTGCTTCTCTCAGTGAAGAATTCCTTCTCTAGCACATGGCAGCAAAAGCACCCAGTGGGATGGAAAGAAAGATAAAAATAAAAACAGAGGGAAATAAAGAAAATATTTCAAACACTTTTCCTTTAATTTTCTGTAGAAAACATCAGGTGCCTGATATTTTATAAGCCTCCAGGTACATGAGTGCATACATTTTACCATTGTAACAGTGTACTACTTATCTAGTTACATGCCTAATTCTTCATGTACTGCAATGAAAAGTCTGTTTTCTGTGGTATCAATACCCCAAGGGGAAACCAAATTACAAACGTAGCTGTTCTTCTGCAGTATTTTTACCAGAAATCAGAATTACTTTAGAATCTCTGATCCTACATACACTTTTGCGTGTTGGGCTGTGCACATGTAGGAGCAATCTTCTTGTCACGTACTGAAGCATTTCTAGGATTTGGGATCTGCTGAGAGAAGGGTTATTTTACTATATATTCCTTTTAAATGCTTTCAGATAAGCCACCATTTCAAAGAATCAGAAACAACTAAATAGTTTTCATTCACCATGTAAATTCAATAAGATGTGCAAAGAGAAATGCAGCAAAAAAAAATAAATAAACTCTATGTTACAATTAACTCTATCTTTTTTAGAAACCAAGTGGTTAAAAAGGACATTTTTGGTAAGATAGCCCATCTCAACTAGATTGAACAGCTTTTGAAAATATTTTTGTGTAGAATTCAATTAAACATACATCTGGTCCTATTTATTTAATCATTATAAAATTCCATCAGATTTTTTTCCATAAGGCTGGATATACACTATCTTTAAAAATGAATGCTCATTTGATTCCATGATTCTATCAAAAAATACACAGCAACTGACAGGTTTCTAATGACTTTGTACATTTCTTTAACCTCTGTTGAGGGTGAGAGAAGATGAATATCATAGACACTGAGATTTTCTGTTTGAAACTAATACACTACATCTGGATTGGCAAATGCTAAATAATCAGTCTTAAGAATCTGACATACTGAAAAGTCTGGTCAGACTGCTCAGTTAATGGATAAAGGTATCATATGTGCCCTCTATCTGAAGCATTTACACATGACATGAGATCCTCTAACATGAAACAAAATCCCTGACCCTCATTTCTGACAGTAACAGTAACTGCAAGTACTTAATATGTTGTGGAGCTGTAGTTGTGAAATCTCTCTTTCCCTATAAATATTCAGAGTGCTGTGAAGAGTTTAACGTCATGTCCCTCAAGTCTCAAATCACAGTTTGAGATGTGTTCTCAAATTTTCAGGGAATCTTCATATTATGAAACATTTCATAAGTTCTCAGGATCTTGGCATATTACACTTGGAAAACATTCTTGAGAAAATTCTGCCACAGATTAAACCAGAGATCCCATCCTCCGTTGATGTAGATCAGATTAGTTGATTTTCCCCAGTTGAGGATTTGACCAAGGAACTGTATGTTATTTGCATTTGATTTATAGGAACACACTGAAGCTCTTATATTTTGGGTGATTAAAATTTCATATTAACTCCACAAGCATATCCAATAATCTTTGCTGGATTTAATTTTATGAGCTGAACTAACATATGCCCATCCATGCAATTAATCAGATGAAAGAAAGACTGCAATACCTGATTGTAGAAAATTGTAGAGAACTTGTGGGTCTGTTCTACCCAGTCTTTCCCCTCACTGACCAGTCTAAAAAGTCATAAACAGGAATGACCCTGGAAAAATAATGGAGTTATGGTAGAATAAATGGGAGCATAAATAGGACTGCTCAAGTTATGGATATTATATTCCATGCCTGCATCTAAAATCTATTGTGTAGTCCAATATGATTTTCCTAAATTAATCCTTTATTAGATTGGTTTGGTTTTAGGATGTTCAAATCAACGTATACTAAAAAAGAATTTGCAAAGTTTGGGCACTTGCACTCTTGCTTATGTCTAAATCGCATAAATATATATGTGATTCCTTGGTAAATTGTCTAGATTGGAATGGCAATATTCGGGGGATATAAGCCACCAGCCATGCAGTAAAATACTCTATAGAATGTGATCCAGTATTATGGCATAGATTTTGGAATATACAATGCATTTTAGAGCTATACACATATAATATTTACTGTAAAAATGTTTTGCTTGGCAAGAAAATAACACTTATGCATATTTCTTGTGCCACTGGCAACCGCAAATTAAACATCTAATTTTTATATATTCATTTCAATTTGATGCAAATGAACTTCAATGGGGACTTAAAAACGACATGAGCGTCAACTACATTGGGAATTCTCTTCAAACATGGCTTGCCCACCAAAGCTAGATGCAGCTTAATATGCATCTACATAGGTATCCTCCCATTTGAAAACATATGCATTTACATTGGGATTTCGACTTTTCTTCAGATCTCTTTTCAAACAACCAATATGAAAGGAGAAGAACTTTAAAAAGCTGGCTTTTCAAGTAGAATAAAACTTGGCTTGTCATGCCTCTTCTAATATGTTTTTCCTCTGTCTGACCTTTGCTCTGAATTTCCACGATGGAAGTTTTAGGGTTGTAAGACAGGGAGGTAAATGTTTGTCAGCTTCATAAGCTTTTTTGGAGAGTACCCAGCTTCAGATCCAGCTTTATAAGGGGAAAAAAAAAAAGAAGGAAAAAAAGTAAAGAAAGAAATATTTTTCATGCAGCTTCAATTAAGCCCCTGGGTGAAGATCATACAGCTTTGAAACTGTTCCGTTTTGACAAAGTTCCAAAGTGCTATACACATTAGGGAAAACTAGAGTTTGCTGTAATATAAACTGTTTAACATGCACACTGAGGTCAAATCTAAATTTTCCCAAGCGTTTCGGTTTGTTTAAACATTAGAACATGGTTTGGTGTCCGTGAATAGGAAAACTTTAATGTTGTGGGTGGGAATCTACCCATCTTTCTTTGTTAAAGTTCCAAAGGCTACTGCAATAAAAATATTCATTTACCAAGGGGGCTATTGTGATAAGCGTCCAAAGACATTATGCACTGGTGTGAAAGAAGCAAGTAGGAGTAGACATCAGCATTGTGGGTGAAAAGAAACAAGTCTTCTTTTCTTTTCTTCTTTTCTTCCTTTTTTTTTCTTTTTTTTTTTTTTTCCTTTTTTCCCTTTTTTTCTTTGTAGGAGTTCCAAAGTCCAGTTTTAAATTAGATTTTTTCAGGGTGGTCTGGTTATCTGCACTCCCATATTTTTCTGGTCAAATATAATAAAGCTTGAATAGCTGTAAGACTCTCTAAACTCAACAATAACTGCATATTTTATTTCTGTTTTCCATTCATGCCCTTAAGACCAACGTACATTGCATTTACCTGTAGAGCCTGAATCACACACAGGACACTGCCTGATATAAATCAATATTGCTTTCTTAGGACAGCATCACAACCGATCTAAATCAGAAAGGGTTCTGGGGTTACAGTTTCTGACCTTAAAGACAACTGTGCAAATTTTTTTGTCAGTTAATACAGAACCTCAGACATTTAACATTTTAACTAATATTGCTAATTAATCATTATACTCAGCAGTGCCAAGAGAAATATCAGAGAAGGTTCACCAGTAAAACATCCTACTGACTTGGTTGAAATATCCTATCCAATGTATTATACATTTAATACTTTTAGAAGATATTTGCATACTTCAGAAGATAAACCTTGTGTTTATTTCTTTTATACTTTTATTTTTAACCAGGAGTAAAAATTAGTTGTGTTTTTAGTTAGTACCAAGCTGGAGAAGGCAAAGTTATTCCTTCTGTCCATAAACTTATAAAATTCAGGTGTCTACTGCTGGCTATTTAGAGAAAGGATATAATCTGACTCAGTGAGCAATCACCATACTATGTTGAAAGGCAGTCTGTGTGTTAAAATATGTACAAAAGAAGGCAGTAATGTATTGTACTCTGCTAATCTGGTATCTGCTCCTGTACTAAAGGACTCAGCTTTAGGTGCGTAATTAAGCTGTCTACATTAGATAGCTACAAGTATGCTAATTCACCTGCCCAAATTTTGTTGTCTGCCTTTCTTTATGGTTCAGTGCAGAAAATTAAGGTTCTCCAAAGACAGCTCAAAGCACGTAGGAAAACTTAAAGATATAATCCATTTCGCATCAGAGGGAAAACAACAGAGAACTTTGGGAATGTGTGCAACACACAGTTCTAGGTCTATAAGAATTCTGCTTCCTTACTTCAGTGCCCAGTGCATACACACGGAGAGCTCATGAACTGTGTATTCTCAGATGATCTCCGATGCTGTTACAAAAAAACAACAAAAGCAACCAAAAAAAACAACCAATCCCCCCCCCATCCCAGCAGCATTAAATGATGAAATCCCAGTCTATGTTTTGTTTTGAAACCTAAAGCAGCATTCTGGGATGGTACTGAGGAACCAAGAGTAGGTTTAGTGTGCTCTCATAAGCCTTTGCATAAATTATGGCTCATTGTTGGCATGTTTGGGAGATGTAAAATGTTGGAATGAAGGAAAAATTTGTGGCCTTTTAACTTTTTTTTAAGCCAGATGTCAAATTGTTAGCACCAGTGTAGTGGACTTTGCAGTCTTGTCCCCACACAGAGCTGGCCATGATAGATGTATTTCTATACTCAGTCCAATCCACCCAACTACTGTCTTATGGCTCCCTTTGTAATGAGGCTGCAAGGTCCCACTTCAGCACATGACAAGCAAATAATAACCTATATAAAATTTGAATATAGCAAAAATTGTAATATCCTCTATCCCATTGAATTTCTTAGTGGAACAATAGACCCAAATACAGAACCTGATTTCCATGACTAGTCTGTACATGACCTGTGTGCTTCCTACATTGGTCTGAATTCCATCCAAATTAATAGCAACTGAAATCCACTGCCATCCAAAAAGCTGTTCAGAGGTCTCTAGGAGAAGAAAAGTTTCTCTTGTCTTGGGTCCTTTGAATATAGAATCACAGAATCATGGAATAGTTGGGGTTGGAAGGGACTTTTGAAGGTCATCTAGTCCTGCAATGAGCAGGGATGTCTTCAACTAGATCAGGTTGCTCAGAACCTCATCCAACCTGACTTTGAATGTTTCTTTGGATGGGGCATCTACCACCTCTCTGGGCAATCTGGGCCACTGCTTCACCACCCTCAGCATAAAAAATTTCTTACTTATATCTAATCTAAATCTGCCCTGGTTTGGTTTAAAACCATTATCCTTTGTCCAAGGCCCTGGCAAAACCCTTTATACCTTCAAAAGTGATCACAAACTGTACAGGATGGTATGTCTTACCCAAGTTATTGAATGCTGAATATTTGGTCTCCCAGGTAAATACTGGTTCCAATTTTTATGCATTGATGAAGTCCCATCTCTGAAACCTCTTTTACATGACTGTCTGAAATTTTCTTGAAATGCAGTTTGTGGGCTAGAGACTCCTTATAAGAAATGGTTGTTGCACATTTGAATACATGCTTTTAATTGAATGAGAGGAAGAATAAATACTCTGCTTTTGACTGCGAGTCAGGTTGTTTGACAGGAGCCAAAAGGAAAATAGCTGGGACAGGTTCTGCTACATGAAAACAGAGCTCTGGTGCACCTTCTAAACCCCTCCATCACCAAATCAGCCTTGCATAGCTGTAATTATAAATCACATTTTCCCAGAAATATAATGGTTACACAGGAATGTGAGGGCCTTTCCAAAAATAACATATTCATGTTCTTTTGGTCTCATGTTAAGGACATGATCCGGATAAGAAACTGGGCATCTGTTTCTTCAAAGCAAAAGGAAATTATTTAAGCCTTTATTAGGAGATAGAAATAAAAAGATGACCATCTCTAGAGAGCTTCATGGACTTGCTTTGTTCTTGTATCTGCTGTGTGATTCATAGCATAGATGCAGATCTTGGACCCCCTGGAAAAATGGAGTTCTCAGATACTATCCCCTGACACCACCAAAATGGAAAAGCCAGCTGATGGTGAGAATGGCATCAAAACTCTGAGGTTTAGCTTTGAATAGAGAGCATGGCTTTCACAGAGACACCAAAATGTCTTCTGTGTCTCTGCTCACTTGTATATAAAATAAGCATACTGTAACACTGTCTTACATGAGTGACAAACTGCATGCATTTGCTCTTCGATTATTACCAATAGATGGGAAAAAAAAGGATATTTTGGTATTTTTACACATATAAAAAAATGGATCACCAGTGAAATGTTAAGAAATGCAGCTTCTGTCCCATGCTTTGAGAAGATGAAAAGAGTTTGAATCAGACTCCAAGGCAATGGCCATGTCTTCACATGGGAATATATCCAAGAGGTGAAAGAGATTTCAAATTACAGCAGATGTTCAAAATTAAGAAATCCTATAGAGTGAGCTTTGTCATCAGTAGGATGATGTAATGAATTTATGAACTGCAGAACACATGCAGATTTGCCATTTGTTATAGAAACACCAGCTTATAAAACCTGGAATAAAGAAGCCGTTAATCAGTTAATTCTTGAAATAGGGCTCTTGGTTCCCCTGTGGGGTAAATACTAGATGGCTAGCTTGTCACAATGAGATACGTATATTGCAGGAAGGGGAGATCACAGCTTTCTGCCCCTCCAGTTTGCCAAGCATTTTGCTGAGACGGTGCTAAGACAAGTCATCATTTCTTACACAGTAATTGGGGATATACTGTATTGACTGGTGCAGGTAATTGTAGGCTCAAGTGAGAACAATTTTTAGAGGCCTGTTCAAGGCTGACTAAAGATTTACCTTTAGGTGTGTGCCCAGAACCCTGAGTCCCAAACTAATGTTTGATTACATAAACATATTGCTATTTGTTTAAAAAATAAATATGTCTCTTGTTTTGCAGGTTGAGAAGAGAAAGAAAGCTTGGCTACATGAGCTATATAGCACCAGTACATGGAAATGGCGTGGATTTGCAGGGAAGTTGAAGGCTTGGAGAAGAAAGAGTGGCCTCAGGCATGATGAATACAGCACAGTCTTTTTAAGGTAGCTAACTTAGAACCTGTAGCACTGTGGAATTACAGAGGGCATGGTACTTCTGCTCTTAAAGGTTCCAATTTGCTACAGAATGAAATGTCTGTGTGAAAAAACTTGTGTTTGAAGAATGAGAAAACTTGTAATGAAGAAAAATTTGGCAACTCCAACAGTTAAAAGGGATAGACGTCTATCAAGACAGAAACATTATCTAAACAGCAAAAGCCCCACCTAATTCATGTGAAGGGAAGTTCTTTTCCATTAAATCCGCAAGCACTATAAGTGGCTCGGCAAATAACTTTTCATTAAAATTATATTTAATAAGCAAAAATTACTTAGAAGGTGAAATCTTTAGCATATTATACCTTGAACAGAGCTCAACTACATGGCAATGGGTTGTAAAATCCCCCACAGGGTGCTGCAACACGGGGCTAAACAGAAATGGTGATATTCACCGATCTGCATAGTTGATGGGATTTTCCCTGTATTAGAAGAATGTTAATCAATGTCATAATTCTATCAGCAAGAAATACTAGAAAGTCTGGACAAAGGAGAGAATCTCTTATCTGGGAAGCTCCCACTGACCTCAGGACTATCTACAAAGTTTAAATATTGCTTTCACTAAGCCCAGTGGTGAAACATTGATCTTGATAACTGAGAATCAAAACTTTCTTCACCAACATCAAGAAAAGTCTGAGAAAAGTCACTTGGTAAAAAGGGAGAACTGCCTTATTGTCTATGTTATATCGTTGATTCCTTAAGTATTCTTTCTGACTTTCTGTAGCTTCTTATATTACTTTTTCTAAGTTAATTTATAAAAGAATTAAATGAGCTAATCAAAATATAGCAAATTTTTTCTTATTCACACAAACCCCATTACATATTACTAAATGCTGGTTTTGCACCTTACTGATATGAATTTTATTGCAACAGTTGATGTAAATTGTAACATTCTGAGACGTGTTACCTTTAGAGTTTAGGATCTCTGGTCCATTTTTGTTCTCTCCAACATACTGAAACGGTAGTGAAGAAAGAGCATTTTTTCCCCGATTTTTCTTTGCACTTTGTGGACATAGACAAGCACCTCCAGGGTATGTATGACTGACCCAGATGAGATTTAACTCCATTGGCTGCCTGAGAGGCCTACAGCAGCTTCATTCACTTAGAGGGGCTGAATTAGTAAATAAACAAGTCTAATCTTGTTTAACAGAAGTCACCATGGCTTCAGCTTTCCTTTCTGCTTTAAGTATGTATCATCTTTAAAGCCTCCTGATTAGTACATAGGTTTTCATTTTAAACCTCTAGATGTGTCACAAGCAGAAGTTGTGATGACACCTCTCATTTTCTGTTGTTGACATTGCGAGCAGATGCTTTAGTCTTGGTCAGATTAGCATAACATATTCATATAAGGAACTGAAGAAGATTTGCATGCTACAACTAAAAGTGAACTGTGTTATTCTTATCATCCTCATCTTCCTCCTAGCTACCGTCTTGTGATACCATGACCTCCTACATTGATGATTACTGCAAGAGCAGAGAGGTAGATACTAAGGGTGTATGCCTGGCTTTTCTGAGGTCAATGGCTGTTTTGCCAACAACTTCAGTAGATCCTCAGAGTCATTTCATAGAATAATTTGGCATCAGTCCTGCATATGGTTACAAATGAATATATCATGCCTCCTACTCAGAGTCCAATTAAGGTCAGTTCTATATGTAACTGCAATCCTTTCCAGTGAATATTGTCAGAGACCTATAAGCATAAATAGTTGTTACTCTGGTTGGCAAGGACATCAGGAGGACTTTGCATGGATCTAAGGGGAAATGATGTAGATAATTCCAGAAATTCATGTCACTATTTGAATATAGGGAAAAGGATTATTGAACCAACAACTTATCTTTTTTCCACGGCAACATAGAATCATAGAATCATTTCGTTTGGAAAAGACCCTTGGGATCATCGAGTCCAAACATCTACCTTACTCTATAAAGTTCTCCCCTATACTATATCCCCCAGCACCACATCTAA
>JAOQGH010000001.1:5570142-5619926 GCA_025769975.1 Gallinago jamesoni | reverse complement strand
CCCTTGGGATCATCGAGTCCAACCATCTACCTTACTCTATAAAGTTCTCTCCTATACTATATCCCCCAGCACCACATCTAAACGACTCTTAAACATGTCCAGGGATGGTGACTCAACCACCTCCCTGGGCAGCCTATTCCAGTGTTTGACCACTCTTTCTGTGGTGTGTGAAAAATTTCTTCCCAATGTCCAGTCTAAACCTACCCTTTTGCAGCTTGAATCCATTCCCTCTTGTTCTATCGCTAATTGCTTGTGAGAAGAGCCCAGCACCAACCTCTCTACAATGTCCTTTCAAGTAGTTGTAGAGAGTGATGAGGTCTCCCCTCAGCCTCCTCTTCATCAAACTAAACAGTCCCAGCTTCATCAACCGCTCTTTATACTATTTGTTCTTCAGACCCTCCGCCAGCTTCGTTGCCCTCCTCTGCACTCGCTCCAGCACCTCGATGTCTCTCTTGTATTGAGGTGCACAGAACTGGACACAATACTCCAGGTGTGGCCTCACCAGTGCCGAGTACAGGGGGACAATCACCTCCCAACTTCTGCTGGTCACACTAATTCTAATACAAGCCAGGATGCCATTGGCTTTCTTGGCCACCTGGGCACACTGCTGGCTCATATTCAGCCACTTGTCAATTAGAACCCCCAGGTCTTTTTCTGCCAGGTAGCTTTCCAGCCACACTTCCCCAAGCCTGTAGTGGTGCAGGGGGTTATTATGGCCCAAGTGCAGGACCTGGCACTTGGCCTTGTTGAAGCTCATACCATTAATGTTGGGCCAATGATCCAATCTATCTAAGACTCTCTGTAGAGCTTCCCTACCCTCATGTGAATCAACACTCCTGCTTAACTTGGTGTCATCTGCCAACTTGAATGAATCAAAATCTATTTTTACTATATGTGCACAAGTGACAACTCCAGTATAAAAAACACTAATATGAGAATTGGAGCCATTAAACCTCCTTTGTTTTTTTTTCTTTTGTATTTTTTGACCCAAAAATCAAGAACCACAGGTTTCCATCTTGCTTCCATCATTAAAAATGAAGGGAATTGGTTTCTTGATTTCAGTTAAATCTCTGCTTAACAAAGGGCCATAGAATTTAGTGCACCATTTATCCTGTGTAAAGCCATTGCAAGTTTACTGTGCGATGTTGGTAATATTCATTAGAGAACAAAGGAGTCACGTTTTGCAGAGATATGGTGATATTACCATGAGTAAAACTGCATGGAAATTACCAAATTTGGGCATTAAAAAATTACAGCTCTCAATAGAAGGTAAATTTGTTTCTGTTATTTTTCTCAAGATCCTAAATGTGAGCAAAGTCAATCTCACAGGGCATGTTTTCCACTGTTTGTAGCATCAACTCCCTCTGATCTTTTTTTCAGCAGTTACCAGATTCAGTAGCAACAGGCACAGCAGATGCCACCCTGCCAAAAGCAACTCTGAGAAGAATAACGTATATCACTAAAACTACACACAACAAAATGTGGAGTCATACACACAGTAATGTCCTAACAAATGTAAGGAACATAGAATTTAAAAATTCTGATTCACCATGCCTTGGAAAATATAAGATAATAGTTTTCTTTTCCTTTCCAGTGCAGCTTTTCTTATTGGGAAGAAACAATACACAGTGTTTGCCACAACTGTAGTACGAGAGATAACGTCTCCATGTAGAGGAAGCACAGGAAAATAATTTGTTTCAATTACATAAATCTGCACCTCTAAATTTCAAAATTATTCATTTTCAAAAACATATCCAATTATGTTATATGACTATCAGATTTTTATATTCTGAGAAAAACTCATAAACCATAGTTATGTGTTATTGTTGAGACGGTAGAGAGGGAGAGAGATAAACACAGAGATTGGTCTAGGAATCATACTTGAATTAATAACAGAACCTCCATATCTTAAATCTTTATGCTGACTTTTTTTTTTCCTCCAGTGGAGGCTACAGGTTTATCATCATTTCTGTAAAAAAAAATAAAATTAAAAAAAAAAAAATTGACTTTTCTTTTTATGCTGTTTTCTGCTATTTTACCTAGGAGAACTTGGAAGCGTTGAAAACCGCTTCAGGAAACTCATGCCATCTGACCTTATTTCATGTGTTCCCTTGCATGAGCTGGAACAAAGGAATGGGCTGGGTGGAATTAAAGAGTGGAGTGTGTGTGTGTGCATGTGTGTGGTGCATGTGCGCCTGTGTGCGTGTGTATAAAGAAGTGGTGATCAGACGTTGCTGATAAGAGAAGCCAGTGGTGCTTCTGGGTGATGTGTGTATTCAACTCCAGGCTGACTCCTCTTATGCTAATACAGCCAATTTCCTCTTTTATTTCATTTCTGGAGCCTGAATCTGTGATCTCTGATAAGGTTCCCAAGGATACCGCCTTCACTCACAAATGGGCAAGCAAAGGGGGGGTAGGTGACGGAGACGTGTAACTCGCAGAGAGCACTACTGGATGAATAATTTAAAACTCCGCCCGGAGATTTGAGGCAAAACGGAGAGATAAGAGACACCACAGGGTCTTCTCTGTTTATTCTGAGCTTCATCTTCCAATGACAGGTGACCTCCGAGGTCAAGGGCATTATGGGAAATGGATCCAACAGTGGGAAAAGGTACTACATCCCAGAAGGAAGTCATGATTCACTTGGTGTCAAATGAAAAATTGATCCTTTTTTTTCCCTCCTGCAATTTTTCTCTCCCCCGGTTTTCACAGAGAAACTTTGGGCCCATGGCTGATGCGAGTCTGAACGGCAAGAGCAGATCCCGAGCAAAATGGCTGGTAGCAATGGGATTGCACCAGTGTGAAACTGGTGCAAGATAAGAATCAGGACCTTTGTCTGAGCAGCGTGCTGTCTGTGTCTGTACACAGGGAGTCTGCTTTGCTAGCAGTTTTATCACATCAGATATGTATAAAAGCAATACCTCAGAAACATCACAGGCTCAATCCACCTCATGTAAATTGCTGTTTTTCACCGGAGCGACCTTAATTTACATCCACTCTGAATCTGCCCTCATGTTTTTAAACAAAACACTCCCTCCTAACAGTTTTATCCCTTAATTTCATTTATTTTATGTTGGCCTGAAAGTATTCACAATCTTGGGTTTATCTGGTGTTTATAAAGAAGCTGAAAGAGCTGAAAATTGTCAAGAAATATCTGGTCTTCCTTGGTCTTATGCAAAAAACAAGGCACATTCACAAGCTCTGGCTCTTGTTGTCTCTTTCACTTGAGAAATCCTGAACTGGATGCCTCCTTGGCAGTTGGAAAAACCTGAAGCCATTCACTCTGGTCATATTTGTGCTGTTAGCTTTGGGATCTTACAAATTCTGACAGTAAGAAGTATCCCTAGAAGAGCTCTGCTCCACATTATCAAAACCTTCTGCTCAGTCATTCCTATTTGTTTCAATATAATGCAGCCATGACCTCTACAGCGAGAAAAGGCAAAGTCAAACGTTTCTCAGTGCTGGTTTACATTTCCCTGCCTTACAAACTGCTGTTTCTGCTTTCCTCTGTTTGAATGTTACCCATGTTTTCATTCCTGAGCAATCACATACCTTTTATCTTTTTAGATAAACATGAAAACATACTAAGGTCACTGCCCGGTGAGAAGTTAAGGTTTTGCATGACTGCCACCCGCTTGTACCATGTATGCACTTCCCTTCCAACCCCCCCTCTCCCACTACCAGCCTGTCCTATCTCAGAAATGTTTCTCGCAGGCTTTTGGAACTGTTTGGACAAGTCCTGGTGTTGACTCACATCACACCTCGCTTACTAGTTAACCTAACCCAAGCAGAGACCAATGTGCTGGGCGGCAGCAACCTGCCTGGACTTCTGGTGTGGCTCCCTCCCAGCCACCTTACCCATTCCTTTTCAAGTCCTTGTTTTCATACTCATACCCTGATGAAACAAATGTGCTCATGGGCCCAAACCTGAACATCTCACCCACAAAAGCCACACCACTAGGAGGGCTTGAAAGGATTAGGTGAGCCATACAACCCTCCTGCTGTTTATGTTCACGACAGATGTTTGCCATGGGGGTCCTCTTGCATTCCTCCAGCTCGGCCAAAGACAGCATTTGCCTCATTTATACCAGTTTGACTAGGCGTAGTTCTCTCAGTCTGAAATGGTGTTGAACTGGGGCAAGTGAGATGGGAATCAGCCCTCCTGGTCTCACAAGGGTGTTTCTCCCTAGCTATGAGTAATGGTGGTGGGTAAACAAAATATTCTCCTTCATGTTGCAAGTGAGACTAGGGAGGTGAGTGATGCAGATATTGACTTGATTTTAAACCATTGCACCCATTCAGCAATGGGCTCGTGCTCTGGAGGAAAGGATAACAGCATTGAGACTCAATGGTCAAATGTTATAATGGCCATCTATGTGCACAATTTTAAGTCTCAAAACCAGAGTATGTATTTGTGCATGTGTATACTTACATATCAGCGAATTCTAGAATATTTCAAGACATTATAACTAATTAAAGTAGAAGTGTATACATATCCACATTATGTCTAAAGCAAATGTGTCTTACTTCTGGAACGGAGTCATAGCCATAAAATCTGTGCTGGACTTTACTGTTGAAACAGTTTCTCTCAAAGGCAAAATGGGGGCTGCACTTTTGTTTTGAGATGCAGCTATAGTTTATGCTCCAAAATGCACTACACTTTCCATGCAATAAGAGAGTAACACATGATGTGAAAGGTTCTGGTTCAGTTCCTTCTTCTGTTCAAGAGGGTTCAAACACACACACACACGTAGACTGTTTTGTTTGGAAACAAAATTGGAATGTTTGGAAAAAAGTTCAAGATTTCCTCCAAAGAGAAGAGGAAATGCATTTTTTCCCCATTAGTTATTTAACAAAAACTGCATGTCTAGCTTCTGGAGCAGGACTCGGAACTCATGCCACCTCCTCAAGAAGTGTCCCGACAACTCTGTATCTCTTAAATTATTTCTTATGAAGGGGAACCACATCAAAAGGAGGCTGAATTGATGGAACACGTAGACTGGACATTAAATAATTTTTCAGACGAACACACTACTAAGCTAAGTTAACCACTTCTTGGTATGAACTCAATTTCTGAGATGTTTTATTACAGTGGAAGGATACCGCCATATTTTTAACATTTTTTTGACATTTTGTAGGCCTGTACTAACAATGGTAAAAGAAAATATAACATAGTCGATGCTCTGGAGAACAGAGAGGGGGGGAAGGTCTAGATGACAGATCCTAACAGGTCTGAGGCATGAGCCACAGAGGTATTTAGCACAGACATGAATGAAAAATTTTATCTGGAGGACAGAAAACACCGGTCTGGGTTTGATGAAAAGTTACCAACACAAGTTAGTCTTGATACATGAAGATAGTAAAATGTTATCAGTCTTTTTTAATTTTTTCTATCTTTCATGATCAAATGCTGTCTTAGTAAGGGCACTTCAGTTTTAAAGCTGTGATTTGCTAAATATTAAACAATAACAGCTCTTCAAAATGAAGGATATTCTCTATCATTTTTGGGTAGAGAGATGCAGTGATGTTACAGAGTCTTTTATTGAATATGAATACTGCATTTACAGTAACATCCTCCATAAATTTTGGAAAAAAAAGAAACATTTATGACAACGCTCTTTCTTGTTCAGAAATTGAAACAACAAAGTAAAAAAAAAAGAAAAGTTATGTGGCAAATATAATACTTTTTACACTGATCTGAAAGTTTTTTCCAAGGAAATGACCTCTGCCTCCCTTTACTGCACCCCATCCCTGATAGATTGAATTAGCTTATTAAAAAAAAAAAGAAAAAAGAAAAAATATATAATCATACTGTTTAGAATCTGTCATTTACAATTTCCTCATTATCCACACACTCTAAACTTTAGAAAAATGTATTCTGATTCTGTTCTGAGTAATTGTCAATGGAGAAAAAAAACGTTCCAGATGTTATTCAGTCCTGTTTGTTTTACCACACTGCAGTGAAGTCTGCTATGGGACTTCCATCGCTGAATGAAAGGATGGATCAACCTGATAAAATGCAAAATGGAACCAAAGCAAACACAGAGTCTGGGTAATTTTTTCTTATCTCTGCCTTACTTTTAAACATCACCAAATATCCCCTCTTCCAGATTATGGTTAGTACAGGAAATTAAAGTGTGAAGAGACTGACTACAAGACTGGACCTGGTTCAATGAGGTGATTCATAGTTCTGTAATAAGTGTTGATGGTTGAATCTTGGACCCATTAAAATCAATGTCAGAAGCAGTGATTTACTCAAGTGCTACAGTTTTCTGTCTCTAGCAATCATATTCTCCATTTCATAAAAATGGAAAGAGGAAGGATCATAGACATTAAATAATAGAAATATGACTATGGATCAACTTTTCTATGCAGCATGCAGGAGTAGGGCTCCTGAATCCCATAGGCATACTCCATGCAGAAGACAGACTCAGTTTTTACTGATGAACAGACCTTTCAGGCATTTAAAATTGGTTCATCCAGTGGTAGAGACAATTTCTAAAATAAGGGCCCTAACAGGAGCATAAAAACAAGATAAAGGGAATACCACATATTAGGCATTCCTTTTGAATCCACCTCCTGCAAAGAGAACAGTAGTAAGAAATTGCAGTATTTTCTTTCATTTCCATCAGTTTTACACTGACATAATACCATTGAGTTTGGTAGATCTACTCCTGATTTATGACAAGGTAAATGAAAGCAGAGTCAGACCCCAAAGGAATATAATATAGACCACCTGTTTTGAGAGAACAACTGGGTTAAGAAATGACTTATATACTGTACATATAAGAAGCATGTGAAGAAGGCATGGTGGGAGTAACAAAAGCCTTCAATTATCCAGGCCTAGACTGGATTACATTAAGTGGAGGAAATAAGGTTGGCAGTATGTTTGTGGATCTGGGACAGGATTGCTTCCTAATTCAATATGTGCCACAACCAACCAGGAAGGAAACCATATTAAAGTTGTGATTAAGCACTGAAGGAGCATGATTGAATACCTTCCCTCCCTTTCAGAGGTAGGGGACATGCAAAGATCATAAGCTCCAAAGCTCAAGAACAAACTAAACAGAGAAGTTAGAGTTAGGAAAAATGAGCCAGTTGCTGAATTTGGAGAGATTAATATAGGAAATACTTGCTGCATATTGATTTGTTAAACATGTATATTTGGTTCCTGTTGTCAAGGTGATTACACGCCTTGATACCACTAAAAACAACGATTGCAAATTCATAGACTGTGGCAAAATCTCTGGTGTGTTTATAATAAAAGTAAAATCCATAAAGAGGGCTGCAAAACCAAATAAAACAAATAAAGTCTCATCTACACTTAACAGTTTTATAGGGGTAGCTGTACTGACAAAACTTTCTTTATGTGGATACTGCTTATACTGGCAAAATTCATTTTTTGCTGGAATGGCTTATATTGGCTCAGCAAGTGCAATGAGCTAGGAAAGGAAAAGCAGTATTTTGCTGGTTTAACATCTACCCTGGAACTAGGAGTCACATCCCTTAACCTTTTCTACCTACTTGCCTGGTCCCAGCTAGTCAACTAGGCCACTTTATGGTCAATAGAGGAAGGTATTCCCAGAAAAGGATAATTCCCACTTATATTTAATACCAGCTTTATGATGGGTTCAGTTTCCTCCAGGTTTTCTGTTTTTCTTCATTGACCTCAAGAATACTGATGGCCAAAATCACCTGTGGTCTCTCCTACCGTCAAGCTTCTCAGGTAACTACCATATGCAAGGCTTTTAAAGGTACCCAAATTATTTGTGAAAAAGCATTTCATCACTGTGGCTCATTCCTGGGCTAGTTAACCTCTTCCTCTGGTGGTATTTCATGACGATGTGGTTCCACCACTTAGGGGTCCTGACTTTTAGCCCCAGTGTTAGTTATGAAAACTCTGCACAATACTGTTTATCATTGATGGATCCTTCATTAGTGAAGCTATTTCTAATTGTCCAAATTATCTAGGAACCACTGTTCCTTTCGATAGTTACGGTATGTCTTCTTCAAAACTGGGCTAGAGACTTGAAAATGGACAAGTACTGAGATCATTAAGCTTCTCCTAAGGCAAAACAGCATCATTACAATAACTTTGCTTTCAAAGTAAGATAATAATTTCTGTCCCATTTGCAGCCCACACATTAGTGCTGCTTTTCATTTTTTCCTTTGGTTCCCAGATTTTACAAGGAAAATAAAGTGGCAAATTGGGACTGTGAAAGATAGATGGGGGTGGGCTGGAGGTGGTGAAGGGGGAAAGGATTAATAAAATAATAAAACACAGAAGCGAAGAGTCATAAAAACATTCACCAAAAAAAAGGCCAGAAGTAGTAGAAGGAATTGAAGAACTAAACAAAGAAAAATAATACATAAAAGAGGCAGATAATTCGAAAATGAGTCAGTAAGACTGTTAATAGACAAGTGTGGGAGAATCTGTGAAAAGTGAGCTTGACTTTTGGCAAGAGTTTCAATTAATTCTCCCCAGCATAAAAAGAAGTTAAATATCAGATATTGGACTCTATCATACAGATCTTTAGAGAACAGTAGGAGTCATTTGTCCTCTTACTAAGCACTTGTTGATCAAACATCTGGGCTCAGTACACAAGCAACTAGATGAAATATGATAGCCTGTTTTTTTTTAGAGGAAGTTGAGTTGCATCATCCTACAGTTTTTTTCTAACACTAAAATCTTTGTTTCTATGATCCTGAGGTTTTCAGTGGTAGATACATTCATTAAACATCAGTTCATCAGCCAATTTAACATGACTCCATCTCCATTCTGGAAAACTGTATTGGTAACAACAGATTTAAATTAAGTGCATGCTTGACCACCTTTCTGAGTTAAGGTGTAGATGACCTCTTTAATGTTATCCTTTAAAACTAAGGTGAGATCAAAGACTTGGAAAGAAACACTGCACAGTCAGAAATTGCTATGTATGTTCAGACTCAGTGGCAATTTCTGTAGTCTCTTGTGGAAGGAACAATGTTTGCTAGAACATACATGATATGCAACAAAACATATCCATTCCTAGAAGTAACGTAATTACAATGAAGCATGTTGATGTTCCTGCTGTTCCTGGGCCTACTTCTCTGTATTATCTTCCTGGCGGAGAATTCAAGATGAAAAAAATGAATGCACAATACATTTTTTCATTCCTTTGTTTACTTAAAGATGCAAACTTTCTTTACACATTTTAGAAAATTGTCAGTGTACTCCCATAAGGGAGATACCATTACATATAGTCCTCCACAAATGTTTATGATGAAGAAGAAGGATGTTGTTATTTTTTAAATGCATGTGAGCACAGAGGAGTTTCATTGCTTCTTCAGTAATGTTATTATCTGTGGTGGATCCAACGGTGAAAGCAAAGCCTCTGATGTGATGCTTGACCTACTACCATAAAATCCACACAACAGTTTCCATCCAACATATATAGATGCATGCCTATGTATGTATAAACACTTCATGTCAAACAACCATCTTGAAAATAAGCAACAATGTTAATGTGGAACATGTCACATGTCCCAACACTATTTCCAAACAGGAACATAGCCAAGCTAAAAAAATATGCGTGTTTATTCCCATATCTACTCACTTTTAATTTTCCTCAGATTTTAGAATCAGAATGTTAAGCATTGCAGAAAGCAATATGGGAAAATACAAATTAGATCCTAAAATCTCTAATGTTGTCTCATGAATCAGGAGTTAGGCACATGCTTGTGTGCTCATTTTTGTTTCATTTTACGTGCTTTTTTTTCCTTCTTTACAACTATGTGTTCCTGCTGATTCAAATGTAATTCACAATGAACTGACTTTTTTTGACCTTTATCATATCTGTAGTCATCAGCAGCCAATACTGGACAACGTTATCTGTGACATATTTTTGAACTTGCTACCAGAACCAATTTGGATGTTTTTATTTATTTTAATAGAAGTTGAAATATCCACCTACTTGTGTACGTCTGGAAACTAGGATTCGCAAAAGTAAAGACTTTGATAAGGCTAGTAGGATTGGAATGGAGTTATGCTGAGGCCCATTCCTTTATTTGCCTGTGTGTTTATTTTTATCACAGTTATGTTGCATGGAGTTTCATGTCTCGATTTTTTTTTTTTTTTTGAAGTACAAAAAAGTATTCCAAAGCTTAAACGAAAATACATTGTATGTATCAAAATACACAGACATTCAAAATGAAAATTTCTAAATTCCACTATTGTCAGTCCCTGCTGCTGTGAGTTACAGGAAACCAATGATATTTGCCTGATTGATATAGGTCCCAGATTATTCAAATAAATTCTTATACCTGGCATTAATGGAAACTCTTTGAAGAAGTTTTATAAAACCTGGGGATAAACCAAGTCTTCTTCATAGTGTTTTCTGGAACAACAACAACAACAAAAAAAGGCACAATGCAAGCCCAGGTGCTGCACCAATGTAGGTTTTTATAACCTACTGAAATATTTACAAAATTTCTTGCTAAATGACATGTTTGTTCCTCCCATCCCTCATAGAAATTTGACATTGATTTCATTACACCAATTCAATTTAAAACCGATTGGCTAGTTGAGCTAGGGCAGCGTCAGCAGATGTGACAAAATATATACCATATTTATGTCCTCCTAATTGCACATAGTCCTGTTTAAATTCCTCTAGGGAATTTTGGTAACAATATTAGTCATAAGGAGAAACTATCCCAGAGGTTATTCAAAATACTTGGTTCACCATGTTGCAGCTAGTATTGACCTGGTATTTTTAAAGCCTGTAATTTATCAGCCAAATCTACCTCTCTATCATTTGATCTATTGAACACATTTAGGTTCTTTCTCGTATTCAGTGTAGTTTCTTAAATTTCTTTCATTTTCAATTGTGCAATGTATGTGTAATTAATGTCTTGCATGTAATTCATTCTTGATCTCACCCTTTGCCCAGAGGGAGGCAAATGATTGTCATAGAACATTTTGTTTTGGTAGGGCCAGATGGGTACATGCAACTTTTTGTTAGGGAAATCAAGGAAAGATCCACCTGGTCTGACTGGAAAACAGAGCAATATTTGAGTCTCTCATTTATTTCAAGGAAACTCTTTCTCCTGTACTAACAAGCTTCTGGTATGGTTTCTGTAAAACTTTGCCAGAGGTCAAGCCTTATTGACCACAGCAAATATGGGTGAGGTAGTCCTGGACTCAAAGGTTCCCAATTTTTCTCCTCTTCACCAGGATGATTTTTCCCATTCCTTCAGTAGTGTTTAATATGTTTTTGGGGACATTAAATATATAATTTTTTCTCAAGAAAAAAACTAAAGCAAACATACCTGACTTCTGTAATGAGTGGACTGGATGGGTATCAAAATCAAACCTCTCAAAACAGGAACATTTGAGAATTAAAGTGTTTTCAAAATATTTAAACTACCATAATTTCTCACATAGATAAATGTTTATAAAACCATCATAAAGGTCTTGCAATATTTATCCAGCAATATGCTTATCCTGGTTCTTCATTATGTCCAGAAAATAAGTGTCTGTCTTGCTGGTATTGGGGTATTGGGGTGTATTTTCAAGCAGGATATGCTCTCACTCCTCAGAACTGATGCAGAGGCCTCTCCATATCATGATAAGGTGATACCCTCAGACCCAGAATCACACCTAAATTTAGGCAGCTAGTGGGACTTCCTCAATTAGCAGGTATCACAGCAAATTCCCTCATAATTCCTAGACAAACAGAGACACCTTAAGAAAATTGTTCAGATTTTAACGAGATTCAGCTTTCCTCTGCAGGTGCTTATGTTTTGGTTTTGGTTTGTTTTGGTTTTTTGCTCATGACACAGGAGGTCTCAGACAACTGCAGAGCTGGGTACCTCTATCAGAAATGGAACCTGAGCTCTGCCTACAATTTCTATTTTGATCACTTTCCGTACTATAAAGTATTATGGAAAAAAAAACCTCAGCCATTCAAAGTGCATGGTAGGAGGTAAATGCTGCTCCCAAACATCCAAAGATGCATCATTTGAAAAAACATTAGACAGCAGTGCTGCTAAAATCAAATGAGATTCCCAGTCCATATGGTGTCCAGGGTCAAATTCATGAGCAAAACAATTCCATCTTAACCGATCTGTATGTTTCACAGCTGCTCTGCCTCCTTGTTAGAAAGCATGTATAGTGCACCAGTAAATCCGATGCCAACTGTAAATCTTATAAATATGAAATAGCCCAGAGGGTCAAATTCATCCCTGATTGAGATGCATTAACCTTTTTCACTATCTTGTGTCACTTGTTTTATAACTTTGCAGTGGTGTCAGCTTTGTTTAGCATGTATTGGCATAATAATGAGAGGAAAATGGCATGAAATATGGTGGTCAATCAGGTTTATAGACGGTTTATACTCATACAAGTAGTATCAAAGAGAGAAATCAAACTGCTAATGACTAAATGCTTTCTCCATGTAGCAACCTCCAGCTCACAATTTGACTGGGATCACTTACACTGTGTGAAATACATCACAGTCAGCTATTGTATCCAGCATCCTCCTGATTTAGTCATAACTTTTAGTTGTCACATAGTATGCTACTCCTCCCTTACTTCGTTTTGGACTTTCCCTACCCCTGCAGTGTGGAGATTCAGTTAACAATGGGCAAGAACTTGGATTCTTCATAAAAGCACTAAAATATATTAATCACTTCGCTTTTGTCTGTGGAAGAAGAGGCAGGAAGGGGAGAAAGCTTTGTATGAAAATGAATAAATTGGGATTGTTTGAACTCATTATTGGAGTTATCAAGCTTTCTGTTCACTTGAAAGAAAAGTTCAGATCGATTATATGCACTCACTACATGTTCTTATTTTTCTAATAGCCTAAAAATAGAAGTATTTCTTGTATACAATTGCAGTGGAGGCAAAAAAGACACATTTTTTTTCCTACAGCAGAAGGAACAAGTTTGATTGCTATATCTTAGTTTTTCCATAGAAGAGAAAAAGGTCAAAATCATCTACTCAGCCCTTTGCAGATGCCCAGTTCAAGCCCCAAGCAATACTTCAGCTCTCTTAAACCCTTGAGATGAAGTTTATGTGGTGTGGAAGTCTTGTACCAGGGTGAGATGTGTTTTCTGTCATATGGTGCAAGGAGGGCTTTTTTCATACATATGCAGTAGCCCATGGTACCACTGGATGGCAATGGTTACATTTGTCACTAACACATTTTAACTCTTCTCCAGTCACTGTGATCTTCTGTAAAAAGAGAACTGCAGCATTTAGGACCTGGTTTTCTTCCAGGGAAGCTATTTAGAACTTTTCCACTGCTGTCTGCCAGAGGAAGATTAGACTTAATATCTTTTAAAGAATGGATAAGTACTGCCCAGCTTTCTCCCATGTTTGTACTCTTCACAGGGTAGGCAGAGAACCTCACAATATGGGTTGCAGGTTGCTGAGTCTTGGCAACTTTCATCCTACCCGTGAGACAGAACAGACTTTGGGCTGCTGTAACATTGCGAGAGTGCGGGAGAGGACAACTGGCATGTCATCCTCAGCTCCTCAGGTACGTCATTTGACACATGTACTATGGAGAATCCAACCGTGTTGGTTTAAGCCAGCAGAAGCAGCCTTCTCCTCAACAGGAATTTGCCCGTGTCCTCTTCTGCTCATCTCACATGAGTAAACCAAGAGGGAGTAGCTGTACTCAAGAACTTGGATTATAGCCTATATAGAAGAAAAACTGCCATAATCTTCCTGTTTCTTAATATTCTCTTGCTGTCCAAATGAGTGAGCACAATGCAGGAACCACCAGTTACATACCTATTGTACACAAGGGTCCTATTAAGGAGAAACCTATTCAGGTTTCTTCATATTTCTTCTGATCTATGAAGTGTCAGGTAATATGTTAGCAAGCTTATGTTCTCAGTTTTAGGATCAAGTGGGGAAAAAGTGCAATTCTGTGATTTAAAGAGCTGTAATTTATCATGGTTTTGGCTTCGTGCAGCTGGTCAACAGTGGATCTGCAGGCTCCAGGTGCAGAGAGACAGGGCTGCTTACCCTTGTTGCATGTGGCGCTGTGAGAGTTTAACCAACATCTACCATTGCAAACAGGAGGATCCAGTGTCTACAGCTAAGATTTGCATTGCTTATTTGCTACTGGTGTCTCAGTTGTGTCTAATAACAGAAGGTGGTAAGATCTTGGTATTTCTAATCCAGAAAGTTCGTTGCTACAGGCCACTCAAAGTAGCAATCATTCAAACAGAATAGATTAAATATGAACATTATATGTGTTATTTTGTTGTTGTGTTGTTTTAGCTCTCCTCTATTATTACTGAGCAAGAATATTAGCTATGAATTTCAACAAATCTATTGAATTTTTTCCAAATCTAAAAGTTGTTATATTTTTTTTTATGTTTCCAAAGACAGGGAAGAAAACATTACTTGTTAAATGTACCAGATAGTCATAGTATTATTGGCACTATTGTCAATGCTCGTCCGTGGTGTGATTCACCTGACCTATTTTATGAGCCTACCCAAACAGAGATGAACTGTACTTATAAACATTTAGCTCCACTCACTGACTCTAAGATCATTCTCCAAGGTTGAGTGATGTGAAACTCATAGTTTTCCGTTGCTTTTTGGCTACAACAGAGGAAGAGCACAGCTGGAATGTTTCACTAAAAGTGCAATGCTTAGATATTGCTGATACTACATTGGTATTAGAAGTTTCATTTCATTATACTGGAGATTAACTCCTCTATGTATCCACCTAAGAAAGTTTTAATTTTTTACAGGTCCAGGCTAAGATGTTAATAAACTACAATTTTCATGGCAGAGCTCCAGAACTGTCTTTTATTTGTAGGATTGCATAGTCATTGAGGTGGGAAGGGACCTCAGAGAAGCTGTAGGCCAGTCTTCTGCTCAAAGCAGGGTCAGCACTGAGTTCAGAGCAGTTTGCTCGGTGCTTTGCCCAGGGTGGTCTTGAAAACCCCCAAGAACAGAGATTTCAAACCCTCCTTGTGTCCCTCTTTCAATGTTAAATTATCCCTATAGTGAAGAAATTTTCCTCATATCCAGTTTCCTTATATCTTCATATTCTGTTTTAACTTATGATCATTGTCTCTTGTTGACCCACTATACTTCCCCATGAAGACTCTGACTCCATCTTCTCAGTAACTTTCTCTGTGAGACTGAAAGAATCCTACCAGGTACCACCAACACATCTCTTCTCCAGGCTGAACAAGCCCAGCTCCCTTTGCATTGCCTCACCGGGCAAATGCTGCAGCCCCCAACCATCCCAGTTGCCCTCTTCTAAACTTGCTCCAGTGTATCAATGCCTTGCTTGGTTTGGAGGTTCAAAACTGTACACAATATTTTGGAAATATTTTTCAAGGTGGAAACTCATCTTTGTTTTAACTTACATAGCACTGTGAAGAACTGAGATTCTTCCCACAACTCCTCGTGTTTGGGATCTGAGCCTAACTCTGGGCTACAGACACAGACAGGTATTGTGTTACTTTGCTTTCTGTGTGAAAATGGGAAGTAGTCAGGGCTGAGGAAGTGGAGTTACGAGCTAGCCTTTATGATCATGGTGGGAAAAAGTGTAAGGAAAGCTAATACAATTCACCATAGAATCATAGAATGGTCCTGGCCGGCAGGGACCTCCAGAGGTCATCTAGTTCAGACCCCCGCAGTCAGCAGGGACACCCCCAACTAGACCAGGTTGCCCGGGGCCTTGTCGAGCCTCACCTTGAATGTCTCCAGGGAACAGGCCTCAACCACCTCCCTGGGAAACCTGTTCCAGTGTTCCCCTACCCTCATAGTAAAGAACTCATTCCTAATATCTAATCTAAATATGTCCTTTCCCAACTTAAAGCCATTGCCCCTCATCCTGTCACTGCAGACCTTTGTAAACAGGCTCTCCCCAGCCTTCCTGTAGCCCCCTCAGGTACTGGAAGGACACTCTTAGGTCTCCCCGGAGCCTCCTCTTCTCCAGGTTGAACAACCCCAGCTCCCTCAGCCTGCTCTCAGAGCAGAAATGCTCCAAACCCCTGAGCATTTTTATGGCCCTCCTCTGGACCCACTCCATCAGATCCATGTCCTTCCTATATTGAGAGCTCCAGATCTGGACACAGTGCTCCAGGTGAGGTCTCACCAGACTAAAGTGGGAGAATCACTTCTCTGGACCTGCTGGCAACACTTGTTTTGATGTATCCCAGGATGTGACTGGCCGCCTGAGCTGCAAGTACACATTGCCTGCTCATGTCCAGCTTCTCATCTATCAGCACCCCTCAGTCCCTTTCCTCAGGGCTGCTTTCTAATATCTCATCCCCTAGTCTGTCATGTTTAAAAATGAGCAGGAATCACCTTTCTCATGCATGGGGGAAGGACAAGGAAACAATATCTTTGAAGGAATGTGCCCAAGTGCCTGACCTTGCTTAAAATGATGCCTCAAAAATAATTCTAGGAAACCTGTTTAGAAACACTTCACTATTATGGAAATGAGCTCATATCTGAAGTGGAAATGGGTATGTAGAGTAAAATTGCACACTGCTTTCACCTCTCACTCTCAGCATACACAATTTGAAACTGGGAAAAATTTTAGATCTTCCATAACTCACTGGGGAAGTCATGTCACCTCACTTTAGGTGAATGCCTTATAAACTTCTGTGTGTGAACAAGTTATGAAAAAATCCCCTGAGTGTTAATGGGGAAATATCGGCCTTTCTTTGCTACAGTTCACCTAGTTCTAAGGTGGGTGTTTAGACATCATACTGTTAACTCCAGACCATAAAAGTTTATATTATTATTGTAAGGAGAGAAGTGGATGACTGATTCAGCTGTATACCTTTATAAGTGTAGCTTCTAAAGGATTTTTAGGGACTTGAACAGTTACATTCATCTGCTCCACAAAAACAAGAGTTGAGGGATATAGAACAGGGAAATTGTGGAAACAGGATGGGCACGAGAACTCAAGAGGAACAGAAAAGGGGATGTGAGAAGCCAGGAGGAAAAGTTTGGTGAAAGAATGAATGGAAAAGCTGTATGAGAGATAGAGAAAAGTTCTACCTAACTATACCATAGTCGTCTATTATTTCTAAGTTGTGGGAAGTTTGGGGAGTTTTTATTTTTTCTGCTAATCTGGTTTTCTTAAATGTTTTCCCTCAGTTCCATCAGTAGCTGAATGCAACCTTCCTCTTTCCTCCCACTCCCCTCTACACACTCACTCTTCCCTCCTCCCACACCCAGGATGCTTGACCTTTCACTGATATCAGTCATAAATTAGCTGACCCAGGGCAGAATTTTAATCATGAGAGCAGGCTGTAAGGAAACGGATTGCTGTGCAGAATTGTGCAAGTTTAAATGTACCTTATTTTAGTCCACCCAAAAATGCTGAAAATTCACTTTATTTGAGGTAAAGATTGTTTGCAACAATGTGAGAAAGAGACTGAAAAATTCTTTCCACTTGGAGGAAGGACCATCCCACAGAGTTTGTAGGAGCTTTTTCTCAGTCTCTAACATCAGAGGAAGTTGTACTTCTGATAAAATATTTTACTTCAGCAGATTAGCCATCTAGATTAAAGGTTTCAGGATTGAGTCTATCGAAGGTTTGGAAGCATAGCACAGTTTTCCTAAGAGATGAGCGAAGTAATATAGATCAGATACTCATTTATGATAAGTTAGAATGAGATCCATTCAGTGTTGTACTCACAAGTCTCCATCAGTACCCACATGACATTTTTAGCAGACTATATTCAATTTATGTGAATTCTGGGCCTTCAGCATTGTCATTGTTACACAGTAGCTTGAAAGATGGGGAAATATTTTTTTCTTATTTGCAAGGAAACACCAGAAATATATTACAGTGACTTCCCTAAGGTGAATTAAGGAGGAAGATTTTAGCAGACGATGGTCTATTCCAGTGTGGTACCCACCACAGAACATACTATATGTACTTGGTTAACAGGTTGACAGCATCTGCCAAAGTAGGCTGTAAGGTTAAGCTGACAAATCCTTCTGTGTTCTTCCAGTACTTTCTGCTAGAGAAGGATACAAAGTCTGGAATACTGTGTAATTAACATGAAACTCAACCTAGGCTCATTGTCTGTTCATTATCCCTTTTCCAGGTCTAGTTGTCCACATTCTTTCTCCTGGGAGCTGGACTGTGTGTTCTGGAGATCTACCAGTGAGGACATTAAATGAACGAGGGTTGCACTGGAAATTAGGCCAGGTTCTTTTCCCAGACTACTGGCTATCTGTTATGAAATCCTACAGAGATTAGTCAGATCTTCTTGGTATGGTATATTGGCATCTTGGACATCCCTTAAAGGGAACATGGTCACTTATCTTTGTAGATGTCTCTGATCACTCATAGCACTTGTAAAATCATCTGACAAAGGCTGGGATTCATGTTTGGAGAGGAGTGGGTGAGGGATAAAAAGTAGGTTGCTCTGCTTTGAATAAAACTTGAGCTAGAGAAAGTTGAGGAAATACATTGTCTTCACTCCCATGGAGATCATGTGTGGGACAGAAGAGGTAGAGATTTCATTAGAGTTGCTGTGCAGATCCAATTTAATATAGTTGAGTTAAACACAGCACTTATGGTATGACCTTCTAAAGTAAAAAAAAAAAATCCACCTCACACATCATTCCCTCTTGTTAAACAACTCCTGCCCATGATGATAAAATATATTAGAAAAGAGAAGGTATTAGAAAGCAAAAGCTGATAGGGTTTTTTTCTTCTATTCTTTTCAACAAAACCTCTCAATGGTCAACTGTAGTGAGAATTCCTAAGTCAAAAAGTGAATACACTTATTTCTGTTAATAGTTATAACCAATGCAAGTCTGCAGTGACTCTGCTCATGTCTCAGTGCACAGATGGGACCCATGAATTAGGTGTTAAAGAAAAACATTTGGTAGGCAACCAGAGTCACCCAAAATTGAACATGTAGTCTTTTGCATCAAGTTCGTAAACTATTGCCATTTAAAGCAAAGGGCACGACTTTACAATTGCAACCTCTGTTCCATCTACATATGTTCTGTTGCTTAGACATAATACATGCTGAATAATAGAGTATAGACATATTTTCAAGCCATGAAAGCAACTCCTAGGCCCTGTCCGGCAGACCTGACATCAGAAGAGTTGTTGAATCAGTCCCACTGATGGCAGCCGTTGTGATTATATATAATGTTTATACTTCTCAAAGAAAGAAAAAAAACACCGTGATGCAGACTACAATCTCTCACATGCCTTCAATTACATTGACATCGACTACAGAAGCGCTCCTTATTTCCATGCTTCTGAGTGATGTTTTGAATTCAAATGATGGAGTCTGGTCTTAACTTTGATGTTTCAAAAGCTTGAAAAGAAACTATACAATCAGAAAAAAAAATCTAATTAAAAGAAAAAATGATGAGATCTGAAAAAAGTTGCAGGAGTCAGAAGAGAGGGAGAGGGAGGTACATATTAAGAGCTCGCTTTTTTCTCCAAAAGAAGTTCCCCTTTAAAGTAAAAATAAATAAAGGACAAGACTTTGTTTTTAAAATTCATTTTTTTTAATGATAGTGAAGCAAAATTTGTGCAACTACATAGAAAAATAGAAAAATTCCAATTTAGAATTCCATCATGAAACGACACCATTCTAATTTCTCCAGGCCACGGTTTGTTAATATTCCACAAAGTCCCAGGATGCAACTATAAGACAGCATTCAAATCTATGAACATGAGGCAATCATGCTCAGCAGAGTATAACAATAATTATAATAGAGATTAAATAAAAATAATTAGAAAAAGTTCATCTAGTTTTGATGTATTAATTATTCTGACCCTGTTCTATTCAGAGTCTAATTATCTGGTTCAGTGAAAATGCCAAGATTTCTACGACTCATAAAAATTACATTCCAGTAATTATGTCAGCAAACTAAACAGTATTCATTTACCATGCCTTTTTATGCACACATTTGAATATGCTTTTTTAACTGTTTTTGCTCTTTGTTCCTATTCATGGGAAATAATACCTGTAGAGAAATTTGAAAGTCAGTAGCACTCTAAACGTAATGTGCAATTCTTGCTGATATTTTTCTTTTGTGAGGCTTCTGTAAGTCTCATATAACCTTTGTTTAAAAAACATGAATTAAAGTTCACTCTTCAGTTGTTTCAAAGAAACATTTTGAAGCCTGTGCTGTAAAAAAAAAAAAAAAAAAGTTTAAAGTGCCAACACAAAGCAGAATTTCCTTTCAAATAAGTTGGCCATAAAGGAGACTACAAACTAGCTCATCCCCACAATGACCATGGTGCAGTGTAGTTTTAGTTTTAGACGGACAGATTCCCATCCTGATCTGTTCCCTTCTTTGCCTCATGTGAAGGCAAATAAAACGTGCAACACCAGCTACACAATATCAGATGATAAAAATCACTGAAGCTCGACAGAATGTGAAAAAAAATTGCATCAGGTGAGGATCTGGCCTTTATTTTGACTGAAGATGAGACTAAGGTGGTCTTTTCACATAGAAGCAAACTTCTCACCATAGGGCTTTCAGGATACAGTTGGCATTATCTAATTATGAACTATCTAATTTTATCTAACGCTGCAGCCTTGTCTCAGCATTTCTTAAACTGTAGACCCCTATTGAGATGAAACAACGGAATAAATCAGTGTCACCTACCAAGTGGCCAATAAAATCTCTCAAGAAAAGTGTCCAAATTGGTCACAATATTGTACTGTAGTAGTATATTGACAGTATACTGGTAGTATGGATATTGTGTGAGGGTAAAGAAACCAGACACTTCAGCAATAAGAAAAGACCCCTTCATTATATGAAATTTATTTATACCTGAGAAAACAGTATAATGGTCAACAGACTGGGTTGAGCACTACACAAGAAAACAAAATGTCCCAAATCAAAATGTTGGAAATATTCAATTAATTTAAAAATTAGTTCTTCATATCATATTCTATAGTCACGTTCCTTCAGCTTCCAATTGATACTGTTTCACCTGTACAGTACAAGATTACAATTATATACATTTTAGGTTTGGTGGGCTTTTTTTTTTTTGGCGGGGGGTGGGGTGGGGTGGGGGGGTGGGGTGGGTTGATTTGGCTTTATATTGTTTTTTTTTTCTCTGGAGAAAAGAGGACAGTAAGCTGATTATCCCCTAGAGTTTTCCCAAGTAAACATCCCATTTATTTGGTGGATTATTTTTTTTCTCTGCTGTTGCTAGCATAGGTGATGACTGCTCGCATAGGGAATCAAGCAGAATGGGAACCCAAGAGAAGGACAGGACCCAAGACTTTTCTCCACAAATTATTTTAAACTATCAGAAAGTATTTTAATTTCAGTTGACTGCTGAAGTTGAGCTCTAGGAAGAGGAAATGCATAAAATATCCTAAAATTTCCCACTCCAATTTACCTGCTACTCCCTAAAGATACACTCCTAAATGTATCTTAGGAAGCTTCAGAGTTTGGGAGGTTTTTTTAAGGCTTTCCACCTAGAATCACATTTCAAGTATACAGTTCTCTGGTTTTTGGTCTATCAATTTCCAGCTGGTACAAATCAGTTCCAAATCTACTTTTTCATATAACTACCACTGTCATATTTTCTCTTCAGCAAAACAATGATATTGGTTTTATGATTTTTTTCTCCTTGCTTGCCACTATTGAAAGACCTTGTAATGAGTCATGAAAGAACTGAAAATATTACAAGGAAAAGTTGTAAAATATACAGCTTCTATTCCATTTCTGCAATTGCCACTTGTCTAGTATGTTCAACTTTTTGAAATGCTACGATTTGAACTTTGCTGTATTCCTAAACTGTATTGCCTTGTCATAACTACCTGGGATTTCATTTCTGTTGCTCTGGGAGGAAGAAGCTTCATTGCATATTACCCTTCCCACAAAAACAAACAAATCCAAAAAAACCAACACCAAACCCCAAATTTTTATTTAAAAAATAATTTTAAATAAATTATCTGGTGAAATTTTAAGTGTTATTATGGCTCTATGATGAGATTTCAGGTAGGAGCATTACAAAGGTATTGGGAATATTTAACACACAAAAGATTAAAGAATAATTGTTATGTCCTGGAAGACTGAAGTGGTGGTGTTGTCATGTCTCATAGATGACTATGTCTCATATGAAAAGACTATCTGCCTTAATCAGTAAGATAAATCTTTAATAACTATGGGATTAGAATAAACGAATGTACCCTTTCACTATAACAGATTTATAGAAGTATCACAGCTGACTTTGGAAATAAAGATGTCAAAGGTCTCAACAGATGAAATATCTTTTTCTTGCCATCAGTACAACAGATAGGTTGACATTAAACTTCAACCTCCAGTCCTGCAAGCACAATTTGCTTCAAGTTGCTTGCTGCTCCTTGATATTCCCCAAAGGTTGGGGTATTATTCTGTATAGACCATGTGAAAGACTATAAAAGTACTATAATTCAATATTTTTTACATAGTTTTGGGACAAGGAGGGAAAAACCCACAGACCTTTATAATCTCCTCTTGCAAAAGGTGAGAAGTGAAGAGAACAGAAGACCTGAGCTAGAAATAATGCTCATATCAATGTTATGTTTTGTATAGGCAAATTTTGCTTATGTTAATGTACAAAAAAATCAATTATCAGTTCCCCACACTTCAGGAGAAGATCTGTGGCTTTTTTTTAAAGAGCAAAGCGAAAAACATTCACCCAAAAAACCCTTACAAAGTCTCATTTTGTGGAGATCTAAAATATGTCTATTGTGAAAGGATTAAAGGAGTGATTCCTTATTATTACAAAGAAAAGTTGAGTTATTTGCTATTAGAATGTAAACTTTCCTCCCCAAAAATAACCAAAATAGCAAATGTTTCTCTCTCTTTAACCCCCACCCCCGCTCTGTCATTTAGCTGGAAATGCTCAGATCATCTAGCAGTACCTATGTCAGGCCACAGCATTTTGATTTAGTGTTGAGACGTCAACTTAAATTATTTCTACGGATAGTTCCCTTATGAGAGAAAAATTATCTCCATCAAAAAAATGTATCAGATGGGTGGGCTGCAGCTATCAATTACCCTTTGAGTACAAGCTTTGGCTAAATCTTGTTTGCTGCTTATTCCCTTGTGGGCCAGAGGTTAACCTGTTAAGTTGAGAACTGATCCCAAAGTAGACATTAATGTCTTAATGCATTTAGTGGCTGTGGATCTTTTTGGCGGCAAGCCCCTGGGATTGTATTGTTTCTCATACTTGACTAGGTCACCAATTGCAGAGGGCACCTGGAATGCTTGAATAAATATGGCTCGGTTTACCCTCTTCCCCCAGTTATTATTTCAAAGCTGTATGTCTTTCTACTGTTCGAGACATTCGTGTGTCATGAAATATTTTCAAGGAGCCAATAAGAATAATACATTTGGTCTTTGAAGCGGTGTGGCCCGCCTTTCCCTGTGTTGTTTCAGGAGCAGCCATTGTAGCTGAACAGGACTGTAATTTTCAGAAAAGGAAATTATTTGGGTTTCACCTTCCTCTGCATCACACTTCAGCACTGGAAATGAGCTAAAATGCTAAGACTTTCACCATGAGCCAAACTCTGAGGTCTGGCTCCAGTTATACCAGAAAGACTCAATTTGCATTTTTTTTTTTTTCCTCTGGCATTTGCATTTAGGTGTTCTACTAGATAAGGATAAATTTGAGGATTAAATCAAAATAAGTGAGAAGGTATATGTAGGTGCTTAGCATATTTTAAAGGACTTGTAGGATTTTTGCAGCCACTGGCATTAGTCTCAGAATTGTGAGTTCTTAGAGCTGATGAAATATTTTCACAGTAAACCCCTCTGTATTGGGGATTGGGGAATATTGTCATTGTGCACTATCCAATCTTTATCCCTGCCCCATCATAATTTTGGGTAGAAAGACCCAAAAAACTTCTGTGAGTAATGGGTTTCATACCTGCACCTCTTTGGGGTGCTGCATGGAGAAATGAGCAATTGTCTTTCACACTCAGTAACACTTCTGCAAATTTGACTCGGGTGTCTCCAGGTTAAATTGTTTTCTGAAGTTATTATGGCAAAGAAGATAAAGAGTTTTTCAAACTCTCTGCTAGAGTTTCTAGGCCTACTGCAAATTAAATTTAAAAAGAAAAAAAAAAAGCAAAAACTCACACAGGATTTAACCACAAATTTCACAACCAGGAGTACATCTACAGGTATTTTATATCAATTACAGTGGCTGCTGATGAAAGAAAATTACAGTAAAAATTGACTTGAAAGAAAACAGCAGTTGTATAGAATAAATAACTGGGAGACAGGGTTTGCAAAAACCTTCTAAGGAGGGGCTGCTCATCCACAGGACCATGTTATCTTCCTACAAAGTCCCAAGCTTCTGAGTTGAAAGGACTCAGCTGCTCATGGGTGATATCAACCTTTAGCTGGATCAGTCCCAAAATGAGCCACCCAAGGATCAGACCACACTGTTTGCAGCCAGGACTGTGCATGCATAGGCAATTACTTTGGGAGAAAGTGATGAGAGAAAATGTAATGTAAACTCTACACTCAGCCAATAAATCTTACAGTAGCCTAATTTTTCTAGGACTGATGCCTCAAGCAATACCTGTGTGGGCCGGAAAGGAAGGAAGAAAAAAAAAAAAAGTCTTGAAGTTTCTAAAATTCCCTTATCCTGTTTATCAGAACACTGCTGCCTCTCTTAAATTGTGACCTTTCCCTTGGGGATTTTAGTCTCCAGATGAGGCTTCTAAGGCTTTGGGTTACTGCAGGAGACATCCTTGCCCAAGAGTGGACCAGAAACACATATCGTGCTCAACTGCAACTAATTTCATGCTGTCAAAACGGAGTGTAACCTCTGAGTCAGCAGCTGCTGCCTGTTTTCAGACAGCTTTTGTAAATCTGACCAGTGTCAGCTGACTAAGGTTGAGAAAGGAAAAAAAAAAATCTTTCTTTTTTTTCGTCCTAGTCTCTACTTTCTGGTCAAGTATTGCATATTCAGTGTTTCAAACTGGTAGCCTGTTCATCTGCGACCTATTTATGATCATTACGCACACCAAAAAAAGAAGGTAGTTGCAGTCTTCAAGCTTGCAATCCCTTTTCATGTACCAGGGAAGAATATAGGAGATGACTTCACCTACCTCCGTCAATGAGGAACCCATTGTTTTTCAATAGTACTCATCAGGGGAGTCAAAAATGGCAAGGTAAAGAAATCATAATACCTCTGCAGGACTCAAGTTGTTTCTGCTTTGCAGAGAAGAAATCAAACAGCTATTCACTTTGTCCAAATTCCCCCACAGTCTCCTTTTTTTTCTCCCCAGAACTAGTTTCTCTTTTTTTTTCTTTAAACAAAACATGAAGTCTTCAGTTTGACTTAGCAGGCATATGGTTTCAGTCAGTAAAAGAAAAATTTCAATAGCCATTTTGAGAAAACATTTGCTGAAAGTTTTTACTAAATGGATTTTAAAACATCATTTTGGTTTTGCTAGATTTTTTCAGTGTCCTAGAAGGGCTTTTGGTTTTTACATTTAAATAAAGCTTCTGTGGGGAAAAAAATATCAAACAGGAAACTAATCCCATAAATTTAGGTTTATCTATAATTTTTCTCAGGAATGCAAGAAATCCCTTGCACCTCTCAGTGGAACATAAAGCATATGAACTTTTTTTATTCCACATTTACATTATATTGTTTTTTACTGAAATATGAAGTTGAATTAAAAGAACCCCCTTTCCTGGGCTAAACCAAATTTTCCTTTGTTGCTATGGCTCTCACTACAGCTCAAAATCACATACAGGGACAGTTAAATCATAGTTCAAGTAAAGCATCATAACTTATTATGCTATGATAACCACTGGTGAGTGTAAGTCCAAACTTGAATGAACTAACTACATTAAATTAATATATATAATTAATGGAACTGTGCCTATATGGACAGTTGTTGTGATTTTAAAACAGCTAACATGAGAATACTTAACCTCGATTTACCATTAATTTAAGTCAAAAAAAGTGTGAATTTAACCAAATCACAGACATTGAAGTGGGGGGCGAATAGGAAATAAAACAAATCCAAAGGCTGATCAACTCTAATTTTCATGCAGGAAGGCGGAAATTGTTTACAGACTTTGTTGGGGTTGTTGTGACTTTATAGTACATTACTCAACTATTTCTCGGCCATCATGAATTACCTCAGCTATTCTGTGGGATACTTATTTGCCCCATTTTTTCACATATTGAGTTTTTCATCGTAAAAGGGTAAATTTATTGGCAGAACTTAAATATGCATTCTTGGAGGATGCAAGGCTTGAGGTGCATTTTCAATCACCTTTTTAGCAACAGCACTGTAAAAAACTCTTAAGTCTTTTCACAAAAAAATAACCTGTAAAAATAAAAGTAAAGCAAATTATTTCTATGGTTGTGCTGACTCAAGCTGCTTTGTTGTCCACATTTTTAGTTCTTGCCCCTACTCAACCTTGCTCTCTTTCATTGTGTAATAATTGTGTTACGTGGTGAACAATAACATTTTATCCATTTGGACTAAAATAAGTCTTTTTTTATTTTTTATCATTTGTGGTGACATTTTGACTGCTTATTTTCCAGCAAAATCTGTTGCTTGATCTGTTTTTAATCATGGTCCCCTATCACTGGGAATTGCATGAAGATGAGAAAAAGCAACTAGGATGGACACAGGGGGGCAAAGCTTTTCTCAAGCCCTCCAAACCTCCAGCAGGAAGGTATGTTTAACCATCCCCAGGAGTTTTTTGCACCAGTGGGGAGGAGAAAGACAAGGCAGCGCCTGAGCTTCAACTTTGAAAATGTCATGGTGGATTTAGGTACCTAAATCCCTTTAATAACCCATCCCTAAGTGATTTGGCTGAGGTCATAAAGACATTTTACAACAAATCAGGGGAATGAAGCCCAGATGTGCTATTCCCCATACAGGCATCCTAACTCCTGTTGTAGGTTTTCCCGTTTCCCCTGAACTCAACAGAGATATCCTTTCTCTACCATTATAACCTTTCCTTAACATCTTTAAGACAAGCAAAACTTGCAGCGCAGCCTCCATCTTTGGTGGTTTAGAGCTTCAAGGGCCATCAAAAAATTACCATGGGGGACAGGATTTGAAAGAACAACAACAACAACAACAACAACAGTGAGCATGCAGAGGTTTTTTTTTCTATTTCACTCCCAAGGCGAGGAATTTTTACAATACCCTCTGGAGTTCCCCTGGCCTCAGCATCAAACATAGAGTGCAGCAGCCAAGAACAGGCCCACACCCTGCACAACTTGCCAGTAATAATTAATTAACTAAGGAAAAAACAGCAGCAAATATTCCCTGCATAGGATCACACAGTTTCATTTGGTTACATTCCAATGATTGGAGTGTCACTCCACCTCTTTGTATTGCTGCTTGATTGTTGTGTTTTTTTTTTAAAAAAAAATGTGTGGGTGTTTTTTTTGTTGTTCATGTTGTTGTTTTCCTTTAAATGAAAACTCAGAATCTGATTTAATAACGTAAATCTCAAAGCTGGGCCCCAGGAATGAACATAGAAATCCAGCAATTTAATCTCTCCTATAGTTTGCTGAACTTGACAAATCTTGGTGGGCCATCAACATCCTTCCAAACCCATTATTGCAGCTACTTCTTAACAGCAAGGGTTCTGCTCCTACAGTGAATGCTTCTGGAAACATTGCTGCTTAGCAGGTATTCTGGCACAGCTTTGTCAAGAGACTTTTAAGGGACTTCAGCAGTGAGTTGTCAGTTTGCCTGATGCTACTGCTACCTTGTAATAATGTTCTCCAGAAGCTGCCAGTGCTCAGAAGTACCTCACTCGTGTCAAGACTTTGGAGCATGGCTTGCATGTCACTCCTAATCCAAAAAAAGAATTACAAATGATGTGCTTTTCTACTTATTTTGCTCACAGGGGTCCATCTGGTAGGTGATTTCAAAGCCCATGACCACAACATGTAGCTGCCAAATTGAGTGGGTACTGCAGTCCCATTTTGTATAAAGACTCCCCAGATAAAGCATACCACACTGCCAAGGACCTGGATTAATTTTTGTCCCTGCTCCACATCACTCATTTAACAGGTAGACATCCCAACCAAGAGGTTATAGGGAGCAGCACATCTGCTTTCAGGAGGGTTCACATCTCTTGAAAGATGCAGAGAATCGTGCTCCACAGCTCGCATCACTGTCCCCATCCCAAGAGCTGTGATGTGATTAATTGATCATGATCGATTGTAAGCAAAGTGCAGGAAAAATTGGTGGAGGTGTTCTAAGGGCATGGATGATCTCAGACCTCCTGGCTGAAGCCATTCCAGTTCACAGGCAATAATTCAATATTCCTTAAGCCCAAAATAAAAATGCATCAAAGCAGCAGGGAAGCTTCAGTTACTGTCTGTATGTGTGCTATTCCTGGAGTTCCCCCTTTCCTTGTCTCTCCAAGGTTCCTGTGTGGAATTTGGCTATAAAGAGATCTTGATATGGCACTGCACTGTTTCATAACGTAGTTAAGGCACTCACCTGGCATGAGGGTAGGGGGAGTTCATGTTCTAGCCTGGAGGTCACTAAATATTTCAATACCTGCTATTAAGTATTCAATGCAGTGGCAACTTGAGTATCCCCTCTCATTAAACTATAGATCTGTGTTTAACTGTGCTTTTCCTTCAACTGAATTGATGAAAAGCCGTACAGAGTGAAAAAACAACCTTGACCAGAAAGATTTTGGGACTTTACAACCCAGGACACTTGTCATCAGGGTGCTGAATATGGGTTAAAACAGTTCCAAAGAAGAGATTCAGTTAAGTTTCCCACTTTTTCAATATATATACTATATTTTGAAGTTTTTTGAAAAGAAAGAATTAATGCATTTATTTCACCTAGCTTTGAAAAGAAAAGGTCTGGCTGCGTCAGGAATGTCCTGGGCTATACAGTTTCAGCTCAGGAAGGCTTGTAAGTCCTAAGAATGGGTAGGAAATAAACATTCATGACAGCTATTTCCTTCTGGCAGAATTAGACAGGGTTTTTCTGAATATGAGGGCTTTTGTTGCCTCTATCGGTAAGCAATTAGAACTCCAGCTTGTGGGTAACTACATGAAAAACAGTCACCACACTGCTCAGTGTGTTGATGCCCAAAGTCCCATAATAGATTGACCTTCATGAATTAAAAGGAACATAATGGAAAGCAAACTCGTGTGCTTTGGCTTTTGTGCTCTGCAGAACAGTGGATGTATCTATCATGAAGTCAGAAGAAACTGTGGTGACTTGACGAGTCATGCCAAATGTATCAAGCAGGTCAGAACCAGGGGATGGAGCACTTTGACCTTCTTTCAGCTTAATCTTGATCCTCCACAGAATCTAACCTGTATATATATACAGCAGCTTCTTTAGCTATGTTTATAAAATTGCCTCCTCTTTCCGCACTACTTTTAAATGGACGAAGACTTTTAGAGATTGTATTTCTTCAGTGTGGCTACAGGCTTTACTAACAACCATTGGGATGTTCTCGATTGCCCGGGCCTGCCCTTTGTATAATTGTTCTCATCTAGGCAAAGTGGTTATAAAACCATTAACAGTTCTAGAAAGCTCAGATTTGCTACCTAATTCAGCTCCCAAATTTGGCCTTTCCTTTACTGGATTACTCCATCTGTTAATGAGCATGAACCAGCTATCCACTCCTCTTAAAACACTCATTGGACCAAGTCATATTTAAACATATGTTATAATATATAGCTTGTCTCGTCTTGACCAAATTCTTAAATGCAAAGGAGCTAAGCATATGAACGTGGCTTTAGGTGCATGCTGATAGGCTGAAGAAAACCTTAGTCACATAATGAAAGTGGCTCAAATTTACTCAATGAGGCATTCTCGGGCAGCCTGCCCCAGCCGTAGGTGTAGCATTTGAAAACCTAGCTTTTGTGGTTGCACTTTATTAAACTTTGTTTCCTATCTGTGCAGTGTAAGTGAGGGTTACTTATGGAGAAGAGAGTGAAATATTATTTCATTCTCAATAAAAATTAACCAGGGGAGCTCTTCTTGCTCTGTTTTGATCCCAGCTCCTTTCCTGTGTTTGCCACGGTTCCCCTTCATTGTTCCTGAGTTAAATTTCAAATGATGGCACATATGGGAGATTTCCCAGACGTGACTTAGCAGGGGATGTGTTTGTAAGGAATTTCAGACTAACCTAAGGACCCATCATCCCAGTGCAGGAAACAAAGAAAGGAAAGAAAAAAAAAACCATTTAGAGCTGTCTTCAGTGCCATGCATTGCTTACGGGAGAAGGTTTGGCAGCCAAACGGCAAACTTGTTTCAATTAAAAGGTGAATGATAACAGGGTGGGGGGGTGGGGGGGGAAGAAAAAAAAAAAGGAGGAGGATAGAGTTTTCTGGAAAGGAAAGCATCAGGCTATAGTCTTTCCTTCTGCTTTGACTGGGCTCTTTATTTACTTATTTATCATCAATTAATTAGCAGCACTGCAGAAACACTAGCTCCCAAACAGCTTGCCACTTGTGCTCAGAGTAAATACCCAGTACACACAATGTAATTAAAAATGTAAATAATACTATCGTCAAATACTAGCTTACGTGTCAGTAGAAAGGACACTGCAGGACTCGGGAGAGGGAATAACAACAGTGATCTGAAGGCTACAGATCTGCTCATTGTGTGTGTTGACCATAGGGTAACACATGGGTCTAATCTATTTACTCATCGTGGTAGTACCTCATTGTTGATCACCATCAATATGCACACTGAGCACTAGCCAAAAAGAGAGCAGCCACTGTTGTCATGGTGATGTTGTGAAAAGAGGCAGAACAGAAAGCTCATCCAGTTACAGGAGCGGTGGCTGGGGGCTTGGGAAACGTAGGTTTGCATCCCTCCCTTGTCACAGAGCTTTGAATAGGACACCGGCAGCTCACTCATTGGCTTGAATGCCATTCATTTCTTTGAAAGAGGCATTTAAATACTTTGGAGAGTCTTGCCTCAGTTCCCCGTCTTTACTACCTCACTGCTCAGTGGTATCTTGACTGCTGTGGTGTCTATGAGAGTGTATATTTTTTCCCATTTCATCTATATGTAAGATCTCCTTCCCATGTTAAGTCCTAGATTTCTAATTAATAAGATCTTTTCCCTTGAATAAGAGGACTAATATCTGCTATCTTCTTGTAGTGACTTCTGGGAATTTGCCAGAACAGGAGTATTTTCATTGCAAACTTCAAACTTCTGGCTTAAAAATATTTTGAGGCACACACTCTGACAGACACGTATGCACAGAACCTGATTAAAGACTTTTCACCCCCATCCTTCCATAGAAAAAATGGTTAAAAAAGGGGGGAAACAGGTGTCTCAAATTACAGCCATTACGAGTGAGAATGTGCTGAAACCTCATTGGAACTAACAAAAGTTAGTGCTGCTGGGACTCTGATTTTGATAAGATTAGAGATTAACAAGAAAGCTGAGGGTATAAGATACAGTGTGTGCCCCCATCAAATATAGAATAAAAATGTGTTGTGATTCCAGTGTTACCACTCATCGCTTGCTATTAGATGAGAGGACCATGAGTGTTTTTTGCTTCTGTCTTGCACCAGCCCTGATGCAAAGGTAAGCCCTGCCAACTGCTTCTCCTACCTTGACCTCAACTTCTTGGAGAGTGAAGGATAAAAAATTCCTAGCACTTTGCTCCTTACTGGAGCTAGGATTCAGATGGGTCACATACTGCACAGCATGGTGGTCCTGTAGGTAGCCTGTAGACTTGTCGAAGCCCAAAACATCATCAGTCCACAGCTCATCCTGTTGAAACAGGCTGCAGAGCTGTGTTCATTTATCCACATGAGGAATCAGTAACTCCAGTTCCTTAACTGGAGGCTTGCACTGGCCAAAGATGGGACACCTGTGCAACAAGGTGTGATGGTCCTCCCCCAGCATTGCAAATAAGGCAGCACTTTTAGCAGGACCTCTCTTAGCCTCAATATCTGGTTCATCTTCAGCTCAGATGATAGACTACAATACACTGCTTAAATTCCCATGCTCTTTCAAGAAAAAGTGTAACTGCTTCCACAGGAGGAAACCATGCCCTGTGTGCAACCACAGAAGACAAACTTTGTGTGGGAGAATCCACAGGTTGTGAAAATACTGAGGAACATCTCTGTGGTGGAACTTCCATGGTTCTACAGAGCTCATAGCTAGTCTTTGAGATAATACTTAATGTGTTGGTACTGAGCACTGCTCTGAGGTAGCTTCCATAGCTGGGCACTGGACCCTGCCTTCCAGTCACATGCTCTGGAAAGGAGGTTCCTACTGAACACTCCTTCCTTGCCATAAACACTGGACACCCTCTTCTTCATGGCCCTGGCAAAATATAGAGATTAGAAACATTCAAGTGAACAACTCCTTGTAGGCCTCCTTCCAGAAGAGTGGCATTTCTTTCCCCATCCTCAAAGAGAAAAATGTTGCTTTGTTCTTTTCCTGAACACAGTTTGATTTTTTTTCTGCCCTGAAGAGCTGTGAAGCCTTGTTGCTGCAGATCTATCACAGAGCTGGCTTCCTTGCAGCAAGATATTTAGGAAACCTGATAAAATGGATGGTGTGCATTTCCCCAGAAGCAACCACAGATTTAGTACTTTGGAACAAAAATGGCCGGTTAAATCACAGCAGAGCATTATTATCTGTCTATTAATTAGGTTGTCAAACATGATTCCCATATAATCAATAAAAAAAAAAAAAATTAAATGGGCAGTGTATTTTCTGTGCAGTAGGTTATTTCTGTGAAGTGACATCACCTGACATGAACAGCAGCAGCAAAAGGTTTATTTCAATTTTCCTTTCTATTTTAGATCCCATCATAAATTAAAGGTGCTTCTCCAACCTTAAGATAAATTACATTTTTATTTAGAATTAAAAACATCCCCCTTAAACTCATAAAACCATCTCATTGTGTTATGAAGTTACGCTCTGAAAAACTATCCTTCTTTGTCACTGGAATGTTCATTCCCTCCCAACTGCTCAGTCCTTAAAGATGAGCAATTGCTGTTGCTGTTAACCCACTGCCTCACTGTCTTTAAGCACATGTGTATATGCACATGTATACACATATGTTTGTGTGTGTGTGTGTATATATATAAAGCTTTTAATCCAGTGCATTCAGTCACTGGTTGGGGCCACTATTTGCAAACATGATATTAAATAGTAACAATAATAAGCAAGCTAAGATATATAGATAAAGAAGAAAAAGATCTTTGAAGGGAGGTCTGCAATATTCTCAAAATCAATTTTTCTCCATTCGTTAATGCAATCTTAATTTAATATTCTGATCAGGAATTAAGATGGAGTTGTGCAAAAAGCTTTGCTTGGTTTATGCAGAGTTTTCATATCATTAACATTATTCCTTGATAATAATATTTTCTAAACTGAGGATACTAAACGTGTTCTGCTAACATACCACATGGAAGGGTTTCTGTTGCTTTAGTAGGTTTGTGCTAGCTGTCTTAGCAAATGAAAGGTATCTTTAAAAAGCTTAGAATTTGTTTTTGTATCATTGTATTGATCAAAAAAATATTGCCCATGATTCATTTTAGATACTGCCCAAATTAAAATATACATATTAAAATGTTTGTCTTGGTTTACTCTACACATCAGTGGAAAAAATCAAATTATGTTCTCTCCTTAGGGCTGTCCCATGATTTCTTGAAATTTTAATTAATAAATAAAGTAAGCCAGAAATGACTATGAGATGTATTTGTTTGTAGAATGCTCCCTGAGATACGTCATTTGAATACTGATTTCTTTTTATTGGGAAACAGCAGAAAGATTTTTGTATTTCTTGTTGAAAAATAAAATGGTACATTTAGTCACTTACATGCATGTAAAAGCTTTCTTCTTCTGCTTTGACAATTGCATTCTTACTTTTCCTTTCAGTTTTTTCCTAGTGCTGTTTATATGCCATATTACATTCTCTAATTTCCTTTTATCTTTTCTTTATTTTGCAATGTCTCAGTACATGTCTCTTTAAGACAAGTTAATTTAGTCAATTACTCCAGTTTGGTTTCAGATAAAATCTTTAATTTATCCAGGCCCCTCTTTATTCTTTCTAAGATCCTCTTTCCATTAATTTCATGAAACATTCTAATTCTCCATTTTAGGAAAAAGCTAATTTCACTCACTTGCACAGACTTCCTCAGTCTTTTTCCTCTATTGCATATTTTACTTAAACGAAAGCATGTGGGGATTGCTGGATTGCTGATGTTTTTACGTACTCAGAGCAGCTTTGCTTTCCTGCGCTACCTGAAAAACAGACACACATCCATTAGCCTGCTCCTGCGTCTTTGTACAAGAGGGAAAATTATGAGTTCCCAAAAAGATGAGAAATTCTTCCCAGGGAAGATGGGAGGATTCATGCACCAGTGTCCCTGCAGCCATTCTGCATCTTGCAAAGGTACCCCTGAACAGCACAGGAGAGATGATAGTTGTTTGGGACTGGATAGGACACTGGTGGGACACTACTGCTCCTACCTATAGACTGGCATGAAGAGGCAAGAATGTCATGTGGCGTGCTGGGGTTTCTCCAGTATTGGATATGAAGGCTGCAAAACTATCTTAAAGCCTCTCCTATTATCTAGGATTTTGATTCCATGGGTATTTCACATCCCAGCAGTTCCCTGGGCTCTGCCAGGGGCTTGTTTTACCTCTTCCAGAAAATTGCTCTCCTGTCTCATTTTCCTCATTTATGAAACGGGGAAGATAAACCCATTGCAAAACAGCTTGACCACCAATAACGCCAAAGGGCATGAAGCAATGAAAAGGCAGAGATTGGTTGTTACATTAAGTAATTGTATTGCTTCAAAAACACCTATCCTCATTTAGTACTCTTCTTGCTCATCTTACTCCTCAGTAGCTTCTGTTAAATGGTCTTAGAGAATGGGATTACCATGTGACAAGTTCCTGGCTATAGTCCCCAGCTATAGTCCCTCTGTACTATCATAATATTTTAAAAGTGCAACTTTTTACTATATTTGTGCAGAAGAAGAGCGTTTCCTGCTGTACCACACAGATGCACAGACAACTGCATCAGGAATCTGAACTTGCTAAAACTCAATAAAAACAAACAAAGAAATAAAAGCAAACCCACCCCACAACAGTTTTTAGGTGGCTTTTCAAGCTGACCAGAAATCTCACCTTGAACATGGGAAGATTGAAATGGGTTGGTGGCTACAGTGCTCAAAACCTGGAAGGTGTGGACAGCTTTAGAGAGATGTTAATTGATGGCAAAAAAAATCACTTAAATTTCTGGAGCTGTGGATTAAAATGTATCCTTTAAATCTAGTAATAAAGAAAAATAAAAATTACAGCATCAAGCAAAATGAACTTGTTTTATTAGGAAAAAGTTACTCATTTGGCAGATCTTTTAAAAAAAAATTTTAATCAAAAAAACCCAGAAGACCTCGAAAAGGACTGCGTACATTTTGAAATGGCAGCCTCATACCTCAAATACCTCATGGGAGATGTATTTTGGGTTGTCTTCTGCTCTCCATCTTTGTGAGTCTCATAAGTGAGAGTACTTTTTTGATAAACTATTTTTTTTTCTTTGTATTGACATTGTGTCAAGGGTTGTGATTTCATATTGCAAAGTGCAAAACAACCCCAAAACTTTATTCTGCTAAGTATTGGAAAATATAGTCCAGATCCTCATCTGTAAGATAGCAGGAAATTTTAAGCTAAACCCATTTGTTTCAGTCGAGCTATGTTTACAAATACAAAATCCCTCTATTTCTGTGCAGCATATTGACCTGGACTCCCCTAAATTAAACCTATTTTTGTGACGGCACTTCAATAAAACAACCTCCTTATAGAATACCACCAACTTGAACTACATTTGCAGAGATAAGCCCATCATGGTGGACTAACATTTGGAATAATATTTACATATTCAATTTTTTCTGTCATGAAATGCTCTATCAACTGTTACATTCCAATAACCATGAACATAAATGAGTACAGACTTCAAATGGACAATCATTAACCTATGCTGTAATGATTATACAACATCCTTCAAATACTTAATGTTTTGAATGTGATCAAGTGATTCCTTCTTGTTATTTTGACTTTCATACTAATTATTAAAACTTAATTATCCATTATGGGTAATTATTAATATTTATTGCACATTATTGTCATTGTTCATGGGCTTTTATGAAAGGAACTACACTTGATATAGAAAAAAAACATAAAATTAAATATTCATTTACATGTTTTTGCAGCAACCTATTTTTAAAACAAATGGGTATGAGTTTGTTTTTCTATTAGTTGCTATGTTTATAAATATTGATTTAACGCCCATTACTTTTCTTGACTACAGTTCTGTGACTTTCTATACCCCTCTCAATAAGCATTTTCTCCCTTGTTAAGATGACAAATGTGAACAGAAGAAAAAACTGCTGTTAGAATAACAAGCAAACAAAAAGTTTCTACTAGTCACTTTAGGTCTGAAAGTGTTTGTATGCCAGGCAAGAGAGAATTAAGACATGCAATTACCAGGCACTTAAAAAAACAAACAAACAAACAAACAGATAGACAAACAAATAAATATTCTATATATTATTTTGCTGTAAAAACTGAGACAGGATAAAGCAAACTGACTTTTCAGGGAGCATACCTGCATTAGTACATTTTTAATGTGCTTAAACATAGTAAGATGTCCATTAGGATATCCAAAAGTTTCTGTGCCTGGCCCAAAAATAAGGATGTTTTCTGTCACAGTGTTTGGCCTGGGGGTGAATGCAGACCTTCAGTGGGCAAGGAAGAACCTCATGAGGTTCAACAGGGAAAAGTGTAGGGTCCTGCACCTGAGGAAGAAGAATGTTAGGCACCAATACAGGTTAGGTGTGGACATGGTAGAGACAAATTCCGAAGAGAAAGACCTGAGGGTCCTGGTAGACAGTAAAATGACAATGAGCAAGCAGTGTGCTCTTGTGGCCAGGAAGGCCAACAGAATCCTGGGCTGCATAAGGAAGAGTATGGCCAGTAGGTGGGGGGAAGTCATTCTCTCCCTCTACTTGGCACTGGTGAGACCACAACTGGAATTCTGCATCCAGTTCTGGGCTTCCCAGTTCAAGAGGGACAGGGAACTACTGGAGAGAGTCCAGTGAAGGGCAACATGGATGATTCAAGGATTGGAGCATCTCCCTTATGAAGAAAGACTGAGAGAGCTGGGACTCTTTTGTCTGGAGAAGAGAAGACTGAGGGGAGACCTTGTTAATGCCTATAAGTATCCAAAGGGTGGTTTGAAAGAGGAGGGAGCCAGACTCTTTTTGGTGGTTGCCAGTGAGAGGACGAGGGGTAACAGGCATAAGTTGGAACATGGGAGGTTTCACTCAAATATGAGGAAAAACTACTTGACGGTGAGGGTGCCAGAGCCCTGGAACAGGCTGCCCAGGGAAGTTGTGGAGTCCCCTTCTTTGGAGATTTTCAAGACCCACCTGGATGCCGTCCTGAGCAACATGCTCTAGCTCTAGGCAATCCTGCTTCAGAAGGGGAGTTGGACTAGATGATCTCTACAGTCCCTTACAACTCTAATAATTCAGCGAAATTCAGTGAAATTCAGTGAAATTCAGTGAAATTTATGGCCCACAGGACAGAAGCCATCAAAGCCAGAATAACACCTGGAAGCTGCCCAGAGGTGGCTATTAAGGACATACTATGGGCTTCTTATATCTCAAACCCATCCCCTCTCTAGAGTATATTTTACTCAAAGATTCAAAGGATCATTTCCCAACACCTCAGTTTTTTGGGAGCCCCCTAAATCTTTATTTTTAAAGTCCATGTGGTGCAGGGTTTCTCTTTCCTTTTGGAGCACAGCTAGAAGTGTTTCAGAGTTAAAGTATCTGCCATGCATGCACATAAACTTAGTCCCTTTGCACTGTGGGAGAGTTCAAGGAGACTATTATTTCAGCAGTTCATAACATAATCAGGGGCTGGTGAAGAGGTGAAAGTCCTTAGTCAGCCGCCAGTCCCTTGATCTCCAAAGCCTGGTCCCTCTTGAGGGTGTTGCATCTTACAAGTGTCAGATTTATTGAGCCAAAGAGAAGAGAGCTAAGAAGGAGAACAAGACCTTACCTTATTTCTTGGGATTTTAATGTTAATGATGAAAGCTTTTCTTCTCTGACTTTTTAAAAGACCTCTAGAGTGGTACCATGGCAAGAAGATGTATGAGACCTCCTAGGAAGTGGAGGATGTCTTTGATTTCAGAAAGACACAAGGCTTGAAGACGAGTTTTCTGTTTCCATGTTCTCAAAGAAGTTTGGTGCATGAAAATAATTAACATTACTCTTCCTCAAATTGCACTTTTTAATTATTTTTTTTTTAAAGAAAAGACATAAACACATAAGAATAGCATTTCCAAAATAAGATCCTTGTAGCTCTGAGTCAGTGTTGAATCCACATGAAGGGGTTTTAAGAACCGTCTTTGTCCTATATGGGGTAGACAGGTCTCCTACATGATTCAGAATTCAGGGCTGTGGATGCTGTTGTGATGGTGAGCACTCTCAGAGTTAACAGTTGCAATGCTCAGCATCACAGCTTCACAATTTTTGAAGGATGAGTAAGGGGGAAAAGTATATGAAGTCCCATGTGAGGTTTTAACCCTGTGATTATAACCTTGGTGCCTTTGTCTTGAGGCAAAAATGTAGAGTGTGCTCAATGTGACGAGCATGTCAAACAAAAAAGTCAAACCTGCGGAGGAACTAAGTATGAAGTACGGGCCCTTTGTAAATAACTGCTGCACGTGATCTTTAGGCTTCCAGAAAATGTGATCAGAATACGAGCTGTGAATCAGACTCCCAACCAATTGGCACTGGATGAATGAGTTACAGAGTGGAAGGGAGCTTTCGGGGGTTTAGCCCAGCTTGGTGAGACTCGTTTGCTGCAGTAACGAGTGGGAATGGGAGGAAGAGATGCCCAGGCAATGGAAGCAGATTGCAAGGGAACACCCTTTTTCCTTTCTCCATCACCCTCACAAAAGCTGGGGAAACCCTTTTTTTCACCCTCTTTCTACTCTTCACCCAACGCAAAACTGGCATCTCTTTTTTTTTTTTTGTCTCTGCTACATGTGTGCTCATATAATAGAGCTGAGTTAACCAGAAAAAAATGTGTCCATACTCACAGGGGTAGAGGTTTGTAGGTTCAGGGACAGAGAGATCAGTGGGTCAACTGGGAAATGAAACACACCAAGTGATCAGATCTATGGGGTGAAATGAAATCATGTTACAGAAGGTGAGCAGACCAATGGGCAGGTTGGTATTTGAGGACTAGATTGAGATAGCGGGGTAACACAGCAGTTTTAGGCCAGGACAAAGCTTTACAAGTGCTATCATGGTCCAGGGCTTTGTTTAAAAGTCAAAAGAGCAAAGAATGACAATATAGATGCCCCTGGCCAGACGTTAGGGCAATGCATAGGGTCCAGAATTGTTTTTGCCATCCTTGAAAAATTGTCCAAAATTGATCTGGGAATTCTTTTATTTAAAAACAGTCTATAAAATATGACAGTTGCCTTTGGCCTTCAGCAGCGTGCTGAGACAGTCTCCAGTAGAAGGTTGATGTAATTCGGTGCCACCATGCTATGTCCTACTGGTATGTGTTCCCCAGCAGGACTGAGCACAGGGCAAATACAAATTCAAAACGCAACCTCAGCCCCAGATTTGACCACCACACACTTGCTGAAAACATTCCCATCAGGAGAACTCATATTTTGAATATTTATAAAACGTGAACACAAAATTGGTGTGTGTGCACCACTTAAATGAATTTTACAGCTGATTTTGATCAACAGTATACAAAATAAGTTTTTGCAGCATCTCTCCTTGTCCATGCCAAGTCTTTTCAGAAATGTATCACACATTCATTTCCACTGGTCTGATGTGACTTTAGACCCCAGTAGAATGAGTCATACGTAAAACCTTCACCACTTTAAAGGATTTGACCCACATTGGGAAAAATGTCTAATGCTGTGCCTTTTAATCTTAAAACAGGACCATATCATCTGTGGTTTTATTTAAGCCTCACATAATCAGATGTTGTATTTCGGTTTGAAAAGCTTGGTTTTCTGTGCATAGCTGGATTTCTCCTGCTCCCCTAGAAGCCCGTAAGAACATTGATTTGAAGCAAAGCACACTCAGCATGCAAGGAGACAGGAGCAGCATCTGGTTTATACACACTTACATGCATACTGATATCATTCGTACAGGTTCATGTAAAAAATAATCTCAGGATTTACTTCCAAATAGTCCAAATCCCTCTTTCCCTTTATGATAGGCTCCACCGTGCCTGTTCAGATTTCCAGGTGTCATTTAAGAATGTGAAGCGCTCCTCAAACAAGAGGCAGAACAGCTAAACCTGCTTCTGAAATAAATACCACCAGCTCCTCTGTGCAACAGAGCTGGCCAGTGGATTTGACCTGGCTGTATATTCACCTGTTTTCTGAGGGCAGAGGTTCGATACTTTATTGTGTTTCGTTGTTTTCTTTAAATATCATTCTGATTGAAATCTGAGTGAAATGCATTAAAAGTAATGAATGTGTATCACCAAAAAAAAAAAAAAAATACTGCAGAGGTGTAATCTTTGACCTGGTTTCCGTGAAAATGTGCAAGAGACATTTCTATGAGCACAGCAGGATTTTTACAGCTCACATTTCTGCTCTCAGAGGGGCAAACTGCACAGAGAAACATTAGATGCTCGATTAGATAATAGCATTAGCATTTAAGATAAACTTTCCTTTCTTCACAAAGATAAACCCTCATTATTTAAAATGTGTTTCATCCTCTGGTTCCTCCATAGGAGACACTTCTGCAAGCTACCTGCCAATAGCAATTAAAGCTTAGTTTGCAAGGAAAGCGGGTTTAATTGCCAAAGCACTATTTATAGGAATTCTCCCATGAGGATTACTGAGCTGCAAGAATGCAGATTAAGCAAAATGAGGGCAGCAGGGAATGCGATGCACTTTGGCTAAACAGCTCTGTCAGGCTCAGTAGGTGTGGGTGCCATCACAGTGCCAGTGACAGTCTGATGCTGCTTCCCCCACCCAGCGCTGGGGGTGTCAGACACTGCGCAGTGTGACAGCACGTCCTCGGAAATGTCATAGCAAAACATCTTCTCTCTCCAGGTATTTATCCCCTCCCCTCACCACCCATCATAGCTGGGAATCTCATCCTTGGGGGTTGGCTAGCTTTGGGAGTTGGGGGATTACGGTTGTGCCCAACCCAAAAAGATGTACAGGGGAGCACCCATTCTGCCCCCAAAAAAGGCTGGTAGACTTCAGGTGGAGGAATTAGTCCTGCATTTCACTGTAGATCATGCAGCAGCACATGGGTGTTTATCTCCTGTCTTAGCATTGTCCAGAAAACAAGAAAACAAAGACTAATATGACAGGTAATGGGAGACAGCCACGGTGAGGTCAGGAGTAAAAGTGGTGCCTCTTCAGTTCTCTGTCCCTGCCTGCCTTCCCCATGCCCTTCTTCATGCAGAGTGAAAACTGGACTGTGTAAAAGGGGGATCATAGCATCATAGAATGGTTTGGGTTGGAAGGGACCTTCAAAGGTCATCAAGTCCAATGCCCCTGCCATGAGCAGGGACATCTTCAACTAGACCAGGTTGCCGTCCAACCTGACCTTGTATGTTTCCGGGGATGGTGCATCTACCACCTCTCTGGGCAACTAGTGCCACTGTCTCACCACCCCAATTTCTTCCTTACATCTTGTCTAAATTGCTCATCTTTTAGTTTAAAAGCATTACCCCTCATCCTATCACAACAAATGTGCTTGATGCCTTCTGACTTTACTTCTGAGCCTCTTTAGCCACTCCTTTTTACCTGCACAGTTCACCTGGCCCATTTACCTTCTCAAACAATATCTTCCCCTCGTTCAGGTACAAGCCTGCTGGGGAAATGTAAAATTTTATGCTTTGCTGTTAATTCTTTATAATCTTCATTATCATCACCATCATCATCATTGTCATCAAGTTGAACAATAACATAAATGTAGGGACATTTTGGCAAAGCAGGAACTGTAAATATAAATGTCATAGCCTAACATTGATTAAGATCAGATATTTCACTGAACTTTAAAAAGGTTTTTAATTGTTTAAATATTTTTTTTTAAAAAAAAAAAGTCTTAGATAAAAATTCATGGTAGTTAATTATTAAAAGTCAAAATAAATTATTTTATTTTTTCAAGATATTTTCAGCTTTGGTTAATGAATAATTTAGCTCATCTGACAGAAATTCACAAGAAAATAGATGTTGTCAAACCTACATTTTCACCGAAGGGGTTCCTGCTGAAAAATTACATCCTTCTCTGATTAAATCCCTCATTAAGATTCAGGTCTTTTCTGTCAGTAAATCAGTAATCTAGTAAAAAAAGAGTAATATCCTCATATTCCTTGTTGGCTTGTCTGTGTCCATCTTATTCTACCTTTTTTATGCTTTAAACTCCTTGCAACAGGGATTGTGTTCAAAATGCAGTCCACAACTTGCCCAGTTTCCAGAGCTCTGTCATTGCCTATTAACTCTTATGCTCCCTGAGCTGCAAATGCCATACTTTCTGCAATGATGATAATTGCAACATCATCGCAATATTTCCTCTCTTTTCAGGCTTTTTCATTGCCCAAATGTATGCTTGGATCTAATCTAAATAGTCATGATTTCTCTGTAACTGCGGAAGTTTGACAACTCTGTTTGCATTCATTTTTAGGGAAAATTGAGTGCCTTGATTTTTGGAGTCAGAGCTTTAGTAAAAAAGGAAAACACACAGGGGAGAAATTAGACTGAACAAAGGTTGTCTACATGCATGTGTCTACAGGAGGACAAGCCATCTAATCTTCTGTTGTAGTCCATGGAGATGATAGTTTGTTGAAAGTCAGTAAGACCAACAGGAAAACCTCACAGTACCATCACACTTCATGTTTGGTTTCATGATTTCCACTCTGCCTTTCTACTTGAGCAGATACAACATCTTATGCGGTTACATGGCACCACAAGATTCTTTTGTAAGTATCTACAAGAAACAGTTCATCTTGCTTATAGTCCTATGCATGGTACACAGAGTGGGACAACAAACATCCCTGTTTTGCTTCACTGAAAACAACCTTGATCTGGAGCCTCCCATCTCTTCTGGTGGTGAAGTAGTAAAATCCTAATTAGTGTGAGTTACTGCAACATTTCAGTGCTGAATCAGGAGAGATATTTAATGACCTAGATACAGAGATACATAACAATAGCTCTCAAAAGCCAAATTCTTAGAAGAGTGATCCATTTTTCTGCCATTTTTCTCTGGGGCAATCTGGGCAATGGAGTGTATGTATGTTCATAAAGTTAAGCAAGAACTGAGTGTCTGTGAGCGAGAGAAGAATATTGGATCTTGCATCACTTAGTATTTCAACAGCCCAAAGTATGTCACTTACAATTTTTCACAAACATTCTTTCTCCTCTTTATTTATCTCTATTTCTTCCATCTTTTAAGACCTTCTTTCTCACAGGGATCAATGGAAAGAGTCCCATTGACTCTCACTGACTTTAAATCCAGTTTCAGAATCAGAGATGAGCCCACACTGAACCAGGAGCCCTCTAACTTTGACGCTTGAGGATATCCAGATCTGATCAAGGCTTGGCTCCTTCTCATTCGAAATAGTTCGGTATTTTCCCATCCTTCTGACTGGATCTTTGTTCTTAGCTGGCAGAGGGACAACGTGGTGATGCAGAGCTGAACCACACTCCCCAAACAGAAGGCCAACAAAAAACAGGGTCTGCCTCTACAGCTGACTCACAAGCACCAGGAACAAACTGTAACATGACAGTTTTGAGGGGAAGCATCGTGCTCAGAACCCTATGAACTGTGCTCTCTGTTGGCTGTGTTCTTGCCAAGGATTATCACTTCTAATTAATTTGAGACAGGAGGAGAACTATTTTTTAAACAAACCTCAAAAATGATTATTTTTAAGGCTGGTAAATCTATGCTAGCCAGTTATTGGTGCCATGTTCGGAAGCTCAGACAGAGCTAAATTATGCTCCAGATTAATGTATTGAGCAGTTCATAGGTTAGACAAACAGCTGTTTCTCAAGCAGGCACACTACAAAGCTTAACTGTTCATTGGAAGGGCAGATATAGCCTAGCTAAAGTCCCAGTGGGCTAACTTTTATTTGTTTCTGATTGGGAGATATCCAAAGCTGACTCCACGCTACTGATGACCTCCCTTAGCAGGGGCAGAAAGTTGAACCTCTGGAGCCAGTGTGATTTTACCAGTCTCTGGGAAAAAAACACAACAAATCTTCAGTGACTCTGAGATAATCTGCAAAATGTTGCACTTTCAGAAATGAGCTTTAAAAATTCTGGAAAAAAAACATATAGACAGACTACACAGAAAAACCACACAAAATCCCCGAATCAAACATTGCTTGGGACATTTTGCAAAGATGTTAGTTAACCAAGAGCAACTTTTCTTTGAAAGTGGCTATATGTGACATGCATGCAGAATGAAATATATTCTAAATGCCAGATTACTCAGTGGGAAAAGCACAACACATTGTTTAGTTACCTGATATCATTGTAAGTATTTCAGCAAAGCACTGAGATCCTCATTCAGAGCAGCAGATATCCACTTCAGAACAATGCTTAAATGCTTACTCTGTGTAAAAGAAATGGCTATATGGAAAAAAAGAAGAAAAACAGGAATAAAAAAAAAAACCAAACCCAAGCTAGATTGTAATATCATTTTTTTAAAAAAACATAATTAATGGATTCAATTACAAGTCCTATTTTTTATAATGAGTGATTTGATCCCAACCTGACATAGATTTGCCCCTCACAGGAAACATTCAGATGATGTATCTTAGACATCTTTCTTCCACCTAGTATTCAGAGGATTACATATCTAGCGCTCCAGAAGAAGTGCCTTCATTCACTATTTCGTTGGAAAAAAGTAGGCCAAGCTGGGTACACTGGAACTGACTCAATAATAACTCTGGAGTCTTCTGGAACTTCATGAATATACCCTGAGAGGACTTCAGTGCAGTAATGCATTTTCTGTGACCTGTGATGACTTTTCTGATGTTTTTCCTGCCATTACCCTGTCTGATCCAAATGATGAGATGTGACTAGAACATACCCCTGGACACTTTCACTTAGGAAACCCCATACTGTTCATAGTGATCTCTACTGATCACCAAGAAGAAGTATTGGTCCAGAAAATCAGAGCCTACTGCAGCCTATATTCTGAAGTAAGGCAAATGAAACCTATCCCACTCAAACGTTGCACCTCTGAAACTATTTATATGCTTAAATTGAGGTGCATGATCGAGGACTTTGCAAAGTACATTTCCAGTTATATAGTCTTGAGACAACCTAACAGGATTTATTGGCCTCATAAGGGTGTTATTGGTGAGTTTCTCTACTTTCTCACCACTTTGCCTGTTCAATGCTGTGCTGCAGTTCACCATGCACTTAGAGGATGGGAGTCTCCTTGGAAGCCCAGCAGCCTAAAAGACTTTGGGGAGAGTATGCACTGTGTTTGAGGGGGTCAGTCTGTAATGGTTCTGTCTAAAAGGATATTTCTGGACTGGGCTTGATACAAACTCTCATGGATCCACACTGTATGCTTTTTAGATCCTACTCCAGTAGAAGACAGTGCAGACACAGCTCTTATAAGTCACGTGAGCTGTGCAAGCTCTTGCCCTCTAAAAGCAATAAAGCTTAAAGAATCCAATGTGGTTTATGTACGTCAGCAGTATGTCAGTTTTAAATGCAGAGACTCTCTTGTTACAGTAATGGACCATCAAGGAACACCATGCTCCATTGGATGTGTGTCTGCAGCATCCTTTCCATAAGGAGGTCACCAAGAGGTCTAATGGGGGGTTTGCTACGACCATGTGACTCTGATGGGGTGGCTTGGAAAACTGTCTTGTAGCTAAAAAGCAAGTAACACAGAGACAATTCATACTGAGAAATCCAGGGGGAATAACTGGTTATTAGTTCACTTCTTGTGGGCAGTATGGAAGAAGTGAGTCATTACAAAGGATAAAGTCAAATTGCAACCGGCTTTACTTTTATATTGATAACATCTATTGCTAAATTATAACAATAACAGTGACGTTATCTTGAGAAAAGTGCTTCAAAGTGCCACTTCCCATCTTATTTGTGCTCTGCACTGAGAGGTACGCTAGTCGTCTAGCCAAAGCACAGAAGGGGTGTGGGTTTGATTCCTGGTCATGCTACGTGCTTCCTGTTTTGCCTTCGGCAAGTCCCTAAATCTGCCTGTGTCTCATTTCCACCTCTGTGAAATAGGGATCATAGTACTGTGTGCCTTTCATCCACCTCTATTTAGAAGGTAAAACCTTTGTGTTGTAGACCGCTTTTAACATATGCATGCTTGTATGTGCACAGGAAGAGAGGAGAGGGCTTAAAATTTTAAAACTTGCATTTCTGTTGGGTCACATAATTACAGAAATAATAGAAACACTGATAAATGATGGGATTTATTTAGAATGTACAGTGCAAGCAGAGATTAGATTCTTCTAAGCAAGTATTATTTTTTTCCTCTGAGCTTGTAGTCCAGAATCACAGCCCTCAGGGAGAATTAGGCCTTTCTTCCCCAAAGTGTCCTGGGCTGCATCAAAAGAAGCATAGCCAGTAGGTCAAGGGAGGTGATTCTTCTCTCTTCTCTGCTCTGGTGAGACCCAACCTGAAGTGCTGCATCCAGCTCTGGAATCCTTAGCACAGGAAAAGCATGGACCTGTTAGAGCAGGTCTAAAGGAGGGCCATAAAAATAGTCAGAGTACTGGTATACCTCTCCTGTGAAGAAAGACCAAGAGACTCTGGGTTGTTCAGCCTGAAGAAGGGAAGGCTCCAAGGACACCTTATTGTGGCTTTTCAATACTTAAAGGGGACTGATAAGAAAGATAGAGATTTTTTACCAAGGCCTGTATTGACAGGACAAGGAGCAGCAGTTTTGAACTAAAAGGTAGGTTTAAATGGTCGTAAGAAAGACATTTTTTATGATGAAGATGGTGAGACATTGGAACAGGTTGCCCAGAGAAGTTCTGGGTGCCCCATCACTGGAAATGTTCAAGGTCAGGTTGAACGGGGCTTTGAGCAACCTGGTCTAGTGAAAGATGTCCCAGGGTGGGATTAGATGATATTTAAAGGTCCCTTCCAACCCAACCCATTCTGTGATTCTGATTCTATGATTTTAAAGTACATAGCATGAACAGATGAACATAAAGTCACCAATTTCTTCTACAGAGGGATTCTTTTCATCAAAAGGTAGGTGAAATATCTCCCCCTTATTAACATTGTAGTTCTTTTTTTTTTTTTTTTTTTCCGTATGACAACATCACTGAAGACCATTACAGAGCACGTTTCAGGCTCAGAGGGTAATGGATGTTTGGTGCAAGTCAGCAAAGAGAATTGTAACACGAGAAGGTTGAAAGCTCTGGCTAAAGATAATATTTTCATTTGACAAAGCTTTGTTGCCATTAGTAACATGAAATGAACAGAGACACCCTCTTACCTCCAGCATTGTGCCTCTAACAAAGTCAGCGTTGCCACTAATGTTGGTTAGAAGAGAATGGGAAAACCTGGCAGATTCCTACATCCTACTACATCCAACTAAAGTTGGAGAAGATGCTAAATCCTGAAATATGCTTTGTTTTATTCTGAAAGTGATGCCAATTTTCACTATAAACAGAAAGAAAACAAGGAAACAGATATTTTCTTGAACCCTTAAATCTGATTGCCCCAAGCTTTCTTACAAACCATGAACTCTGTTAGAGTTGACTCTATCTGCTTATCAACTCTTGGTGAAAATCACAGCCAGTTCCCCGGGTGAGTGTTAAAACTACCCTTAACAAACTTCACTACTGCCACTGATGGCAGCTGTCCCAGGGACAGACTTCCTTTAGTCTGTGTCCTTTCTTAAGGTGGTCGATGGTTCCTCTTCCCCTACTGGCACTGGCTCAAGCACAAAGGCTCCTCTCTTGAGAAGGTAACACTTGCCCCTCCTTGCAGCTGGCAATCCTTGTTGGTTGATTTATCCATTGGCCAGGCTCAATGGCCATGTTCCTGAAACCATTTGTCAGCAGGTTGCTGGAGCCAATGTTTCACTGTTCCGATATTAGTAAGATTTGTACACCAATGTTCTTCCTCTCACCCTGGCTGAGACGCACAGATGTGAAACTCAGCACAGAAGCAGTTTCTACACCTTGCTTGCAAGGGAAATGATCCTGCACCCACTGAATTCATCAGCATGCTTTTTACTGACCTCAAAGGTTGCATGTTGAGCCCTAAGTGAATTATCATCTCCTGCCAGGAAGTGATATTGTTTCCACCTGCACACTCAAGCAGTTCAATTTTATTATTACTTTTTTTTCTTTTTTTTTTTTTTCCTGCTGTAATAGATCATTTATCTTGGAGCTGCATGGACTCCTGAAAGCTGTCATCATCTGCTGGAGTTTCTGAGGGTTAAAATGACAACATTTTCATGGGTTTTTATACTTCAGGTGAAAAAGAAAATGAAGAAAAAAGAAAAAGAAAGAGAAAAATCTTATGATTTTTCTGCATGAATAGTTACACGTTGTTGCATTAGTCATCTCAAATTTACTTTCTCTCAGTCTACATTTTCCTAATATTCACCACAGCTAAACAAAATTTGAAAATAATAGAAAAGACATGGAGTTCTGGCTCATCATCTGGGTAATATAATGCCACTCTATTGTTTTTCACCAGAATCAGACCAAATCCTTTTTTAGTAGGAAAAAAGATTGTCTCTCATTCTCATTCTTGAAATTTTAACCAAGTTACAAACTACATACACCTGAAATGAAAAGAATCATAAGCCTTATATTGACTCTGGGTCATAAAATATTATTGTTAAAGACAGCCAGCAAACTATGTATGAGCATAAGTGCACCCTCAGAGCAAACCCCTCAGTGGACTGTCCAGCTCAAGAACTCTTTCCCAAGAATGTAAAGTCAAGATACTCTTGAGGATGAACAGAAGATCCCGACCACTTTCTGCAGTTCATTATTTCAAATCACATCTTTCAAAGTGCTTGGAGTCCTGTTATACACTTTTAGGGTGGATAGACATGATTTGGTCAAGATCAAGCAGGGATTCCCAAGAATATACTCAAATGATAGAAGCAGATTCTATACTATTTTTCCATGTTTTCTCTTCAAAGTAATGGTTCACTCAAGAAAAGGAACTTTTGTTCACTTGATATAGGAATTTCACCATGTTATGGTTTCCTGTGTTACTCACTAATATACTTTAGCAACCCTTGTTTTTCAGCTGCTAATGACAGGAGAATCACGGATTACCCTGATACTTTCCATAGAAAGAAAACACTGGGCCTATCATAATAATATTAAAGTCTAAATCACCCTTCCCCAGGCTTAATATTTCTTAGATTAGCCCACGCAATCACACAGGACACCCAGCCCTGATGATCTTGGGCTACAGGGCCTTGCAGGTCTTCAGCAAGAATCTGACTTGCTCCTTCTTGCTCTCTGTGACCATCAGCTCCCTCCTGGATTAGAGAGAAGTGGACAAGGATGGAATCTGGCACATTTTCCCTTTGCTCTGTAAGATTTTGCAAGGGGTGATGAAGCAATGTCTGACCGATTAAAAGTGGCGCACCTTATTTTCCCATGGGAGAAAGTGGAGGGATAGGGAAGGAATTTTATAAGAAGACTAAAAATTAATTGATTTCTATGGATGATATTTCAGTTGCATCAGATTTCCTTTCCTTTCCTTTCCTTTCCTTTCCTTTCCTTTCCTTTCCTTTCCTTTCCTTTCCTTTCCTTTCCTTTCCTT
>JAOQGH010000001.1:5489414-5570042 GCA_025769975.1 Gallinago jamesoni | reverse complement strand
TTCCTTTCCTTTCCTTTCCTTTCCTTTCCTTTCCTTTCCTTTCCTTTCCTTTCCTTTCCTTTCCTTTCCCTTTCCCTTTCCCTTTCCCCCATCCAGGGCCTTCTCTGAGGCAGAAAAAAAAAAGCATTTCATAATGAATACACAACTGGTTAAAAAAAATCCTGTTTCTGCAAGTTCATGGAAAAAAAAAAAAAAAGAGAAAGGCATCATTCACCCCCAACTCAATGGCTTCAGAGCAAATAAACAAGCAAATAAAATGAATGCATTTCTGGTTTGTTTTTGGGGGGAAAAGTTCATTACTAGGATGACACTGCGGGGAAAAACACAACTTGCCTATGAAAATGATGAATTCAAGCCTGGGGCAAATGCATGACAATTCTTCATTTACCTGAGAAAGAGAAATAGATCTGAGAGATACTGCACCCAAGGAAAATCCCAGTTCATATGTATTTCCATAACTTCTTTACCATAAAACAAATATATTTAATTAAAGTATTAGACTGAACCTGACTGTTTTTATAGGCAACCTCCTGTCACTGATCAAAACCACTTTCTCTGCTTTGAATGTTTTGTCTTATAAAAAATTAACCAGCACAGGTTTTTTCCCCTCTGTTTTGCCTGAAGCAAAACAGTATGTTTACTTGCCAAAGGCAACCATTTTTGAATTTGCTTTCTTACGCAAAGGAGCCACCAGTGTTCAAAGCAATCAACACGAGCTCTTTTTTTCCTTGAAATGTTTTTCTGAGCAGCATAAACCCACTTGACATCTGGAAAAGTCCACCTGTTCTTTTCACTAGCTGATCTCCAGGAGACATATTGCAAATAAAAAAAAGTAGATTGAAAGAAAGATGAATGTGAATGTGTGTATGAGTGCATGCATGAGCAAAAGAGAGCTGAGAGAAAACAGTAAATAACGAGGGCCAAAACCTTATCAGCCCATTAGAGGGCATAATATTTTTTATAGGATTTATCATCAAAACAGGTATGAATAAGGGATGCCAAAATCTGCCCATCTATGTATTTGTTGATGAGGAGGTTTGATTTAGAAATTGGCACACAAGCTGGAATAGGTCATGAGGTACCTATAAATACCTGGAAAACAACACAAAGCATTAAAATAAAACATTACTATTATTTTCATTCCTGATTTTAGCAATTGCATTGTTAAATTCAGCTTAAAATATACACCAAGGCAGTTGAAATTACTTCATCCAAAGTTCCAAACCATAGCTTTGGATATGGTGATTCATCCCAGATAACTCCTAAAATACCGACTTTGTTTTATAAACTCTAGGGCACATCAATCAAGACAATACAAGAAAATAGCCACTTGGTTATGGGATATTTAGGAAGGGTGAGTTTGCACCTCAAATTCATTTTCAGGAATGCTTCGGCACTTTTCATTATAATGGTTCATATTAAATCACCTCTTGACAGGACTGAAGAGTTGCAATGTGTAAACCATGAGTACGTAAACATCTGATCCTACACTCTCTCTGGTGCCAAGGCAGACAGGTAGCGTTCAGAAGGTGGTTCATTCTCTAAATTAGAAACCTAATTTTCCTCCTTTCACTGCATGTGGAGCCTATAAACCTCTATGTGCCAGACAGTCATCCTGCCTACTGTAAATATACACACAGGAACCTTCATCCCCTTAGAAGCAGGATACTGAGATCAAGTTTAAGGCTGATGGGTTTAAGTTAAATTCTCTTAATACATGTTTGAAGCCACCTTAGGGAGGCATATGAAAAGCAATGGTTTGATCAGTCTATCGGGAAGCCTTGACTTTTAGACCCTTATGGAACTACTTCACTACTCTACCACACCTTAGGAAAGCTGGGACACCAGATTACATCTGGCTGATCCTCAGTCAGGACAGTATTGAGCTGATACTAGTTGGTACTAGATACTTCCTGCTTTCCTTATGTGAAGTTCTCAGAAATGAAGAAGGTGCCCAAATGCCTTAGAACACAAAGTATGTGAACACAAAGTGTATGAGAGGCTATTTGTAATAACTAGGGCTGTGAGTAGAGGGATGCCTTAGTAAATCAGTATGAATTGCTTTTCTCAAGTCACTAATCCATTTGAGGTGTTTGAGTCCACGTCTTGACTGATTTCCATTTCTCTTACTCTTTTCCATTTTCTATGTCTTAATATCATATTGAAGAATTTGAGTTGTACTGATAGTTAAGCACACTGCAGGAACACAGGAACTAGAAATTATTATTTTTTTTTAATTTTTGTAAAAGGCATAGTGGATTTAACATTTGACTGTTGTGAACAGTCAAATGGTCTTTATTAAAATAATTACGGAGTTTTTTCAGGTCCGTTGGATGACTAGATTCTCTGCTATGAGATCTAGTAACCCACCTAATGTCTTTGGGGAGAGCACAAGCACCTGGATCTGATGAATTGCTCAAACTTAAAACTTGCCAGAGTTAAAAGTAGAAGAGTAATTAATCCAATCAACAGGTATAGCTACAGCAAAGCACCTTTTAGGATTAATAATGTACCAGGATCAGAGCAGATGTATGAAGTAAGGACCATAAGAAATTTGGGAAGCAAACAGTCAGCATAGACTGTCTGAGTAACTCACAACACAGTAGTGATTTGAGCTGACAAAATGTTATTGGAGGGATCACTCTCTTCAGCACTGTTTGCTTTGGGAAGTCAGAGAGAGATTTATTATGGCTGAAAGCCTTTACAGCTGTCAGATATAAGTGCTAGTTAAAAGGAGAGAATATAGTAGCTTGAATTAACAATAGGGGCTTGGGTCTGAGCACATGCGAAGGCACAAGGTTTTATCTGACTGAGGGTATCATCAAAATCTTGCTTGGAAATGCATTACTTTCAGATCACTTTACATACTGCCAAGGTGTGTTTATTTTTCATGCATTGTGCCTTTATTAGAATACGTATTAGTGATAAATAAGTAATGTTACTATCAGACTAAAAGCTCCTAATGAGGTGCTCGAGCTCTGTCTTTCTTACAGCATAGCTGTTAGACATGGGTTTCTTTGCCATTGACTTTAATAAGACTGAAGGATATGAATAAACACACACTGCTAAAGCACCATACAGAGATATTACCTGAAACAGCATTAAAATGATGCTGCTTCTGCCCAACACTGAGGATGAATTTTTTGGGTCAGGCCAGAGAGTTTGCCTTTATATAAACTCGGCAGCTAAATGTAAAGCTTTTTATTTCTTTGGAAAAAGCGTTAAGTCCACACATAAGTAAACACTGTGAAATCTGAAGCTGGATTTTAAAGGGAAGTGGATGACTGATGGGCAGAATCTGTTTATATGTCAATGGTACTTGGGCTCTAAATATACTTAAAGACCTGGTCATCAGCCCGTCTCAGAATATTTTCAAGTTTCTCTGGAATATGATCTCTTGTTTTATTCATCCTCTGTTACTCAGATGAGTTAATCCAACAGTTTTGTCAGTCAGGCCACCTAAATGTAATGACCAGCCCTCTCTTCAGACAAATGTAGGTACAGAAACATTATATGCACAGATATACACATTTCATAATAATGAGAGAGTGGGATAGGGAAACTCTACAGAGTAAGACTCAGAGAATTTGTATTTATATCATCATACAATTATTTAGGTTGAAAAGGGCTGCTGGAGTTTTGGACCAATCCTCCTCTCAAAGAAGGACCAAATTAGATGACATTGGTTTGTTGCATCCCAAAATAAAAATGATAATGCATCCAGAGAATATATATATTGGAGAAAGGCATATTTTGACTTTTTTTTCAATGGCTTTTAGTTATATAGGCCACAGTGTCCATTTCTCCCACAACTTAAATGACTGAGTATTGGGCCATTGGCTTGACTTGGTTTTGTTTCTGTGTGTGCTGCCAAACTGAGAACTATCCTTTCTGTTGAAAAGCCTAAAATCTAATTTACAGAAACACAGATTGGCTGAGGTTGGCGTGGGCCTCTGGAGATCATTTTGTCCAACCCTTCTCACAGGGCCACCCATAGCAGGCTGCCCAGGACCGTGTCCAGACAGCTTTTGAATATCTCCATGGATGAAGATTAAACAAATTAGTCAAATAATTAAACAATCAGTCAAAAAGCAGGAGGAGAGAGGGAGACCAACTCCCTCAAAAAGTGATGTGACCTATAGCTGCCAAACAGTTAAAATGTGAAAAGAAAACAGTCCAAAGTCTAATCAAAAATCAAGGTATTTCTAGGCAAACTACATTACCATCATCTTTAAAAAAAACCACTTGGTTTTGCCAGAATATCCAGCATTAGAAGTTCCCTTTAATAAAGCCTATTTTTTTCCACCATACTTATTAACACTTCCAGGAAATAAGAGGGCCCTGAAGTCTGCAGCAAAGCGATGCTTTAAAGCTCATGAAATGTCTGTACGTTCTTTATTATTAGAAGTGACACCATTGTGCTGTCCAAATGGAGGACTGCCAGAACATGCTGCCAGTCACATTCAGAGCAGCATTGAAAACTCTAAAAAAATGCTCTCCTCTCACAAGTGCTCTCCCAGTTCAGCTCACAAAAATAATTTAGCGAGAACAAGGGTTGTCTGAATTATTAGTGAGCTGTTGAGCAGAAAAAAGATAGCTTATAGTTGGAGCTGGCATCGCAAGCTTTTGAGGTCATGCGGCAAGCCGCTCTTCTCACATAGGCTTGCTTAATGTGCTGGGTTTGATTTATGGCAAAAGTCCATTTTTAATAATATAGACATTATTACAGATTTTATATGAGAGAAGGTGTGTGGTCTAATGAGTTGAAAGCTTGGCACAGCCTGCCTATGTGACCAGGGAATGTGTCTATGCCCAAAGATTGCCAGCTCTTGGGCGAGGAGGGAATAGCATCTTATTTTGCATATATATAGTGGCTATCACAATGGGAGCTCTATCCCCTGACAGCTAGCAACAAAAAGCCCAGTCTGCTTCATACTCCAGGAGTTTAATCATGGGAGGTGCCAACCAGTCACATATTTGTTTTCTGTTAACATGTGATATATGTGATTATCATATTCGCTTGCATAATGGCTGCTTATGTTTCCCCAGATTTCTCCCTTAATAACCAATAGCGTGGCCATTATTTAAAGTGTTGCTCATGCCCAGTCGAAAGGTGTGGTTATAACAGCAAAACCATTGCATGTGCAAGGCCATTGCGCAAGCAAACACAGTGTTATTTTAACTTGCCATTTGGCTCCAAACATGTTGGCTAGAATTAATTTGCGTTGTGGTAGATGATGGCAGTCGATTCGGTTCTAGTTGGTGGCCTGTAGTTGCAACAGTACTAGAAATAACAATAAAGCCAGGCTGTAAGGGGTTGGGTGGTTTTCCCGCCCACTAAGGACTAAGAGGTTAATCCTGTAAAAATCTTGATGTACTTTATTATTTCTGGTTTTAATAGAGAGGAGGGTAGGAAATCCAGTGGAGAATCAGAGTCCCACTAGGCAGGGGATGCCATAAACAAGCGAGAAGAGACCATCCTCGAGTTGGCAAGCTTACCATCTGTGTGCCAGACAGGATACAATGGTGGATATTAAATGGACAAGTGGGGGCTGGCCTGGGAGCATGGGGAATGAGGCAACAATAAAACAAAGTTAATTTAGTGGGACAGAAGAGGTCTGGACTTGTTGCTTGTCTCACCTGAGTACTCTCTGGGTGCCTGGGAAAAGCTCGTGAGCTCTATTGCAGAGTAAGAAGTTACAGGCTGAAGGTGGGTAGAGTGGCAGGTTCTCCAATCCAGTGCGCAGAGACAGGTAGAGATTCTCCACGTGCACTCAAGATTCACAGGACAATAATTTCACACTTGGGTACAGAGAATAAATCACTGTTTTAAAAGTATCTGCTATCCAAAGGTGTTGAGCAACTGTCTCAAATAATCCTAATGCATGACTAGTTGAAACCCTGATGTGACCCATTTAAATTATTTTAGCCCTAAATTTATCCAGAGAGATTAATTCTCTTTACCCTTTGAAATGGATATTTAAGTTGTTCAGTACTTAAGGGTAAAAATATTGGTACTCTGGAGTCAGGTAGCAGTATGAACGTGGTAAATCTGTTCCACTTTATTATGTAAGCAAATATTTGGTCTTTGTACCCGGTCAGAAAATCTTTTGAAAAAGTCTTATTTAAACTCAGGAAAGCAACTAACTCCTTTGGACTGATAAGATGCCTGGCACGGTAAGGACTGGGACAATTTTGGCCTCGTGTGTAAAGGTGGGAAATAGCGGAATGAAGAGTTTGAGAGATGTGTCCCCAAGGCCAGAAGCGTTTGGCACATAGATTTATTTTGCTGTGGTGACAAGAATTGTCGGTTTCTGTTTCAAGCAAAACCTGGGGCAATGGTTTTGGTTTTGTGGTAGAACTCAGTCACAAGCGCTTCCTAGGAGGTTTCAGTCCAAATTACCTATTTTTCTTCAGAGAGGGGAATTGTCTCCATTTACCTCCATGTTCCTCGAGGAGCAGGCATCGGTGATTTTTTAATCTACTATCCCACATGAAAGAGAGGGGACTGAGCCCAAATACATCCCAAAAAGCAGCTATGAGAGCCATTCCAGTTCAAGTTCACCTCTCCTTTAGTAGCAATCCCAGAGTTACACAATCCTCCTTCAATTTGTTATTAATTCAGTTCATTTTCATTCAGTTCTTTCTGCAATTTCTGATAAGATGGCAATAGAACTATTTTGTTTAATGAAAATAATCACATACACGCCCACACACACATGTACAATCAATCACATTTTAACTATATTAAATAGTGGTGCTGTAAATACTGTGGGAAGTAAGTGGGTTTAGAAAGCATGACCTTAAAACAACTGTTAAACAATTTGTTGCTGACAACATTTCTTTATAAGGAACAAGCCTGGATTTATGGTAGTTAAATGGTCTGTTGGGAAACATTCACTATTTTTGATGTCACATACAGGAAACCCACCACATATCTTATTAAGACAAAACGTGTCCTTCCAGATTGTAGATTTTAAGTGAAACATTGCTTATGTGTCTCATGAAAATAACTCTTTATTTATAGAACCTCAGATTTATTTTAACATGTATATATTAACAGATATATGCAAGAGCTAGGCAGTTGACCAAAATTGCTAAAATTCTGTTTTCTACCTTAACTCCAGAATAGGGAACAATAGACAGCTGAGCTATGCTGGGAACAGACCTCAAAACTGCAACAGAGAGTCCAGCCTTCAAAGATTAATATAGATAGATGTGATCTTCTCTCCTTCTGCTGAGAGCTGGCCAGGTGGAAGCCAGCTCTAGTCTGGAAAAGCCATACAGCTGTTGAGCTGGCGTTGTCCTCTCTCAATGTGGGCCTCACAGTAAGGTTCCTATGCAACACCATGATGATATATCCTTGCTAACTTCTGAATTAATGTCAGCTCGCGTACGGCCAAGTGGTGCTTTGCCTTTGCAGATACTTAGCACAAGAACGCAGCAGCTCGGCAAAAGTTGCTTCCTGTTTGCACAAAAAATTATGTAGGAAAAGGGACTGAGAGATTATTCAGAGTTTGGAATAACAGTTAAGTTTGGGTCTTAAACCCCCCCAAGTCCTCCTCTCTCTGGGAGTCCTTGTAGCAGGGCCTGAGCTGTTGAACCATCTGCAGCAGGATCCGGTGGAGTGGGGCTGCCTATGGTCTATAGGGTCCAACCGTCACCCCTCTTTGTGGCTAAAACTCTCCCAGATATAACTCTCAGAGATAACTTGGGGGGTAGCACAAGCCAAGCATTGTTCTCAATAGGCTATTTGGATGTAGCAACCCGGGTTTTGTGTTTTTTTTTCTGGGAGGGCGAGTTAGGCATGTGGACATGAGTCAGGATGCACCACTTGGCCTCGGGGCCTGAGCACGAGGCTCACCTGGGTGGTTCAGAGCTAGAGAGGTGCTGTATGGGTGTTACCATGTCTCAGGCCTCCAGCTGTAGAATGAGGACCACAACAGTTCCCTACTAGGAACAAGAGCTCCAAAAATGAGTGCATTAAAAAATAAAAGACACAGCTTTCATGGAAAAAGTAGATTTTAGTGTATTCTTGAGACCTGAAAGTAAAGCTGCTGTGATTTAAAAAAAAAAAAAGGCACATGAACATTTTTTTTTTTTACCTTATATTATTTTGCAAAAATGCTTATGTTAAACCAAAAAGTATAACCAATAGAATTATCTTATTTAGGGATTTAGTGTATTTTCATTTGTTAGTGATACAGTTAAAACTGCAAACTCATGAAACTGGTGTTGCAATTTGTATCTTTCTGGTGCTCTGACATACTCAAGAAACCAAATTTTTCTGTTTTTATTTTTAAGTCAAGGAAACTGACTTTCTCCTTTACATTCAAGATTTATTTTACAGTCAAGGTGTTGCACATTTTCAAGCTGAAAACAAATTGCCTATTAAGATATGAGAACTATTAATTTTTTTTCATTCTTATTTTCAAAGTTCACACAAAATAAGAGGAAGCAAGAAAGTGAGCAAGTAAGAAAGGGGAAAATGAGTGGAAGAAAGAGAAAAAGAAAAAGAATGGGAAAAGGAACAAAAAAGAAAGACATGCATTTGTCACACAAATAGGGAGAGAAAATAAATGTTTAATGAGACATTCTTGGAGTATCTTATGCCGAGGCTTCAGATACTGGAGGACAGCATGTCTCACAGCCCTGAGTAGGATACTTGTATGTTTGATTGTATGAGAAATTTGTGGGGAATTAGTAACTTTGTTTATGTGGTTTTGCCCCATGTTACAAAACAAATCTCTTTGGGTATAAAAGGTGGAAAAGCAGAGAAGGAGAAAAGAAAGGCAAGCCCGCATGGCAATGAGCAGTGGAACTGACAGGAGCGATTACTTTACATTCTCCTTGCCTGAAATTATCTATTTCCATTCTATAGAATCTTTGTTTATCATTCCCCTGCTTATGTGGTTGCACATAGACTTTCTTTGTTTCTACGTCCAAAACTGTTATCGTATTACCTTTAAAGTTTGGCATCCAGAGACACAGGGGTCACCAGTGCCACTTTGTGCAGGGTTTGTATGACTTCATTAGCTAAATAGAACTGTGGGAACAGATTCTGGGTGACCCTCAAGCCACGGAGAACTGTGGTTTGTTCTTTTTTTTTTTTTTTAAGATGTTGTTCCAAAGACTCCTAAAATGTTCTGTCAATGGTGTTTTCAGTGACAGTCTTATAGAGACACAGACTTTCTGAGAATATAGGATACTTATTCTTTGCGCACAGAGAATTCCACTCGGTGGATAAGGAGCTGGTTGGCTCTCCACACTCAAAGGGTTGTGGTCAATGGCTCCATGTCCAATTGGTGGCCAGTGATGAGTGGTATTCCTCAGGGGTCCATACTGGGACCGGTGCTGTTCAACATCTTTGTTGGAGACACGGACAGTGGGATAGAGTGCACCATCAGCATGTCTGCTGATGACAGCAAACTCGGTGGTGCAGTCAACACACCGGAGGGAAAGGATGCCATCCAGAGGGACCTGGACAGGCTGGAGAGGTGGGCTCGTGCAAATCGCATGAAGTTTAACCAAGACAAGTGCACCTGGGATGTGGCAATCCCAGGCACAAATACAGGTTGGGCGGAGAATAGCTGGAAAGCAGCCCTGAGGAGAGGGACTTGGGGTGTTCATGGATGAGAAGCTCAACATGAGCCAGAAATGTACACTGGAAGCTCAGAAAGCCAACCGCATCCTGGGCTACATCAAGAGAAGTGTGACCAGCAGGTCATGGGAGGTGATTATTCCCCTCTACTCTGCACTTGTGAGACCCCACCTGGAGTGCTGTGTCCAGCCCTGGAGTCCTCAACACAGGAAGGACATGGATCTGTTGGAATGGGTCCAGCGGAGGGCCACAAGGATGATCAGAGGAATGGAGCACCTCCCTATGAAGACAGGCTGAGAGAGCTGGGGTTGTTCAGCCTGGAGAAGAGAAGGCTCTGGGGAGACCTTATAATGGCCTTTCAATATCTGAAGGGATCCTAGAGGAGAGCTGGAGAGGGACTCTTTATGAGGAGGTGTAGTGAAAGGACAAGGGACAACGGTTTTAGTGAAGTTGCTAAAGTTTTACCAGAAATTTCAACATGGCCAGGATTCAATCTCTTGGACTCATTACAAGGAAAAAGAGAATCATTTGGAACGTTTTTCACATTCTTTTCATACACCTGTTCACACAATGCTTTGACGTAGCTATTTTCTCCAACAAGTCAACCTATTCACTGCATTAGGAATGGCCAGCTGGGTACTGGTGGTCTTCTGGTCTGCAGTTTTCTGCCCAACCCTATGACATGTGCTAGAGGTGACCCTATCTGAGTAAGACACCTGCCTTATGGACAGGCAGCTATGACACATTGCACTGACTGAAATTATTACTCAACATGTTTCAACTGCTGGGCTAAATTCTTATTCTCCCACATGCTTCTCCAACTTTATTTTATTTAAATACATTAAAGCCCATCCTTACCAACATCACTAATGACCTACATAAAATCAAATGTGTAGGAGATCAAGTGGAAGAATCAGTGTTTATATTTAGATGTTATTGTTTAAAGCAAAGCCAGATCATTAGATCAGTAAACAGTAGTTTAGCTAGAAGTTTGGTCAGATGATAAGCGCATAGTTTATTATTAGATAGTACTTTATTATACTTTCAAAGACGAACTAGATTAACTGGGTGAAATGATCATTTTCCACTAGTAATTAAAGTGATGTAATATCTTTGGAGCTGAACAATGATGAATTTTGAAGGGAAATGGATTAGAATTTCAACATAGAACTGAATCCAGATTTTTATGGGAAGGCTCGTTTTTGTGCTGTTCACATGGAGTTTCACAGCTTGCTTCAAAAGGATGCTAATCCAAAACCAATGTCTGTTTAGACAATCTTTATTTGAAAACAATATTTAGTTTGCTTTAAATAAGAATCCAGCTCTTTTAACCTAACACAAATCATGATAAATCCACTGAAATCAATAGTCAGATTATAGTGCCAAGGTCTGGATCTTTCAGAGGTTAAAAAAGGCAGAAATAAGAAAGGAAAGCAAACAAGATTTCCAAAGATTCTTGATTAGATGTTCAGCAGATTCGTATCTCTCCCTGGTGCCTACACATGAATAAGGACCCAGAGCAGGATCTCAGCCTCCCACTCTGACTTTCTGATGAAAGTAGATAACTGACGTGAATCTTTGGGGCTGAGCCAACCTGTGAGGTCAGGCTTTTGGTTCAGATCCAAAATTGATAAAAGTTTCTCTTCTGGATTCACTTTCTATACAGTTTTATCACAGCAAAACAAATGAAGAGGTTTCTAGGTTGTCTCTGGGATGAACCTAAACCCAAAGCAAAAGCCGTGTTTTATCTTTATGCATTTCTGTATGTTACCTCCTGGCCTACCTCTGTGTGGCAGGAAAACCCAGAGTATCAGAGGATTTGGGGCTATTCTGCCTCTGCAAACACATCCACTGCATCACTTGGGCTATTCACTGACTCCAGCTGCCTTTGAAGCACTTACTGAAAAAAATACGAAATCTGTACCTTGGTTTCTTGTTTATGGTTTGTCAAGCTATGAATTAAAGTCCCAAAGTTATGCATAAGTCACTGATGTGTTAATTTGGTTAAAGCTAGAGGTGAGCAGCTCATCTTTGTGACTGACAGATACAGTATTAGCGAGCGTGTCTGCCTTGCTTGGCTTCTCTCTCTTTCAATTGTAATTGCATCTAAAATCCATATATGGAGAGAGTCAGTCAGTCTCTTCTGGAGAAATGGCGGCAATAGCTTTTTGCTTTCAATTCTCATTTAAGAAAATAAATTAGGTTTTTATTCTTGTGCTGATCTGTTGCTGGTGGCAGACAGCAAGTAAATTTAGCAGTATTTACTGTTTTTCACGTCAGCTATTTCTTACTTAGTTCAATATGTAGAGGCTCGCTATTGCAGCATCTGGAGCAATTTCCCACTGTCTGTTTGCTGATCTTCTGAAGGATCCCATCTTGAGTCCAGCTTTATGGCCTCAAATGAATGTGAATTTAGTACACAGTTATACACAGTTCATCCATTTTTTGCCCATGCATGCATGCATATGGAGATCTCTTCTAGTGCAAATCTACTCCCCAGTCTCACATCACTATTAACTATTGGATTCACTGGCAAGAGAGAGCTGAGGATCCCATCCAGGGCCCGACATGGAGCTCATGCTGCTTATCTGCTGTTGATGAGAATTTATCTATCTTCTGCACCTAAAATAATTCTGAATGCATTTCAGATTACTTCCTAGTGTTTAAACTTCACATATGCACCCATCGAAGATATGCTGGAGATACAGTAAGGTGTGCACCACAGAATGTAAGAACATAGTTTTGTAGGATGAAAACAGGAAAAAAACTTTTTTTATTGTGGTTTTTTGCTGTTGTTGGTTTTTTTAATCAATACTTTTTACTTCATAGCATTTTTATTTGTGTTTTTGCAGCAACTTATAAATCTGTATATAACTGAGGAGAACATTCAAATGTAGATAGGTATTATCCTCAATTTTACTACTCAAAATAAAAAAATACAACTTTTTCTCTTTTCCAGTACTGATCTTAAAAGTACTCAAGGAAACATTAGATAGATATCAGGTGCTTCCTAAAGTGCAGAAATGTCATTCCTCATCCATTTGACCTGCTAAGGAATTAATCTTACACCGTTGTAAGTTTGAGAGAGTTTTTAAGAAGGTAAATGCATTTTTTTTTTCATTTTCCCCCTTTTTAATAGCAAATACTATCAAGAATGTTTGAAAACTTTTAGAATTCCCATCCAAGTTAATCCTTTTAAACCTAGCTATGCTTATTAGCTTTCTTTGAACAGATAAGGCTTAAACAGATGTGTCATTTGAAGAACTGAAGTCAATTTAATAGCAAAGAAGGATACAAAATAGTGGTTACAGAAGGTGAAATGTGGCATTTGATGAAATAGTGGTGATACATTTTTAAATCTCTTCTAAAACTATATTGTTGAAATGACAGAAATTACTAGTGAGCTGTTATGGTTTTAGGAATTATAGGCATCAACCTATTTAGTGGTGCTAAGAAGCAGCTTGAATCCCTGGCTGTCTCTCTCAAGTCATTTCTGACGGCATGGCAGCTTCTGCGGTTAGCTGTATCTGCAGACAAGAAGTGTCTTGAATTTATCAGCCAGTGGGTTGAAATGTAAAGATAGGAAACCTCTTTATCCATCTTTAGGAGTAGAAGGAAAATTCTTAAATCATCTGAATTAAAATGGCGATTTTAATTGAGTTCTCGCCTGCATCTCATTGTATGTCATCCCGGAGAGCGGCAGCTGAGAAACACAAAGTCACCTCATTTGGATTGTCCTGTTGGGCCAGTGGATGTGTCTGCTGTGGCAAGGCAGGGCAGTTTAATGGGGATGAGTAGAGCAAATGTCTGTGGAGTTGAAAGACATTTCATTAGACGTATCTGCAGCACACACGAATGGGAGAACTTTGGAGAAAGGGCACATTGAGCAGCATTGTCAAGGAAGAGTCAAAGGAAATTTCTCCATGTCGCCATACAAAGCTTATCTTGGAAGGTTATTTACAGTTAATATTCCAAACAGGAGCTTCTGAGTTTCAGAGGCATCTCTGAAAGCACGTTGTGGGAATTTAAAGCAGAATCAGTTTTGGAAACAGGAGGTGTAAAAAGAGTTCAGCTTTTATTTTCTGCCTATGGCTTAGCAGATACTTGGGGCCTGACTCCTTAATTCAGCAGCCCACTCACCCTGGAAGAGAACTCAGTGGGTGCAAGGACATATTTCCACTTTGGGGTCCCTCAACAGTATCCCTACAGTAGGATAAAGAGGCCTTACTCTAAACATAAAATAAGTCCTTTGGAGTCAGCTCCCCTGCAGTTCTAAATCATCATGAGAGTCTTAAAATTTCTACACCTCCTGCAGGCACTGTAATCAAAAAAATCCCAAGCTTTTTGTGTATTTTCCCAGCATTGTTGTACGTGAGGAAAATTTATCAAAATCTAAATTTCCAATAGTCCCTCTTTGCAAATCACAAGAGAGGTAACCAAGGGGTTGGGGAAGGGTTAACACCTGTGACCAGGCTGGACACTGTCCCCTGAGGATGAGTCCAACAGATGAGGTAATAGGGTTTTGCTGAGGCAGAGGAAAGGGATGGCTTAACGAGAGATGAACAGGAGCCGGAGCCAAACTTAAATTAATTAACTTCAGCTAGACTGAAATTCTATTGTGAAAATTCAATGGCTGGGGCTAGTGAGCAAACTTGGAAACACCAAGCTGGGAAGGGAGTAAAATAATTAGCGTGGATCTCACAGCGACACTGATAACAAAGCCTTTGACAGTTTGCAACTAGTGGCACTCTGTGATTTGCCAGAGCTTCTTCTGGGCCCATTTCTGGGTGACCAGTGTTGTCAAGCTCAGAGTGCTGATACACACCTGTCTTTGTGAATTCAGCTTGAGAACTGGGGTGATCCTTGTTTTATACAAATCCCCAGCTCCTGGAATAAATTTATAATAAGGTCATTGTAGCTTCTTCTTAGCTTTTCTATTCTTTTTTATTTTCTCTATTTCGGGGGAGGGGGAGTAATCTAAATATATAGAAAATGCTTCAGACATAAGCATGATCCTGTCATTCATTTATTTTGCAATTTAATATTTGTTAAGCCAACCTCATGATTTTGAGTGCATGAAATTCACAACACTGTCTTGTGACAAGAGCTAACGTGGAATAAGCAAGCTCTCTATGACTGAATCTTTTAATATTAATGTTTTTGTTCTTTTTCAGTAAGAAAATCCTGGGCCAGATCCTCAGCTATTGCCAATAGGGGAGGCACCACCAAAAAGAAGCTTCACAGAAGTCAGTCATCCTACTCCAAGATGTGCCATTTGACAATCTTGTTCTGTAGCAGGATCTTTTTTAATATATTTTTTTTAACAATGAAATGTGCAGGTGTAATTAATTTCCTCAAATTTCAGATGTCGAGAAGTCACAATCCTGTTGCATGTTTTGGCCTGCTGGGTAGTCAGTGAAGACAGCACCATCCCCTCAAAGATCTTTAAGGTCCCTGAAGATGCCTCTTGCTCATCAATTTTTTTGCAGAGGTAGCCTGAAGGACTGACTTTGAAAGATTTGAGATTAATTGAAAGAGTGGAAAAAATCCTAAGAGAAGTATGTACAAGAAAGAAATCTGCAAATTTGGGACGGTCTCTGCTCTTTGATACTAATTCAACAAAGTGTTGACTACATGCTTTGCTGAGCAGAAATGGGCCAAAGGTGTGGATGCCTAACTGCTTAGCTAAACCAGAATTCCAGTTGTTGTTTTTTGGTAATCTGGGTGCTATTTTACCATGAACATTGATTTTGAAGTCTGTTAAAAAATCAAATTAAAAATTATAAGTGGAAGAGGTCATTTAATCACAGCAAGGCGACTCTGGCAGTGATGGCCTGGCAATGTCAGCTCAAGGGTACCATCTGCTTGCCAGCAGCACTGGTGGGGGGACACGGGTTATAGAGTGGAGCGCTGACTCCGTAACAGGGACTAACACTCCCTGCATGCACGTGCTCTCCCCTGCAATAGACTAAACACATGTGTCTCTTTAGCCACTTAGAAAAAAAGATGTTCTGAAATGGCTGTAGTCACAAATGGGGTTTTAAATGGTTTTAATGTAATATGACAATCTGTTCACAAATCCTGATGTGTTTACAAAACATATCCTTGCTGCCTAATACGTTTATTTTAACACTTTATTCAGGCTTAAATGCCATTTTCACATGCTAGGTTTGTTTGGATTTTGCATAAGGTTGTGCCACTTATTCAGGAATGTCTGACAATAATGCAACATTGGGAAAGAGTTCAACTTCTGTTTGGGTTGAATCACATTCAACTTCTGTTATTCACCATTTAGGGCCTGAGTCATCAAATAACAAAACACATGGGTTAGGACTGTTTAGTTTCTGCTCTCAGCCAGAACAGGTGACCTCTTTAACACGACCACAGGCAACAGAAGTTAGTCTCATCTGGGCAGAGCAGGACAGAGGTTAAGTGATTTCCAGCATAATCAAGTATTTTGCCATAGTGCAGTTTCATTCAGTTAGGAACAGATACCTGCAGCTTTTGAGTTCAATGTAAAGATTAGGAATGTAGCTGGATTCCTCCCCATCTCTGTATGTTTTGTTGGTAGGATCCACAGTTCTCTTTTTTCACATTTTCAGTAGGTGAGGGAATCCTGTTGAATCTAGGTGAATGATTGCTCGGCATGGGTTGTGTTCATCCCTTCCTGGGATGATTTTAGCATGTGCCATGCCTGTGCTCCACATCATATACCTTGCAAATCCTCCAGCCACTATGAATACAATAGGGTACCAGATGGCATTTCTTCAGCCACAAACATAACCACTCTTCCATGTTATATATTCCAATGTAATATAGTAGCAAACCAGAATTTCTTCCTTCTCAAGGTGCTCAAAGGCCAGGATATCTAAAGGATACCAAAATTGTGGAATGAAGAGCAAGTGAACATTATGTTTCTTTGATATAACTAACTTCTATAGAAATACTAAACTATCTTCTGCTGGACCACCAAAGTCATGTCTGGGTGTCATGGGCTTTTTTAAAGATCTGAGAGACGATGTCTCTTCAAGAACCTCGTCTAAGGACATAATTGACTTTTGGCCTCCTTCAGGCTTTACATTAGTTTAAGTCTTACAATTTTAGAGTAAGCAAGCTGAATACAGAATTTACAACATAATCCAATTTCCACACTGAAATATTTGATCATTAGTGAAGCAGAAGAGAACAAACTACTGAATTTCTGATATCACCTTTCCTCTTGTTATCCTTTCCCCATATTATGAACGTACTAAGCAGAACAGACATTTAATAGTTTATTTATTTTCACAGGAAAGTCTTCCAATGTGTCATGACTTTGTCAACAGAGAAATAAAGGTGGCATTAGTTAGAAGGAAAGATTTTCCAGTTCTTACCACTTTCTAGGCCATGGGTAATTTATACCATAGTTGATATGGTATATATCAAATATAACAATTAATATATCTGCTGTTGTGGATCATTTAAATCATATTTGTCCATAACTCATCTTTACTGTTGTTGAGGAGTTTAGCTTTGATGCTATCCACTAGTGAGGATTTAGCCTTCCTTTCATCTTGTTTTTCTACCAGATTATTATTATTATAAACTCCAAACTTACAGCCTATGTAAAGAACACAATAATTGCAGGACATGACTTTTTTGGGTGTTTAAGCTAAGGAAGTTCCAAAGGAATTTCATTGTAGTTTTAGTTTTCTTCAAATTTCACCTAACCCACGTCAACCTGCCCATCATTCATATTAACATGGATCCAGTACAACAAGGCAGAAGTAGACCACACCACATATGCCACAGTGTATTATTCTTTCTAATCAAAGAGTTTGCTTTGGTTTCCAAAGTGTGGGAAACCTGACACAAGATGCCCATTGCAGATAGGGAAAGATCCTCCGCTCTTCAGCATAGTGTAATAATAACAACAACAATAACTTTGATTTTGTTTCAAGACTTCTCACTTGGGATCCTACAGAGGTTCTAATATCCCGCCATGCCAGCATATTATTTTTGGATCGAATGACTGGGTGAGCTTGATTTACATCTTATCTCACTCTATAGCCCATAATGTGTTTTTAAATCATGTCTAAACAATTTACCACAAAAGCAAAATTGGAGGCAGGCGGTGGGAAGTATCTTGAATAAGTTGAGCATCAAAGAGAGAAACCTCAGAGGACGAAGAGGGGTTTATTTGCAGCAGGCTGAGTCATGTTTCATGTCGGGTATGGTCCCTTGCTAATAATAAGCAAACTGCTAAAATACTATTCCACGCTTTATTAACTTGTTCAGTAAGTTAGTATGTCCTGTGCAGACATGTTCACTGGTAACTTCTTTTCTTTAAGAACTTTTCTGCTGATAGCCTTTCAGATAACATTAGAAAATAACTTTTTTTCCTACACTTCTCTGGCCTTATGTCACACAGCCAAGCCTCAGAATTGGCTTCCGCTGCTGTACTGCGATGTAGCCTCATGGTGTTTATGCTGTGAATCTTGAGCAAAGTGTCTTCAGAGAAAAGTGATAATCACATCAGGTGAATGGCTGCCATTTAAAAAGAAGTATATGTTAGTGTTGCTAGTAGAGATTGTTGAATACTATTGTTTCTGGATGAAAAATGGGGATTTGGGGAAAAAAAAATTCAAAATTTCAAAAATTTTCAGCAAAAATTTTGTTTTATTTGGAAAGTTTAGCCTTTCTTTGCTTTTTTACAGGATATTTTTGTTTTGGTGTGGATTTATTTATTATTGTTATTATTTCATTTTTAATGGATTATCTTTCTCTCAAGTGTTTTTTTGGCCGAAGAGGAAAGATAAGGAGAACTATGTTAGAGAATAATGATTTATGCTAAATCAATTTGGGGACTTAGCTTTCAGGAACAGTATTTCAACCTTTAAGATAGCTCTCACTAAACTCTCAAATAAGTGGTCACATGGAATAACTAGTTACATTTAGGAAAAACTGATCGACTCTTTAGCTAATTAGGGAAATGCCGACCAAGATGGGGGACAATGGCTGACCAGAGTTGTGTGTGACACAGTCATGGCCAGACAACTGTGAAGCCACTTCATCAGATTTGGTTGCATCTGCCCTGATAATATTGTAATTCTATAAATGAAAATTTTTATTCATATGATTTGAGGATGGGAAGGAGAGAGGTTTATGGGAAACACTATACCTTAAAATGCTCCCTAGGATGTGTTTCTGTAGCTGTTAGGAACATGAGCTGCAATTGCTGAAAGGATGCACTTTAAAGAAGTGGTGCACAAAGATACATGTCTCTCAGCATAGAAAGTTTATCGCATTTATATGAAACCATCTTAAAGGGGTGAAAGATGATGGGACTGCCTCACGTGGTCTTGATGGTAACATGGCAGTGTGTCCCTTGTGCTGTGATGAGACTTAGACCCACCAGTTTTGCAGCTACTCAGACACATGAATAACTCAGATGTTCGTGGTCAGCTCAGGCCATGAAAGCAGATGTGCAGCCAGAACAGGGCACGAAATGGTGGCCTGGGACCTATCTGCTATGATTGTCCCAGAAGAACAGGACTGACAAAGCCACTTCTACCTTCTGGCTTCCATTGAGCCAAGGCATCTCTCATCACAGCTGAGTTCCCCATCTTCTTTGTCTTGCTCTCTAGAACAACTCTCTTTGTTATGTAGTGTTGATCAGTGACAGATTTTAAAAAACAGTATTACGTGTCCTAAGAGACCACAGTCAGTGTCTTAAGCCTGTGAGATTGTGCTTCATCTTAACACAGGTCATGGCTCTCCTTAGATAACTAAATAGAATTTGAAGTTTCAGCTGGAAAAAATGCAAGACCTGATAAAAGAGAGAAATAAAACTGAAAGAGAAAGAAAGGAAAAATTCAAACTTGTGGTCAAAATTACAGATACCCCCACATTGTCAGCTTTACTCTTAAAATAACAAGTAACCCTGTATTTAGGACATTGTGGTTGGAATGGAAGAGGTGAAAGTTCCTGTACTGAATCAGAAAGAAAAATTATTTGACCTTTGATCTTCCCTGTCCAATGCAGTTTTCTTACCCTGTGCATCCTGGTGGTTTTAAGAACTGGGGTGCAGGAGTACTGAAGGATGATCCCCACTTTGATGAAGAATCCCATCCTTGCTAAAGAAATTGTTTCCTCTATGCTGCACATCTGTAAGCTATGGTATGTTCAAATGTTAATGTTTTCTGTCAAAAAATAGAAACAGTTGAAAGGTCTTTATCCATCTTATTTAATCCCAAAAGGGAGAAAAAAAAACCCAACAACAAACCAACCAAACAAAAAAACACCCTTCCCATCTGTGCAATAGGACACTCAAGGCTCTTTTAAGTAGGTGTTTCTTCACTGACTGCTGGGACTTCTCACACCAGGACTTCTTACACCACAGGATGTACAGCATCTCCTGAGATGAAGTCATGCTACCTCTCAGTAGTGGTCCTGAAGACCCGTATCTGCTAGAAGGGGTGAATTTGTTCTTAATTGTAGTAAAATTAACACTTCTCCTCTAAGGGTCAGCACTAGAGGGCAATACAGCCACACACTTAGCCACACACCAGTGATTTTCAGTGGACGGTGTTTGCTGCAGTGACATGAAAAAGGGAGGGTGGAGATGAGTTGTCAAAACCATGAGTCAGAGAGTAAACTGGTCCCACCTTAACCACACTGAAAATGCCAGTCCTCTGCCATGCAGCCACTTACCTTATCAGACCACTACCAGAAATTAACACTGGGCAAAGCTGCAAGATAAATATCATTAAATCCATTATTAGAGATAGATAATATAATACAGAGAAGTTTCACAATGATCTTGGAAATTAATAACTTGTATTGCATGTAGACTATAGGCAACCAGCAAATCTAGCTTTATTCTGATTATTAAAAAAAAAAAAAAAGGTTTCATGACTAGCCAAAAGAGGTGAAGTCCAGCTGGATAAACAGCAGCAAAAAAAACCCCTCAGACAAATAAATAAAATTGATATTACTAATACCAAACCCTGCTCAGGGTGCCATTCTGAACTTGGCCTTGCCCTCTGCTTTACTGAAACTCTATACATAAAAATGAAGAGATGGCTGATACAGGACAGGATAAAAAGTTCAATCTGTTGGGACCGGGATTCATTTCAAGCCATCAGTGTTCATTATTCTGCTAAGTGGTGACATAATTTCAGAGCTGAGATCCTCAGGGACTCAGCTCAAGCTGGCTCCCGTTTTCTGTCCCTCCTGCAGAAGAATTTCAGCTCCACTTTAAGCCAAGCAAAGGGTTTGCAGAGACAATGGTCAACTCTATAACATAATGAGCCTGAACTTCTTCCCCAGAAATCTCTGACTGTTTCCCCTACTAAATTGATTTTAAAAGATCAGGAAAGACTAAAAAGAAATACAGTTGAAGTAAATGCCACCCACCCTGTGTTACGCATAGCACTGCTTTTTCTACTCTCCAGATCATTTCTTCTATTATTATCATAGAAACACAGAATCATTTCATGAAAAATAAAACCACCACATGGCGGGCTAGTGAATTGCCCTTGTCTACTTATATTTTAGTGCTGTTATCTTCTTGGTTTAGCAGGCATAAATCTCTGTCTTTACATAGGCATCAAGAATGGAAATTTTATACCATGAAAGGGTATGGCTGAGAATTACTACAAAGGCTCATTCTAATGGGATCACCGTGCCCCAAAACCATATAAGTGTTCACTAGTATAGGAAATGGGGATTGAGACCTGCAAAAAGTGTGGACTTTTGATAACTTTTCCATGGGACTGTGTCAGGTTTGCTGCTCGTAGGATTGCATCTTTCTAACCAAGATGGGGTTGGGTAGCTCACCATGTTTACTTTTGAACCTGGCATTGAATGCATTAGCATGTACTGAATATGCAGGAAAAACATAAAGTAACCTCTCACTGTCATTTAAGTAACTTGGCCACTCAAATTACTTATTTTACAGTGCAGTGCTTCTACAGCTCCCTGCTGGCTTTATGTTGTCTGATGTGCTTCTTCAGCACAAATCTATATAGTGATTTCAAGTTAATAGAAACTCATCAAGGCCTGAAAGGCCATGAGTAGCAAGATGCAGCTCAAAAATAGACACCCTGAAATCCTACAGCTTAAAAGAACCATTACAACTGAGGGAAAGTGGATAAAATATTAAGTCAATACGGAAGAAGCTGTAGAGATGTACCAATCGCCTAGGGTGGTGTTCAGTGGTGAGTCTTTTAAACATCTACAGATCAGTCTAGAACTTTCGGAGAAATAAACTGGCAATAAGCAATTTTATGTTTATGAATTAGATGCTTACTTTTAGGCAAGGTTGACTGAGTATTGATATATGCTACCACAGAAAGTGGTGGATTTTATTATTTTTTTTTAATGCACATTCTGAGAAATACGTTTCATAAGGTGGAAGTCCTGATTCAGTCAAACAAGCTGCGGCACTTCTGGCAGAGGTAGCTGAATGAACTGTAAGGGCCCGCTTTGTATAGAAGGTCAGACTCGCTGATCCAATAGCCCATTCAGAGCTTAAAGTCTCTGGGAGCCTATAGTCTGAGCTACAGACTTAAGCCTCTTACTGAGACTTGAAACAGTTTTGCATTGTCCATAGATCATGTATAGAGGGGAAAGCAGACCAGACGGTAAGCACTATGGGTTGCATATGCCAGGGAAGATGTAATTTGAAAAGGAATCCAACCTTACACCGAGTCATAACAGAAGTTTTATTATTACCTCTCCATGTGTGGGTATAATACCTTATTTAAAGTTGGAAATACCAGGTACCTCAGAAGTGAAGATTACAAAGCAGAAAGACTTTAGAGTGGTTAGCAAGATATCACACTAAGCATCACCCTATGCTTGAAGATGAAAGGAGAAAATCAACAGAAATGCAAACACATAAGAGTTGCTATTGTTGTTTTTAAATTTGCCCGTCCTCAATGAATATATAAGCACGGGGAGGTTATGCTGTCCTGTATTTGCTCATCCTTGGTCTTTCTCAGCTCACCTACTGCTTAGATACATTAGAAGCAAATAGCACCTTAAAAAAAAAAAAAAAAGAAAAAAAAGAAAAAAAGAAAAAAAATCACCTCTGATTTGCATCGAATCAAAGGAGTTTGTAGCTATCTGAAGTTTTACAAGTGGGGACTTCACTTTAGTGACAAAGTTTCAATGACCTATTTCCTGGTACTTAGGAGAGATTTGTGCTGCACCAGTAGCTTGTTAAGCTGTTACCCTGTTTTGTTAGGTACTAATTTCTTTTAATGTGAGTTTACTTTGTCTCGCTTTGTTTGCTGTTATTTCTTGAGTGAGTTTGGTTATCTCCTCCTTAAAAGAAGATTTCAGACTGATAGTATTTACCTAAGAGAGCCATGGACATTATCTTAACCTTTAATGCATTTGTCACTTGACAACTATTTGGGAGGACGTACTTTCTACTGGCTCTAAATAAATGCTTCTGAGTTAATCGGTGAACATGAAAAAATTCTTAAGAATGACATGTGAGCATAAAGGTTAATAGCATCATATTAAACACTTTCTAACTAAAATATCAAAAATGTATATGAAAAGAGGAAAGTGAAAATAGACAGACTTGTGGTGGTGGGTGGGCTTTTTCCCCTAATGCTCAGCAAAGCCAAGGAAAGATCCCCTTTCATTCTGTTAATTGATTCCCATAAAAAACAAGACTATTGTATATTTACTACTGTATTTGTAAAACACACAAAACGAGTAATGTGTATCCAGCAAAAGCAAGGCAACAGCAGGACCCAGATGCCTTTGAGAAGCTCAAGAGCTGCATGCAAGCCAAATGCACTGACTCAAATGTACAACTTAGTGAGCAACACTGAAAAAATACAAATAAAAAAAATAAATCCCTCATTATGAACATTTTCAGCATATTCTCACCAGATCACTTTTCCTGGTCCCAGTTTTCACAGAGAAACAAAAATTAAGGCTTGAGCAAAGATGAAAGACACCTAGTAAGGACTTCAGGAAACTCTTCCATGTCAGGATGTAATGTAAGATTTTGGAGGGGGCTGCTGGCCACAGTGGGGTGGGACATTACCAGATGCATCCCTCACAGGTTGATTTATATGGTCATTCTGACAAAGTTCCTAAACTTTATGATAATCTTTCTGGTTGCAGTCACAGTAAATTGCAAACAAATAACAATGGCATGAAGATTACTTTAAAATTCAGCCCTATGTGATTTTTTCTGTTGCAGAGCTGTCCAAGCAGTGAGGACACGCTCGTGTTGGCAAAACTGTCATGAATCCAGGGGCGATTGGCTGCAAGGGTTTGCTGTGTCAATAGATCAGATGCAACAGAGAACTTAGGTGCTTTAGGATGCCAAATGTTTTTTAAAAGTTTAAGTTGCATTACCAAGTGACTTTTTAAAGCAAAGTGTGAAAATCTGGGAGCAGTGATCAAAGTCTATAAAATTCTCTTCCTCCAGTTGAATATCGATCATCCTTGCTCTACCTATTAGGATCTTTTGGGGGGTATAACACAGGATGACTATATCTACAGAAATGGAAATTACATGGGTCAGCCAATTCAGGCCCAACTTTCATCTGAAACCTAAATTTCCACAAAGAGTTGTAATTTTTTTATTATTATTTTAATGTACACACTGTTTTTCCCTGCCAGTTCTCCATCCTCATCACTTTTTGTGAGTTTCACTCTTGAAGAGTGAAACGACCTGAATGGTTAAATTAAGAAATTTTTGTACAACATTTGACTGGGCAGAGCACCCAGGCACCTAAAATCAGGTCACATCATGTTTCAATTTCAAAGTATATGTAATTAGTAAAAAAATTCCCTTACCGAAAAAGCTCTGGAAATTTGTATTTTTTCATCATTATTTGAATCTCAGTTGTGTAAAAGAAGTATCGAGCAGTTCTAGCTGAGATCATGAGCATCCTCTCACCCTGCTTTCTCATCACTTTACAGCCTTTGCTAATCACCGTGTGAGCTCAACGGTTAATCTTCTGCCACTTGGAGAACTTAGGATCAAAATGGACAAAAACCATTAACAAGTAGCACATTTAATAGAAGAAAATAGAATTACAGGGATTCAATAATTTTCCTAAAGTATTGCTGGAAGTCCACTAGCAAGACAAAGACCGAAGTCTGGACCCCATACCCCAGCCTACAATCCAAATTTTTAGGTTATTTGTTTATTTGATTATTTTATTCACACATTTTAAATGTAACAGCAACTACTTTTGAAAGTGCATAAATAGTCTCAGATAGGTTTTTCTTGGCTCTACTGTATATTTTTCAAATCGGAAGCTCAAGACTAATGAATTCATCGTTATTATTATTTATTACTGTAAACTGGTTTATGTGACACTGTCTGAGATTGCATTATCATAATGAATCTGAGTAGAGCGCCCACAGTCTCTCCTACACAAGGGAATTAAGAATTTCTAAGAATCCGATTTCTAAATATGATCTTTGGTGAATACCAAAGAAATATGAATCACTTGTCATGAGTCACATGAAAATGTTACGAGGCATAAAATAAGAGCTGTTCACGTGAAACACTTTGCATGAAAAAAGGTGGCCAGCTGACTAGGTCAGCAAAGTGGCTGTGAGGTCTATGAATTTCCACTGAGATTTTTTTCATTTTTATATGTGGGAAGAAAAAAAAAAATCTCCTTTGCTCAAGACACTGATGCAGTTGGAAGTGTGAATTGTGAATAGCTGTATTTAAACCAAAGCCTAGCAAAAAAAAAACCCACCCTTGTCAAGACCAATTTACCACACCACAGGCTTTTTAATGGATGAGAGAAGCTGGTTGATTCTGAAAACAAAACTGGTTAATAACAGGTTTTCTATTGCTCTTACCACATTAATGCCATAGATTCAGTGTGTAAAAGACAACCGGTGTATCTGCTTTTAACCCTCTCCTTATTACATGATTCACCTTTGTGTCTGCTCTGTAATTTTGATAGACTTGAGTGAGCTTTACAGAAGGTCTGTAGTGTGGTCTGTACTGTGTGAACTGCTGTTGATGGTACCTATGTGAGCCAGCATGGAGATGTCTTGGGAATCTCTCCACCGAAACCACAGCCTCTTTGGAGAAGACATACCCGGAACATTTCTTTGTGGATTTATTCACACCGCCTGGCTGTAAGACAGAGAATTAATACCTTCTGTCAACCCCATTTTGGAGATGATAAGCTCCTGTCTGGTGAAATGGTGGGGCTTGCCCACAGTCAAATAGAAAGTCTGGGGAAGAGCAAGGAGCTGCCCCAAATCATCTAATTCTTGCACGTAAAAGTGCTTTTGCTGTCATAGTGTCATTATTCCTGAATGGACAGCAATTCTGTGGAACTCTGGGAACATTTTAGCTATTAATTTTCTGATTTGGAGTTTTTAAAAGACTTAATTTGAAAAGAAAAAGACGAACCTGATAAACTACACTGTGAATAAAGGTTTGATTCACCAAGGAAAAAGTCCGACTTCGCTGTTTGACAGACTGCACAAATGCCAAATAAAGGCAACCAGAAGTAGTTTTGGTTTTCTTGAAAGCTAGGGAAAACATATCAGTATTTTTTGTACACTGCATAAATAGTACCTGCTCTGGTGGTCTGCTGGCAAATGAAACACAAATAAATGAAAAATATGAGAAAATGGCAAAATGTAAAATAACTTTTGAAAGCATCCATTTTTCTCCCCCCCTACAATGTTTACTTCTCCTTTAATATGCTGAAAATAAAAGATTTCCATCCCAAAGGGAAGTTCTGGACATGCTATGTTATGCAGTAACATTATTCTCTAACATTTCAGTCATCTAAATATTGGTTTTGGGATTACTCTTGGAAACTTCACAGTGGAAGGAGAAAGGGGAGGGGAAGTTGCATGGAGAAGGGAGCAGGGAAAACATCCTTTATTAAAGCTCCATTAACTCCAGAAAGGAAATCTGTGAAGTGCATGAAAAATATTTTGGATTATTCAAAGACATCTATAATTTGGGTGTCTGTTTTCAATGTCAAGTTTCCTCCTAACCCCTATGACTTTTTCTTTTCTTTTTTTAAATTTCTGCAGCAAAGGATAATGATTATTTCAGAAGAAATTGGGGGAAAGATGGATTGTCTTTATATGAAGTGTAAGTGTTGGGTAAGGCAATTAAGCGGAACAGAAAATAACTAGGATTAAAACCCTTTTTTAGATCCTGCCAGGGCTGAATCGTTGTCACAGGGAAGATGTGTTTAAGCTCCAACAAAGTTTGGGTGAGCCAATCATGAAGATGACTGTCTAATGACTGTAAAACCTTCAAAATGGCAAACAGAGGGGAAATCTTGCTGGGAAGGAAGGCCACCTTTTGATTATGGTTTTTTTGGTTTCCTCTCCCCTTTTTAATGTCAGATGCCAACTGTACACACCTGTGATAAATTTAACCCAACAGCTGTCACTGAGGGCTGGGAGCCTGGGGAGGAGTGGGCTGGTGGGGACAACAGCACTCCTCGCCCCCCACGCGGACTGTTTTCGGCTGGGGTTGGAGTTTCAGATCACGGTTCCAGCGAAAGCAGGTGACGGGGCTGGGGTGAATCACTGAGTTGGCAACGTTTGAGTCAAGGTTGAGGAAAGGGTTATTACACAGCTTTCACCTTTGGGGTGCTCAGGAAAGAGCAAACCCACATGATGGAACTCATCGGCTACTGGGGAAGGTAGGAGCTTTAACCCTTTGCTCTCCTTATTTGCCCACCCACAGCTTGCAGGAAAGCAAGGGGAGGTTACGGACAAAAAGAGAATATGTGAAATTACACAGTGATTTGTGTGATGCTGCTTATCCATCATCGTCAGACCAGGCTTCTTTGGAGAAACACTTTCAGTAGGTTTCAAACCACATGGAGTGAGATAAAAAAAATAAAAAAACAAAACCCCAAAAAACAACCAAAAAAAACACCAACAGAAAAACAACTCCTCATACACAGGCAGAGAGGGAGGAAGATGGTTTGTAAAACTACCTTGCGGCTGAAGCGGGGCACAAGCTGCTGCCAGAGCAGTTTCCCCTCCAGCTGCTTCCAAGCAGCCCCGTTTTGCAACCTCAGGTGCAAGATCCCTAGGTGCTCCAGCCCTTCCTCCTCTCCTTTCTGCCTCCACAAGATCCAGGGCACTAGCTCACCCCTCTAGCCCCCACTGCCTGGGTCAGGATGACAGATCTAAATAACAGGAGTAATGACAGCTGATGATATAATTAGAGCTGTGAATTAAGTGTGGGAGTCCTGCAATTTGAGAGGTAGCTTGTGACCTCTGGGCTGTATTCATCATTGATGGGTGTCCTGGGACATCCCTCCACAATCAGTGGGATGGCACAGGCAGCCATTGAGCGCACCTCTCACCCCTTTCTGGTAAAAAAAACCATGTTACGTAGGGAAAAAAGACACCGCGTCCAACCTGCCCCACAGTTCAGAAAAAAAGTGAATTTAACACCAGGCTGAGATATCCCTGCTCTAGTCGCAGATAATCTGCTTCGGTATTACTATTTCATGTTAGTGGTAATATTTCTAAATTGCTTGTAGTTGAAGTTGTGTGATCAGGCATTAATAGACCTCACTACGACCTTGTCAAACCCAAGCGGCAGCCTGAACTTCCAGACGGACTTCTGGTTCTTGGGATCACCAGGGGTGCACGCATCACCTTTGCTGCTGATGGGATCAAAACATTGTTTTTTCCTTGTGTTACATAGTGAAATTTCAAACCCAGAACTTTCTGGCGTTTGCTTCTGAGGAGAAAGTGAGGAAATTAATCTGTTCTGTTTGTTCTGGCTTAAATATGGAAACATCTGTTAAACTGTCTCCGATTGCCTCCTGGCTGCATTAAAGTGATGACAAATTTTGCCACTGATTACTGAATATGTTTCATGCTTTTATTTTTAGCATACAAGTTCTGCACAATGCTCAGAACTGCTGTACCTGGTAGCTTGGCTGCCTACAAAATGACTGGGATTGGATTGGGATTCAATATATATTTATATATGTATAATTGGGATTGAATATATATTTATATTATATTATATATTTAATCCTTATATATATAATCTATACACTTTAATATATTTATTTATTTTATACCGCTATTTTTATATATATATACATATATGCACATATCTGTGTTTGCACCTTGCCTCTGGGTTGGCTTTCTGACCAGAAATTGATTTGAGAAATAGAAAAGGATTTGAGCAGAAATCCTACCCTTTGAATAATTCAAATTAGAAGTGCAGAAAGAAGTACTCAACTGAGTAACCCTGTCAAGGACTGATCAGCCCTTTGCTGGGCAGATGGGCCAAGTTCAGCAAGCAATGATCACCTCTCTCCCAGGAATCAGAAGACAACCCATAAAACAGCTGAGTCCTACCAGGCCAGAAATTATTTAACGGAAGGGGATGTTTTATGGGAGCAAAAAAAATTTTGCAGGTATTTCTGGATGGGGAAAAACCTCCTGAGTGTCAAGAGGAGCAGAGAGAGCATCTAGAAAATGGAGATGGGGGAAGAGAGGAACTGTTGGGGTTGTGAGGTTTGAGTTTGCACTTAGAAGTTTAGTTCAATAGCTGGTGCCCTCAGGAAAGGGCATCGATGTGCATTATGGGGCAGCACTAATCCTTCCTCAGCTGCTGAGGTAACCCAGATTGCAGGCAGCATTTAAGTGGGTTGAGCGTAATTACTTGATTGGCATTAAGTAGGAGTGTAATTAGCAGTTTTTGGCACATCTTCCTCTGAACATATGGTATTCAATGCTTTTGTAAATAAGATATTTATATGGCACTCCCAACAATACTCTTAATGATGACTCTAAAGGTTATTTTTCAGATTTTCCAGAAGTAGTGCTTAAATTAGGGGTGCTGGACAGCGGGGATTTCTAGTGTACAGAGAGGTTGTGTCAATGAGCTAAATTCTGCTGACTGGTGTAAACTGTGGCTGGCTTCAAGAGCTTTAGTGAGACAACTTTTGAGGCTGTAGTGATGGAAGATAATACATTTATGGCTCCTCTAGGAAATTCTTTCTTGCACATGGAACCTGGGGAATTCCTTGCTGCACAGTGAAACTGAAGCAATGTACAGAAGAACGGTTCAGGATTATTAAGAGAAATAATTTTAACAAACTATTGGACGTTTAAAATCAAGCAGGACAGTAACATCTTCGTTCTGTAGCCATTTGCTTGGATCTAACAACCTAATCTGATTTTGTAATTTGAACAGTATATATATATTGCTTCACTGCATTAGCTGCAATTCTGCAATTAGTTTCTAACAAAATAGCAGATAAAATTAACAATCTCAGGATGTTATAAAGATTCGTGTTGTGTAAACCTCCTATTTTTGATGGAAATGCTTTGCATTTGTACAAAAATATTGCTATATCTACCTATAACTGTTAAAGGTTAAGAAGAAAGTTTCCCTTGGATGGTTTAATCACAACCTTTCTGCAGGGGCCTTGTACATTCCTTGGTAATGGCTGGTTCTGATCACGTGTTGTATCAAGCTTCCTTTCAGGAGGATTAGAAAATGCGATGGTTTCCTCTTGTTCCCAGAGAAATGAATTTGTTAGGCATTTGGTGGAACCCTGCGGCCAACCACGAAACACAACTTTTGGTCAACTGCCATTCAATACCTGTCCACAAAAAACTGGGGAGGGGGAGGTGAGAGGGAGAAATGTAATAAACTCCATCCTTTCTCTGGAAAATTAAATTATTGCAGTGAGCTTTGGATGACGTTAGGAAAGTGACACAGTAAGAAATATAACTTTTTTCCCTCTATTGCCTTGAGTCAGTTGATAATTCACAGCGGTGAACAAAAGAAAGCCAGTGGATAACACATGTTAGCAAGGTCTCTGCAAAATTACCATCCGCATTAGAATTTTCCTTTATCACTGAGATCCGCTGCCAGTTCACATTAAAATTCAGAGTGCTGACAAATGCATTTCTCTTAACAAGATCACCATTATTTTATTCTTTTTGCTAGGCAGGGCAGTGACTGGTAAGCAGAGCTCCTGATTCTCCTGAAGGCTGTGGTTTGAAGTGGGGGGAAGGATCTTATCATTTCAGGACAGCTACATTGAGCTCATGGGGTCTGAAAGTCATGCAACCATCAGCGTGAAGAATTTACTCGTGGTCCCTTGTGCCACCAGGGAAGCGGAGGCATCATCTGATGTGCTGCTCTCTTCCTTCCTCTCCTCCTTCCCACCCTCCCCCTGGCACTGCTACCCAGCACACGCTTTCTTGGAAGGGGATTATTATCACGACGTTGCACCTGGAAGTCCAAGTGGAGGTCAGGGCCCCCCTGTGATGCAGATTGTCCCATTTCAGACAGGAAGCTGGTGCTTCAGCTGAAATCTCCTGCGCTCTGCTCACTGGTGACCAAAAAGGCCTAAGGCAGGAGATATTTTTTTTTATTATTTTCTCTTCGGAAAAGGGTTTGTAATGTCATGGTGTCCTTCCTGTGGCTGGTTTCCTTCTGGGGAAGTTTTATAATTTTCCTATGCCTCTGTCCTGACCCTCAGCCATTTCTGAGACACCCAGGCAATGAACTTTGATATCACACTGCATATATCTGGCTTTTATGCAAAAATGTTTTGCCGTACTAGACTCAAAATACATATTTAAAAAAAAAAAAAAGGGTAGAGAAATCTTTATCAGGGATACATATAGGGAATCAGCACAAATAATCATTTTTACAAGATTGTTAGAATGAGTCTCACCTTTTGATCAAAGCCATAACCTCCCCCTTCGATTCTGAAAGTTCCAGGGAAGTGATTTTTCCCTGATTTGGGAATCTTCCACCTGTTTGCAGGCAGTGGATCCATCAGACCTGACAACCTGCATGTACCTGATGTAAAATCTGTGCTGATAATCAAGTGTCTTGATCTCCAAAGATCAGATCATCTGATCTCCAAAAAGCAGATCATCTAACCTCTCCTATACAAATATCTAACCTCCAATCGTCTAATGAAATCCTCTAACCTCTCAAACCTATCTAGATATTTATAAACCACACACACGCTATCAGACCGCCTATGCTGATAACAAATCTAATACTCCAAAACCCAAAGGGAACGTTGGTAAGACAGCTATTTTGACAGACTCTGATCCCCAAATTCTGCTCTTGGGGTGGCCATCATGAGTTGAATGTAGTAGAGAGCAATTCAGGGGCGCATCTGTCACCTGCTGATATGTTCAGATATTTGTTTTTTCCTGGGCTTGCAAGTTCAACATTCGTTTTTCATTGACAAAATCTGGAGGGAAAAAAAAAAAAAAAGAAAAGAAAACTCCCACCGTAAAAAAAAAAAAAAACAGGAGAGGAAAAATACTGAATATGTGGTCACATTTTTATTCTTCCTAGCTGTACTGTAGATCAGCGGGCTTTTGGGTTTTTTCTGGCATCAAACACTCAATGTTCAGATATGAAAAAGGAGAAACCCAGGCTCTGCCTTGCACCATATTTGGTGTATCCCACAATTAAGTATCAAACTCATGATATTTAGCTGAGAGCTAGAATTCTTTTGAGATGCCTCTAATTTTCCAGAGGAAAAGAAATAAAAACTGAACTGCTGAGTCTTTTTCAGTTTCAGTAATAGCTGGCAAGAGAAGACCTGAAACTCTTGCTTTACACTCACCGTTGGTCATATGTAATCAAGCTCCAACTAGGTAATTAAAAGTCATTTCGCTGTTTAGTTAATATGATAACCATGGTTCTAATCTAGAGTTTTAAAGTGTTTATTGCAAGGCAAGAGCATAAACGTTCAGGGAAGTTTCTTTTGTGATTTCTCAGTGCACTAGATGGCACTAAAGCACGGCTTTTATATATAGGGGTAAAAAATTCCCGCAAAAATTGATATGTAGGTTCAGTAAACCTGAACTACTTTGGTCAGGTATATTTTATGAAAGTTCTTTGATATATTATTTGTAATTTTTCATTTTAATTTTCAGATCATCAGAAACAGAGAATTAATTACACCCACTTTGATATTAAAAGAATTTCAAATTGAAAATAAATAATGCTGGAAAGTTGAACATAAACCCTGAAGAAACTAATTTACCCCAGGCTAGATGCAAAATTATTCTAATGTTCAAAGATTAGGGGGCTTGATGCAAGTAAAAAAAGTTCTGTAGCAATTACATGGCTTTTCATGAACTTTAGATATCAGAAACATTAAAGTCACAAAAAAAAAAAAAAAGAATAAAGTCTTCAGGTTTCCTATATAGAAAAATAATTCTCAATATACAAGCAAATAGTTAGCTCCATACTGTCTACTGGGCATATCACATTCAAAACAACAGGTAGAGCCATCTTATAAGAGCAGGGCACTTTTTCTCCTACAGAAGTATCAAGGAAACAAAATTAAACTTTAATTTTTCTTTACTTCTTCCCCTCCCTTCAAATGAGGAGCTATCGTTTAGCTCATTCGAAGTTTCTCTTAATGCATTCTTATGTGTTGTATACAGCACTGTTTGCTTTCTTATGCGATCATAACAAACAACAACAAAGGAAATATGAAGGGTGGATCCCTTGTAAAACTAAGCCTTCTAGACAAAACTGTAAAGAAATTATGTCTTAGGTCAGCTTGGGTATTTTTGCCTTGTTCTAATGCTGAGGGTGCTTACGGAGACATTTCAAATCTTTGGGATGTTTGGATGATTTTACCATTACTGAGTGACTTATTTTTGTGAGAAAGGAAGCAGAAAGAAAAAATTGAGGAGTTAAAAAGAGGATGGGGTGGCGCGGGGGGGACAGAGGGAAGACAATAAGGTGTGGACCGCATTTTTTTTTTTTTTTAGAGTTTGCTCCAGCAGTGATCTTGAAGCACTTTTTATTTCCAGCATCTACACAGCAAAATGGGAGTTGCTTCCATTTATGCTGCGACCACAAAGGTGAGATGTGAAGTCCAGGGTCTAAATACCATCAGCCCAGGCCATAGACAGAGCAGACTGCACATGTTACAGTTTCTTGCTCAGGACTGTCATTGATTTGACATCGATTTCCAAAGGGGTCGTTTACCTGCAGGGGCTGACAGGATCAGTTCCTCCACGAAGACCTCTTTTAGCTGCCAAGCCAGTTAGGGGGCCGATCCACCAGACACTGGTGCCATGGGCAGTGCTGTTTTATTTTGGGAAGACAGACCCATGCACCTCTGTGGAGAATTTGCCCTCATGTTTATAACAGACAGCCCATATATGCGCACGGGTGAATTTATTATTTTTCTGTCAACTGAATCAAACCCTGCATCTCAAGAAGAAGTATTTCATGGGAAAAACTTAAAATGCCCACATGAAACTATTAAATGCGACCCAAGAGCACACAAGTCCTTAAATGACAGTGTTTGTAGCAGTCAGTTCATGCTATTCTGAGGGCTAATATTTTTAGCACCTTTACAGAAAATAACTTCCCTGAGAATCAGAACCTAAACAGTTTCAGAAATATTTGTTCTTGGCTTCCCAAACACTCATTTTCCACACTTCAAATGCGTAACTACAGAGAAGGAGAAGACATGAAGAGAAATGCACCCGTTCAACATTTTATTTTTTTAATGTATATTTGGCTGATATTTGGCTGAGGACTTCACTGTTTTGTAGGGATACTATTGATCTAAAATGAACATCTTAAAAAAATTAATTGCACACATTATTGATAACACCTCAGGTTATTAAAAATGAAAGAAAGCTAAACTTCCCAATTTACTTTTCACCATGTTGCCTGCAATTCAGTCTAGACAATTTCACTTTTTTTCTCACTTGGTTTCATTTGTTGATTCTCATGTGATAAGTTAAGGTTGCAGCCATCAAAGGGGACTTTTTTTTAATAGAGTTTCTTAACAAGAAAAAAAAAATTAAAAGCAACCTTCTTGTCCTGATTCTCTCTTCCCTTGCTTTTGTGATACTTTTTTTGTTCACACGCAAGGGGAATTACACTTTGTAATCAATCGTTATATGCCCAGAGCCCCTCAAGTGCTTGGCTGCCAATTCACCACCTTCACTGCCTTGGCTGGAAGTTCGGATAGTTCTGGTGATCCTCTCCCAAGATCACCAGTGCAGGTCTTCATTCCACCTACCTTCAGACTCATAACTGGAGAACGGTCCAACTAAATATCCAATACAGGTCCACTTTACCTCATCTCCACTCCTTCTGAACACTGGTGGCAAGACTAGGAACACTGGAGCAAGACTGGGAAATCACTTAGATAACTAACTAAATCCCACGCAGAGGCTCGTCACGGAGTTACGGGGGCTTCAGACTAGTCCCCAATTCAGCAAGTAATTAAGGACATGATTATGATTATGTGCATGATTAGTTAAGTACACAGTGTTGATTAGTGACTATGTCACATAGCTGTAGCATTTGTACAACTTCAGGCATATGCCTGGTTGATTGCTTCAGTATTTCAAAAGAAGATTTATATATTTTCCATAAAAAATGCTGTTAGTTTTTTTAATCAACTAAATTAATTTTTTTAATGATTCTTCCTAAATTGTGTCTATTGAGATTTGTCTTATTTTTTCCTTCTCCTGTTCCCCTTCTTTTCGCTTTTTCTACGAGAATGAAAACAGATGATGGAAAAGTAGAGCAAGACATTTAACCTAAACTATTAGCAAACAATGTTTCAGAGTCTGGTTTCAGGTTTTAATGTTTTCCCTAGATCATTCGCACACAAATAAATTATTTTATTCAAGCAGCTGTATATTAACACAGCCAACAGCTAAGGTCTTAAATCAATATTAAAAACAGGTTTAATTTTTAATTTTAGAAAATAGCATCACTGTGAAGGAGGCTGCACGCTTTGAAACAAAATATTGTTCATTTCTTTATAATTTAGGTTGGTGTAAAAAAATGTGCATGTAGATTACACTGCAGGATAGAGACATCTTTTCTTTGCATTTCCATTATCTGCTGAAGGAATTCAATTCTGAAGCACCAAGTGCTATGAACAGCTAATGAACAGCTCCAGAGAACTAAGTTAACTGAAACCCCATTACATCCATGCCATATTCTGATACCTTTTTTTTTCTCCCTGTGTCAGTTGTATTCTTACTATTGCTCTCACTACTTAGTGGGAAATGCTATTAAAAGAGGAAGCACTTTTAGATCACAGATGCTGATCCAGCCTAAATCTGTAAAGAAATGGAGGGAAAAGAATAAAATTTGGAAAAAAAAATCAATGCAGCATAGGAGGCTGCTTTATTTAAATACTTTCAGTATGCTAAGTCCAACCTCAACTGACAGGATGCAATGTAGGAATTACTGTGTGGTGTTCTAAGTCCTGTATTTCTAAAATGTCTGGAATATCACAACCATCCCCTCTAACCTTAGAGCCTATGAATCAATGAGGAGAAGAGTGTTGAGCTCCAGGGAAAGAAATGGGTAGCTCGAAAATGTGCGGTTAAAGAGATTCTGCTGTGTGTGTGAGATTTTTATAGACATACATAATGTGTACGTGTGGGTCTGTACGTGTCAGAGTATATCTCTCTATAAAATAAAAGTTGGTTACAATAGATGTTCTTATCTGACCTACTTAAAATTGTACATGAAAGCACAGTTAATTTCATCTCCTATCTGTCAGATTGATATAAATCTCCTGTTCAGTATTAATTATTGTAAGCATGAATATTCTTCATTTTTGGGGGGAGACCTGATGATTAAAGCTACTGCAGACAGAAATCCTGAACTCATTAAAATTCCCTCCCACACCCCCTCACTGAATGTGCGTGCAACTTTTCGGACAGGATTCATCGCTGCTCTGGCTGTCACGCAGTCTTTTGCACCTTCGGAGAAGGAGTGTAAAATGCTACCTCTGAAAAACGTTCATGTTTTTAAACTCCATTTATGTTCATTGTGCTGTGAAGTAACCGGGAGAAAAGTGGTCTCCGTTTTCATCCGAGCTTCACCTAAATGCTTGGAGCTCCTTTCCCTTCTGTTTCTGCTTTTAAATCCTGCAAAGCAGCTTGACTTCAATAGCTCACAAGGTGAGGCAGGGTGTTAGTGATATTTTTTGTTCACTTTTAATGAAATAATATGTCCTTATCCAAAATGATGTCAGTGTCAAGTGTAAAAATCAGGAATTCAAAACTAAGGTCAATCAGCCATTGTACTGTGTGAAAAACAAATCCAGAACAAAAACTTGCTTTATACCTGAGTCTCTGTTTAAACCCCATAGGATGGGATTTCCTTCTACTTGGAGATGTCTTCTTCTTCCATGAAGGTCTGGATGCTCCCACATCCTGATGCCTTCTGGGCTGATGCTTCCAAGCATCAATGAGTCCCCCAGATGTCTGTCCCCTACTCAACAAGACAATCTGCCTTTCATGGGATCTGTGATTTGAACCAGATCAACAGTTAACACTTGCAAATTAGGGTGTTTGGGGAAAGGAGTAATGAATTGTGTTTTAAAGGTCAGTAGTCCCAAGAGATATTAGTTATCCGCCATTATTTTCACAAGGAGAAGTGTATTTGGATGAAGACAGCTTGAAGGAATGGGAGGAGGGGTATCTGCAGAAAAAGATAGTATAGTTTCACTCAGAAATGCTGAACTATTAATAAGTTGTTTTCATCAGATGCTTTACATTATTTTCATGAAAAAAAAGTAATCAGACACAATTCTCCCCCCCCCCCCAAACCAAGAAAGAAACATCCCAGAATAGTCAATAAACTCATAATTACACATTCAGTCAAGATGTCTGAAAATCAGGTTCAGCTCCCTGGTCTGTCAGAGCTGAAAACAGAACTATTTCTGACATGTTAAATGAGTTTTACAATTGCTGGACTGCTCTGGCTATGAGAAATATTCTGAAAACATCATTGTGAACATTGATTTTATGGGTTGTTTTTTTTGTGTGTGTGTGTAATCCCGGTGATTATAATTTGATTGGTTTTCTTCAAAAGATACGTTAGGAAGTGCCTCAGCAAGTCTCACTCTGAATTCTTGAAGCCTGATTTCTCAGTGTTGCCTGAAAATTGTCTTTCCTGGGTACATGAACTTTTTCTGTAGCACAGATAAGAAAGAGTGTCACTCCTGAGCCCTCCATCTCTGATGCTGTCCAGAGAGGTTAATGTAGCCTCTAATGTGAAGATGAATCAGTCATGCTGCAGAAACAGCATTGATCAGAAATCTTTCCATCTGCAATTTTTGTTATGGCACATTTAAAAAGGAAAAAAAAAAAAAAAAAAGAATAATTGAGAATGTATTTGCATGTTGTGCTAAATCCAAGGAGAAAATGTGCAATTTAGACCAGGTACTTCTAGGTACCTTTGAGTGGCTTCCATATTCTCACAGCCAGGTGGATACGAGAAATATTTAGTCAATACTCTCTCATGCTGTAGTCAACAACCCTCATGCCACCATTTCCAGTGGGAAAAGTACCTTTGCAGTGGCCAGCTCATAATATTTGGTTTTAAAAGTACTTGGTCAGCACAAAAAGCATCTTCACTGAATTAGACATGTCTGTTGGGGTCAGATTTGAAGGTGAGATTTTGAAGGAAAAAACAGAACAGCAGATGAAGGACAACATAAACTGGTTTAATCTAGATATTCACTCCCTAATCTTGCAAACATCTATGGTTTTCTTTAACTCTACGTGAACCTTTGCAGAGTGTGTTTAGCTGCATAGTGCAGGGTTTTTTCAAAGTCCTTTGGTTTGAGAGGAAAAAAGAAAGAAAAAAAAAACCCCTCTCATCTCAGAGTCATTCTATGAGCCATTTATTCATCAGAAATAATTGTGGTCAGACATTTAGCTGAGAATGCTGGTATTTGTCCTAATGTTCTGTAAATGTTTATACCAAACTTAAATTAATGTAAATACCCCATCTCTGAGCTCTGTGGTAAATCGTTTGTTCGGCACAGAGTTTGCGTTTGGCAGCAAAGTTATGCTGAAGCCCATTCCTGCTGAAATAACTGAGACCGATGGCAACTGGCCATCTAAGCCTTGAGCTCAAATGTAAATACTTTGCTCCACAAGTAAAGCTGAAGAAACCCAAGCCATATTTTGGTCACTTTTGTTCCAGAGAGAAAATAATCTGCACCAACCCTTTCCTGACACAACTTATTTATCTCTGCATGCTGAGCTCTGCAACCTGACATATTAAAAGTCAAGTCTAGGCTCTTCCTCTTCTCCTTCCATTTCAGAGCTCCAATATTTGCTTGTCTCCCCGTGTTTTAGCTCATGAGTCAAAGGGGATGAGTGGACAGCAAAAGTTTCAGTTTGCTTCGGGTGAAACCTTGAGCATTTGTTTTCACTGCAAGGAAAACTCCCACTGATTTCAAAGGGAAGAAGGACTCCTCAGTCCTGAAAATCAGAGCTCCCAGATTCAAATTTAAGACTTGCAGTAGACAGGTATCAGTTCCGCTAATTAAGTCTCATTTATCTTAACCATTTCACTACTTAATCAGATAGCGCAGTGATAAGCAGCTATAAAAATATATGACAGATAGTCAAGGTCTAGACTTCTCTAATGTGGCAATTTTTTATATTATGATCTTTCTTTGTATATGCAGATGAACCGCTCTTTTATTAACTTCCCTTTGTAAGCATTTCACACGCAAAAAATCAGATACGGCTTTGAAAAAAAAAAAAAAGCTTTCCAAAGTGATGAGAATGAATTAGCCCATAATTGGACTGATTGGTAAAAGTTCAGTAGAATGCAATAAAAGTGCACCATTATCAGGATTTAAACTTACTGTGGGGAATTTTTATTGCTGCTCATTTAAAAAATATCATCTTTGGCTACACTCTGCAGGGACTTACCAGTGTTGAAGCAGGTAAAGAAACCTGTAGGAGGAAAGGTCCTCCCATACAAAAGTAGGTAGAGCAAACATTTAGCTGTTAATATTTACTACTTGAAATACATTAGCTTTTTGAGGCTGTCATCTGAGGTTGAGGATTTGCCTGCTGGGTGCTTTCCATAAATCTGCATATTATTCGGTGGACAGAAACATTGAAAAAGAGTGGCCACCTAACCTCACAGAGCATCTCTGCTACAAGCCTAAACAACACTCCAAGAAGACCAGCATGTTTCCTCTGTTAACAGCAGGGAGGAGTAATGCACAAGAAGTCTACTTAATACAGCAGAGAAAAAGATCACAAGATCTAACACCTAGAGACTGAAGCTGGGCACCACCCTGACAGCAAAACCATCACACATTTTTGGGTTGGAGACAGATCAAGTATACAAATTATGTGCCTGGACTTCTGTTGAGCTCCTTAGCTCAAAACGGGGAGTGTTCCTCACCCTGTTGCTTTGTCTCATTCAAACCTTGCCCAGGGAGCTGTATGGCTTCTACTTTGCTGGTAGTCAGATTCCCTGTGGTTTTCGTGATCCTCTGATTTTCAAAATTCAGAAAATTTCCAAATGGAGAAGTGTCCTATGCTGAAGGGTCCTGACAAGAAACTTCCTCAAGAAACTTCTCTTGGGTCCTTTTGGGGGCTCCCACAATATAATTGATATATCAGTGGAGGTGAAGGATCTCACAATTCATTAAAGAAAGTTTGCTCTTCTTCAATACCTTAATTCCCTCCCAGACTCTTGGAGAAAGAGATACTCAGTGTAACTTGAGGGTTATCTCATTGGGAATATTTCAGAGAAGGGGAAAAGTGAATTCAAAGTGCACACAGTAAATGCATCAACTTGTTCTTATTATTGCTACCAGGGCTACAGTTAGCTCATAGTTACATCACCAAATAGAGGCAATATCTGGGGTAAACAAGCAGAACATAAGGGAGCTACGGAGATGAAAATTAACCTCTCAATCATAACCCAGAAAATTTGTTGTTCTCATGGAAAACTCTAGTCATGAGTTAAACAAAAGCAGAAAAAAAAAGTGGGCCTAATCGAAAAACCCAAACAACTCAACCGCCAATCGTAATATGCTTAGCAGGAAAGGAAATACACAGAATAGCCTAAAATTTCAAGGTCCCTTTTGGTGAACAAGAACTCCTACAAGCAGCCAAATGGTGACGAAATTACCGAGCTATGTACGTGATCCCGCTATCAGAACCGCATCTTTTGTTCAAGGCAAATTACCACGGCTTCTCTCTGTGTTTCTCAGGCTGCTGAGTATGACCTTTGCGGGGCTAACAGAAGGCAAAAAAAAAAAAAGAAAAGAAAAAAGATTGCAAGGCTTTCAAATATTTCTGCAATAGAAAAGTACCTCTATCTTACACGGCCCTTTCAATCTTGTCCTTCAAAGCTGAGATTTCTCTTTTTACACAGGGCTATCACTGTTGGCACGAAATAGGTCTTTAGTCAGATATTGTAACTTCTGCTTTTCTACAAAATGAGGTGGACAGTTGCAAAAAATATTTGCTACAAAGAAGGGGTTTACAGTTACAATTTGAGAATTGCCAGGCTACAAACTGACTGACTTACTTCATCCTGAGCCTCAGTAATCTGACTGTAAATAAAATGCTATCATACAAGAGAAGGAATAGCAGGCTGAAATATAATTTTTTTTTTCTTTTTGCAAAATTAGTTTGTTAAGTAGGACAACTTGTAACTTGCCATCTCAGCTTTAAAACAAAATTCTATATGGCTTTATTAATGTCAATAATATTTTCTGTAGTGTTTTAATCACTAATTGAGATTTCACTGGTGAGTGGACTATTAAGATATTAGTATCATAACTATTATTAACATTGATCTAATAGAGAATTATTTTCTAATAACAATCAGAGACTGCAGCTCATATTTCCCTTTTGAGATTTGAAATACCTGGCATGATTCTTAAGTTTACTGAAGTCCTACTGTTCCATAGGAACTTCAGTTTTTATGACAGTAAGGCTTTATACCTTACGGAGAAAAATTTCTTACTGAGAGAGAAATTTTTACTGCAAATACTCAAATACAAGAAAACAAAAGAAAACGCTTAAATACAGGAAATTACCCTAAATTTACTATATTTTCTATTTTTAAATCTCATAATTGTGTGTGGCTCACCTCAAGATTTAAAGAATGAGGTGACTTATGAATATTGAAAGAGTGAATAATTAAAATTTCAACAGCGAAGAAAAACCCTCTTAGATCTTGATGAACTACGTCATGCTTTTTAACTGTGCTTTGTAGACTATTTTTATTAAAATGATGGTGATTAATGATTAATTGACCCAAACCAGAAAAATGTAATACAAAAAGTCAGAATTTCTCACACCTTTTTCTTCCTCTTCTTATTTCTCGACATTTATGTCTTTAACTGTGAAGCTATTTTTTCTTTTGTCTGACAATCTCCGACTTATATTGGAAACATATTTGAATAGCTTATGCCTGTTTCTTTGAGATTGCATTGGGCTATTGATGACAGTTAAACCAGAATGCATTTTTAAACTGAAATTCAGAGCATGTCAGAACAGAAACTGAAGTCTCTTAGGTGTTTGAATAGATTATCAAGATGATATTTTATCAGCATTAGGGATATTATAAATGTATTTTTATTGCAGGAAAATAGATTCTAAGGCATTTAGCACAAAAGATACATTATACTGATTTCTACCAATCCCTCAGACATTCCATTCAGTAATATTTTTTGTCTTGTGGTTCTGAAACAATATAAGTTGTGAGGAGATAGGGGTACTGCAGTTTTAATTGCCCTTTCTGAAAGGGAGATTATTCTGCAAAGCCCTTTACCAAGTTGTTCTCTGAATGCTTCCAAAGCAGAAAACTGTACTGAAATATTAACACATCCTGAAATTATGTTATCTTCATCTCATTAGAGAAGAACTGGGCAAATGTGACACAGACAGCTCTTCCCCATGTCTTTTTCTTACTCGCTGATTAAATTATGTCACCCATTTTTGTCTGAACACAGATAACCCAAGAACAGAGCTGCAGCAAGACATTTGGAATAATTTTAGTTTGTTTATTTTTCTCTCCATCTTGTTATTCCTTTGCCAGCAGTTGCTCTCATGGAAACCAAATCTTGCCCCTGGGGCTTCAAATTGGGCACTGGTGTGATTTGGGAGCCAGGACCCACCTGGTACATCTCCATCATTGTAAAACACAGGTCTTCACTTTCTTCTTGCTCCTGGTGTCCTCAGTGTTTGTATTTCATGAAAATTATTATGCATTTGGCTTCTCTTTGGGAGTGAATTGAATCTTCTGCAGAATTGAACACAACTACAGCTCCAGGGACATCAAGTGAAACGTAAGGATGAAACTGCTCCAGATTTGGTTTGTTATGCCTGATGTGATCCTACAACACTATTCCAATGAGCTTTCTACCCTCACAAACCTCATTCAGCTTCTTAGTAATAACCAGCTGGGGAACATGTATTTCCAGGTTGTTCTATAGAAATACTTCCTTGGTGGACTTCAACATAGCCCTTGCATTATTTCAGAAACTTTAAAATCTAAATCAGCAGAAAAAAAAAAAAAAAAAGATGTTTTATGACTGCAGGGCAACCCTTAGGAATTGTGTTTTTACAGATGGAAACGTGGCACAGCACCATGCTATGGTCGCCGTGTGATGTGGTTGTAACCTGTCTGCTCTACACAGAGACATCTCTAAGCTCTGTCAAACCAGACACTTTGTACCATTTAGCAAGGGATAGAGACTATTTAACGGTGTACATGCAGTCAAAGCCTCTTCCATTTACGTTTGCGTCCTTCACATCCTGTCCTTGTTATGACCTTGTCCTGGAAGGGGAAGGAGAAGATATGGGGCTGTAGCAAGAATGACCCTGAGTCTGCCCCGTGTGCTCAGCTCAAGGCAAGAGGCACCACGGAGGGAGGTAGTGACTGCAATCACTTTGCTGTGAGCAGCAAACCTCCGCGTAGGCTGCTAGAAGAACGAATTGCACCGTCCCTTGCCTCGGAGGACAGCAGAGTGACTCATAACAGCCTTGGTATTGCTCAGCCTGAGATCGAGGAGTGGGAAGGGAAGAGCCCTCACAAATACTGAGTTTACAAATAACAGTGAATTACTGATTCCGATACTTGCTGTCGCGAACTCAGAGAATGTCACTTTTTCTCTGCGGGCAGTCTTCTTACTCCCCCTGGAAGTCCCTTACAAGCCAATGCAAGCTCTCTTGATGGTGGCATCCTCTTAAGTTAGGTGGTCTCAATCCCTCTGTAGTCTGCTTCTACCCTAAGCACCTAACTTTAATTAAGAGCCTGAATTTAGATTGTATGGACAATCTCTCTTCTGTCTTCTGTTTCCCTAAGTTATGCAGAAGGAAGATGCTGTCAAATTGAAAGGGTTAGTCATTTTCAAGAAAAAAGAAAAAAAAAAAAAAGAGTTCTAAGGAATTTCAGAAAAAACATTATTTCTGGTTTACAGGTGAGTAAACAGAAACCTAGAAAGATTTAAATGAACCGGGCTTAGTAACAGGCTTAGATAGGAAGGGAACCTAATTTTTCTAATGCAAGCCTGCTGTCTCTCACTGTCATACCACTCTCACTAGCAAAGCGATCAGAGAACCACTCTTCCTTCCTCTCTCATGCTTTGCATGTCCTTTGAAATGGCAAAACATCTTCTTGATATAGACATCAGTGAAATAATTCTGTCGAAATGTTTCTGTAGGCGTCTTTATAAAATAAGAGGTGGACCATTTAACTTGGCATGTTCAGTTCTTGACACCTTATACACACATATAAATATTCCAGGCCTTGGAGGGACCAATTAAAAAGGAATTTCCCAAGTGTGGGTTTTAACATAAAAAGTTGGATGAGCAGCAGCCAAGCTTCAGATTTCCTTTCATTGGCTCTTTGTCTGCTACATCTGCATGTAAAGTTATTTTATGAGCTGAGAGGAACGAAACAAAGACCAGACAAAGATCATAGCCAGGAGCTAATCTGTGCATTTTAAAAACATTTGATAATTAAACTTTTTTATACCAGCAAGGATGATTCTGACCTGAATTTAGGCAGGGAATCCTTCACCTTACTTGGAGGAGTAAGTAAGGAGGTGTCTGTGAGGAGAAGCAGCAGCACCGTGCTGCTCTGCAGAGGATGCATGATGGCCAGGGAGAAGATTCACAAACCTCTTGGAGTTGTGTCCAGGGAGAACTGGGGGTTCCCAGGGCTGCAATGAAGGACAAAAGGCTATCTTCTTCTCTCTTAGTGAACTCAGCAAACTGGGAACTCATGGTGTGTGGTCCTCCTTGCAAAGAATTGAATGGGAAAGGTGAGATATGATAAATATTCTCACTTTATGTGACCGAAGTCCTGCAGCTTTGGGAGCAGCAGTGTTTGTATAGCCCCTGCAAGCCTTGCAAGATGGGTTTAGGTGAATTGTCTTCTTACCTCAGTTTCCCTTTCTGTATTGCAGAATAAAAATGCTGACCTCTGTTTTCAACCGTTGATTTTGATTTGTTTTAAAAAGAAAGACTGTATAAAATTTTATGAAGACTCATTTAAGGATGCAGTTGGACAATGCAGCTACAACACATCAAGTGGAAGGTCCCAGACTTCACTGAGCTGTTGAACATTCCCCTGGTTATATTAGATATGGACTAAGGATTTAACCCTCTGAGCTACTGCAGGAAAACTACACAGTGTTTTCTTGTGGCAGATATTGCAGTGTTTTCTAGTTCTCCTCTCCCTCTTGCTATGAATGCTGCAGAGAGATAAAGGGCAAAGGAAACAACGATGAGCTGATGGGCTTCCTCCTCTCTGTCACAAAACAGTAATTTATCAGGAGGAACTGCTGCAGCTTTCATGAGATACGTAAAGCTTTAATCACCATTGTCAAATTATTCTCCTCAATGGGATAAAATATCTTCCCTGTGCCCACTGGGTGGGAAATTGGTTGATTAGAGGCATTTGCAGAACCAAGAAGGCTTTTTGCATGCTGTCTCCAGATGACCTTTTATAAATCCCACCAAATCCTTGCTTGTTTCCTACCATGTTGCTAATAGTGTGATCTGTGGCCTGCTAATGGCGTACATATTGCTTCACCTCCAGTAAAGGTATTAGGGTGTCTACTCCGTCCTGCAGCACCAATGAGATTATAGTTGTTTGTGCCAGGAGGAAAAGGAATTTCCAGGGCATAAGTCATCATTTAGAGTTATTAACAAAAGGATTTATTATGTTGCTCTGTTTCAAACGGCGGTATACACGATGCCTAGAGCATGCCAGAGCGCAACTACCTACCACATAATGTCCTAATGAATCACCACGCGCTGGAGGAGCTGCAGAACCTCAACATTCAATCGCACATTTCTCCCCTACACACCAAATTGACAAATAAGGCCATAATGGCTTTGCACTTTTATCAGGTAAAACTGATCTCAGGAAGATGAGTACATTGAAACCACGTCGAGAGCTATGTGGGGTGGGGGGGAAATCCACTTTCTGAAAAAAAAGAGAAAAAAAAAGAAGAAAAAAAAAAAAAGAACAACTATTGGTGCAGCAAAACAGCTCGAATGCAAAGTTAAGTTCTAACCCCCAACTCCATGGGCACTGGGGGTCTGTGTCTGTGCCTGGGAAGACAATGGGACCTTGAACCATGACTTCAGGGCTTGCAGAGTCAAGTCCTACTGTAAAAAGAACCCTGCTTTCCAGAACTGCGAAGATGAGGCTGACTAAAAGCCATTGAATCCTGCTTGTACACGCATGCCCTCTGTGTAATTTATAGTAATTGAAGGCCAAAGGCTCTCTCTAAAATAAGCGGTTAAGAAATATTTCTCCTTTTACTGAACCAGGGTCCAGCAAGGCTTAATTAAACAATGTTTAGAGCACATTGTGAGTTCTCCAGGTGGCAGGAGAAACAAATTATTATTTATTTGCTTTTGCTCATTTCACTTGCATTTTCCTGCATAGAGGCTAAAATGACTTATGTTTTGTTCTGATTTTGCTTTCAGTAAAGATTCTATAAATTTCCTTATTTACTCCATATGGAAGCAGAATCAATTAATATTTATTTGTCCAAACACCACAGTCTTCTTGGGTTATGTTTTGGGAGAGGTGAAAAAAGAAAAATCCTAACATATCATTTCGACATTTTTGATAACTGAAGAAATGTTGGCATTTTTCAACACGGTGTTTTAATTTCAAATTTTCACTAATGTTTTTTTAGGGGCAAATCTTCCCCCGGCAAAACTTTCTTTCACCCTCATGAAAATAAGTCACTTTACCTTGGAAGAAAGCCAGCTTTTAAATGTATGGAGAAACAAGTTCATCTCCCTCCATGTAGTCCTTCATCCTCTTCTTCCCTTTCTTCTCCCTCCCCTAACTCTGCTCTGGGTTAAGAAGTGGGGCTGAAACAAGTCCTGCAGTCAGTGCCCTTGTAACAATGCAGCATTTCTCCTGCCTCCATTTATTTATCTTTCCAGGTGATGAGCCTTAGGAGCATGGACTTTTACCTTGGGGGAGAAGGATTTTTAGGACCATTTTAGCATCTCAAAAGAAAGAGTTTCTAAGAGGGGAGAGCAAGAGAGGGGTAACTCTCTACTTTTAAAGCAAAGCACGGGTCAAATTCTGCTTCCACTGAACTCTGTGGCACAACTCCCAAAGCTTGTGCTAAGAGGAAGTTTGGGCCCAGGGGATGATGAAGCCAGTGATTATACAGCACATTATGTTAAAGAAAAATTAAATCAAATGCAGCTGCTTTTATATAATTCAAAGACAGAACTCAGTGTTTTCTTAAATTATTTTTGGTTCCTTTTCCCCTCTCCCCTCTCTGCACACTGATTCCCTGCCTACAAAAAAAAAAAGCTTCAAAGAACATAAGCAAATCCAACCCTTTTATTTAAGTTTTGCTTTCTTACCCCTTTTTTTTCTGTTTTGAAAAAAAAAGAAAAAATAAAAAGAAAAAAATAGAAAGACTTGATGCTGTTGCAAAAAAATATTCCTGCTTTTTAGTTCCTTCTGTGATGTGTTTGTGGTGTTAGGGACTGAAAAACCCTTAATGGCATCAAGGTGATGTCTGAATCTCTGCTTTGGAGAAGTACCACTGTCCTTTCCAGTCAAATGTGTCTTGTACTAATTCATGTCCATTCAGAAAGACTTGTTTTCGGACAAGAAGACAAGAAGAGGAGGGATCTGATCAATGCTTATAAATACTTAAAGGGTGGGTGTCAAGAGGATGGGGCCAGTATTTTTCCAGTGGTGCCCAGGGACAGGGCAAGAGGAAACTTGAATATAAGAAGTTCCACCTAAACATGAGGAAGAACTTCTTTACTTTGAGGGTGGCAGAGCACTGGAAGAGGCTGCCCAGGGAGGTGGTGGAGTCTCCTTCTCTGGAGACATTGCCTGGACAAGTTCCTGTGCAACCTGCTCTGGGTGGACCTGCTTTGGCAGAGGGGTTGGACAAGATGATCTCCAGAGGTCCATTCAAACTCCGTATCATTCTGTGATTCTGTGAAGAATCTACGTGCTTGCTGGTTGCTGGAACCTAACCTGGCTAAAAGATATATCAGAAACACACAGTGGCCTTGATAAAAGGTACATAAAAGTGAGCTAAAAATTCACATATTGTTACAAAGTGGGGAAAAGTAATCAAATGAAGAAAAGAGCTTAAATGCAAACATTAATGGCGAAGTGCAGATTGTATCTCCTTCTAGAGGAAAGTCTTTAGTTGAAGATATTTGCCTTTTTATTGAGTCATTAATGTGATTCCACAGTTAAGGGCATTTTCTTTTTGCTGCTCAGGTGTTGATTCAGCAAACTTCTTAAACCCACATGAAACCCAAGCATGTTGTGGTTCCACTGAGTTCAACCGGGGCACAATAAAGTGAGATATGCAAGTGCCTTTCTGAATCAAGGCCCTGTGCCAGTGACAAAACTTCCAATTGCAAGGGGTACCATCAGGCAGTTTCCACTAGAAGCTTAATTTTTGCCTTGTTTTACTAAGTCAGTTGATATTTGGTTTTGAAATTTAATATAAGTCGACATTATTTTTAGCAGGTTCTTGACAACCAGTGTTTGTGGAAATAACATTGATGTTATAATCCTGATAAATGTTAAGTTTTGTACACATCTTTGCCTTATTTTGCATCTCTCAAGAAAAACCAATAGCAAACATATAAGCAAGTTCCCCGCAGACCTGCAAGAAAAATGTCTCTAAAGTAACTGTGATATTTTTAATTATTTGTGAGATGTTTAGAGCAGTTCTGAGAGCATCTGAACTCATGGCTAAGTAGATAATTCTACCCATATTGAGATCCAAAATTTAGCATGTGTATTTTTGAGAATCCAATTATTTTATTTTGTTCTGGGAGAGGAGGTGAGAGAAAATTGCCAAGAAAAGGAAAAAAAAAAAAGAAAAGAACCAGAAACAACTTTTTCTGTGGAATTTTTAGGGAAATCACACACTATCAAGTTGCCTACATTTATTTTCCACATATAAAGTACTTTGTCCTAGAAGACATGTTCATAAAAGCCTTTCAATTCAGTCATTTGACAGATGAGATCTGTTCTTGATGTCAGTCACTGAGTTACAGGTCTCTTCCTCTATTCTGCTAGTGTGATTCTTATTCTGTTTATCTTTGTGCCCACACAGTATAACAGTATAAATTTATACGTGTGTATGCATATTCTATACATATAGCCTATCTTTATTATGCAGATGATAGCAGTGTTAAGCTTGCTGCAGAGGGCATCTCTTTCATATTTCAGAGGAATGCCAGGCAAGGAGATCTATTCTTGTATTCTTGAATCCCGCAGTATTAGAATAAGAATGAAACAATTTTCATAGCAATGCAGTGGGGAAAAAACAGTAAAACCTCTGAGAACAATAAATGCAGGGCCTTTTTTTTTTTTATGAGATGCGGCAAAACAAAACCTGGTGCTGAAAACATTCAGAGCAACCTCAGTGCTCGGGAATGGAGTTACGGGGGTTGATTCACTGCTGCCCTGTGCTCTGCACCATCAGAGAGCAAAGTGGGTGGAAATCATTACCACCCTCCATCCCTGCACAGGCTCGTTTTACTCCCACCTTGTGTGGTGAGAATGAGTACAAAGACAACATAGTGGAAACACATAGCCATGTGCAAAACATCAGAATATTTTTTTTTTTAATATCTTTCTACTGTTCTTTTTGGTTTGTTTGTTTTTAAAATGATGTTAGTGCTGTTATTACGACTGAATTATTACAGGTTCTGGTTTCTGTTTTCTACTGTACGAATAAAAACCAAACTTATTAAGCAAGTTCTGTGACCTGTGAAATCACTGTAGTCTGTTTCTGAAGACTTTCGGTGTAGGTTTCCCACAGGTTGGGCATTTAGTAACACCTATGTCTTCCATGACCTCCCTGGCACCAAGTCATACCAAGGCTTTTCCCTTAGTCCAGACTAATTAGGGTTTTTTCATTACTCAGCTGCCTATTTTTAGAGAATTCCTCAAGACTCAATACGTTCTGAACATTTACTCTTTTGAAAAAAATTGGTTAAATCAATCGGTAAGTTTAAAAAGTAGAAAAGCAACCAAACCCAAAACTTGTGGGGAAGGAATGGACAGCAAACAGCCAGTCATTCAATCCGTGTGATTGCCTCAGATGTGTTTTTTGACAAAAGCAGATTTTTTTTTTTTGACACACAAATGAATTTTTTATCTTTTTATTATCATCCCCAAAGTTCAGGATTCATCCAACTTGGCCCTACTTGCCTCATGGTCATTTCTTTGGAAGCTATCGTCTAGGGTGAATGGACATGCATGAAGAGAAGACATAAGTCCTGAAATAGGTGTTTCAAGCCAACAGTATGACTCTCTGGGGTAGTTCTGTCCCTCTCCACTTCCTGCCAAGGAAACTCTTAAGTCAGGTTTACAGTAAATGTCTAACAGATGAGAATGGCTAGGTGGGGTTTATCTGGTTCCTGGAGAATACTGTAGGAATACACTGTGTATCACAGCAAAGATATTTTTTATCTCCAGCAATACAGATCTGATGGTTCTCCTGAGCTGATTTTTCAAGAGTTCAGTGGTGCCTTGCTCTTTGGCTGGTATGAGCAGTGGTACTTGTGTGACAGCAAAACCAAATCCACTAGCACCTTTGAGATCCCTGCTGTTAGCTAAGCCCTCTGTTAAGTTCAATGAGGACTGAACTACTTAAGTTCCATGCAAATTCAACTTAAATTCTAATGGCACAGTACATCTCCCAGTTACAAGATAAAAGAAAATACCCTGAATCAAATTATCAACGACCAGATGCTGGGTTTGCTCATTCAGTCTGCAACTAGGCACAAGCACAAAGTGTTTCATAAGACCTCTGAAAATAGCTACTACTCTCTCTCGGGACTTGCTTTTGCTGTTTTGGTACCTGTGGTATTGGAAAAGTCAAAGAATTATAGAATGGTTATAGTCTGATGGGACCTTAAACATCATCTAGTTCCAAGCCCCTGCCATGGGCAGGGACACCTTCCACTAGACCAGGTTGCTCAAAGCCCCATCCAACCTGGCCTTGAACACCTCCAGGGATGGGGCAGCCACAGCTTCTCTGGGTAACCTGTTCCAATGTCTCACCACCCTCACAGGAAAGAATTTCTTCCTAATATCTAATCTGAATTTAACCTCTCCGTCTAAAACTGGTAGGCTTCATCCTGTCACTATACTCCCTGATCAAGAGTTCCTCTCCACCTTTTCTGCAGGCCCCTTTAAGTATTGGAAGGCAGCAATAAGGTCTTCCCAGAGCCTTCTCCTCTCCAGGCTGAACAACCCCAGCTCTCTCAGCCTGTCCTCATAGGACAGGTCTTCCAGCTCTCTGCTCATCTTTGTGGCCAAGAGGTCCATGTCCTTCTTTTGTTAGGAAGAGTCAAAAGAAGATTATGAAATGTGAAATATGAAATTATTCATATTATTTTCAATATTAATATTATTCCGATTATGAAATATTCTTATGAAGTGGATGAAATAGAAACCATAACAGAGCTCCCTAGACTTAGATTTTGAGGAGATTCAACCAAGTGCTACACACATGCAGTTCATAAACACAGTGGGACAGTTAGGGGATTTAAGACTAGGTTACTTTGGAGGGTTTTTTGTTTCTTTTTTTTTTTCCTTCTAAAAAAACTGAGCAGATGAGCTAAATAATGAATATATCTGCAAGAAACTACTGAGACAGAGAGGAGTCCTGCAATGCATAGTGCTTTCTGGGTTCTAATTTTACCACAGAGATTTTACAACCTAATTTTACTCACACCTATTGAATCATAGCTGGCTTTGGATTGGACTCACCAATCTCCCCAGAAAATGCTACACTAAAAATTTTTTTTGTTCTTGCAAAATATGCACAATCAAGCCTCAGAAAATCCAAAACTCTAAGGATTGCAAACTGTGGTGCTTAACAGAACAGCCTTTGATTTTGATTGTACCTATAAATGCAAGAAGAGAGCTGGAAAAGTGGCCTTTTTACTCCTTGTGGTGTTTTTTCATTAAAAAAATAAATCTCTGTAATTAATTAACAATGCAAGACTACCAATTTGTGAAAGATAATTTGCAGAAAAGAGCTGTTGAGCAAGGATTTTAAAAGCTGCACTACTGTAAACCATTGCAGTGTAAGACTTACTTCTACATAGATAATATATCCCCAAATGCCTTTGAAATTCTGCAATAAGTGAGAGGAATAGAAAATGAAGATACTGTAAGCAAACTGCTTCTTAACATCTCTATCAAGGCAATACATTTTAACTTGGCGCGTTAAAAATGCAAACAAAACCTTTAACTCCTGAGATCAATTGCAAGCACAGACAGACCCTGGGTTTAGGAAGAGCATTCTGTCTTGTCAAGCTCACCTTATCATCATGGAAGAATAAACAGTGTAATTATTCTCACCTTTTTGTTTGTTTTCTAATTGGATCATTTATTACTTTCAGGAAATTCAAATCAACATCAGATTTATAGTGCACGGCTTCTGAAATATTGATTTGGTTATAGAAATGTCAAATCTGGCAGGTAAGCTGTCTTGTTGCCTCAGGAGTCTTTTGCATTAGCAGAAATTATGGAAAAGGCCTTTAGAATTGAGTAAGTTTAACAATTTGTTTCTGTGTTATGCATGGTTAAAAACTCTGTTCTTTTACTGATATTTTAGCTCCATTTATCAGCCTAGGGTTTATTACATGGGTGTGTTTGAAACAAGCAGACAAAGGATGGAATTGTAACCGTTCTGTTCTGCAAAATGTATCCTACTTCTAGGTTGGCTACAAAAGGACTTTGGATGACTGTTAACACAATTTTTCTGGTTAGTTACCGAATTATCTACCACACAAACCATGGATGATCCTGAAATGGCTCCTCTGCATTCGTTGGAAGTTCTCAAGTGCTCAAAGTGTATCTTATTTACCACTGAAAGAAGGCTGTGTTCTCTGCTGCTCAGAGATGCACGTTTTTGCTGTTTCTTTCACCAAAACTGCAAGGAAAGACCTAAAACATAGTTATTTCAAACATGTCCATTCAGAAATGCTGTTTGACTGTCTCTCTTATGATGTTGAGGAAGTTTACTCACAGGTTCATAACCTCATTTAGTGAGTCAAATTAATCCTACTAGTTAGCATATAGTATCTCTTCCAGCTATGCATATACTGCCACTTATGCAATTCCTGAGTGTTAAAGGGACAGATTTTCTATATTCAGCAAAAACCCTTGGACAGCAGGGAGCCTGGCACTCGATCTAAATCTCACTGAAGTCACTGGAAAAAAAAAACACAAACAGGCTTGCAATCAGCCACTACCATAATTGCTTGTCATGACATAAAGAAAAAGTCTTGCCACAGCTTATGACGTTCCTACACACGAGAAACTCCCGTCGGCACGAAGTGTGGTGGTGCATGGAAGTGGCTTTCCGTTTGATAAGCTTTATCTCTGCCCTAGACAGGAAGAAGCTGTTGTGGGGGGATGACTGTGTGTGTGTGTGGACACTGAGCCAAGTCACCCTGGACACCCTTTAAAACCAGAAAAAGGAAATAAATGGGTGCCTTAAGGACTTGGTTCATCTGACTACATTTAGGGGCTCACTTTTAAAAACCAAGATTGGCTCTGGTGTATGAGAACTCATTTATCTTCACTGTTCATATTGGGGAAATAATTTGGAAGTACGTATCCATAGAGGGCATGCCTAGAAGATATTCCCATGACCTCTCAAATACTCTCTAAAACAAAGTAGTGTTACATAGCGGGGGCGCAGAATAATTGCAGGGAGGTAGGGGAGAACAGAAATAAGACCAAAAAAAAAGGGTGTGCTGCTTTTTCTTTTTTTTTTTGGTGAACAGTGATATTTTAGAACTAGCAATAAATCGGGAAGATCAGAATTTTTTCTTTCTCTTCCTTTTTACATCCATACATAGGCATTTCTTAAAGATTCTGAAGTTTTACATGATAAAAAGCAGAAGAACCAAAAGAGAAAGTAACAGTTCATATAAATACTTCTGCTTTGAGCATCTATTACAATTAAATATTTTAAAATAGTGAACAAAAATGCAATCCAGGCCTCACATACAAAGATTATTCAATTTAGCAATTTTCTCCTTTCTGAAAAATTTGTTTAAACTTATCATTTCCAATGGGAAGAGGGAGACAAAAAATTTTACAGTTTCATTCGATGTAATAAAAAAAACCCATTTGGTTGTACCTAGTGACATACCACTTATGAAAACTTTCACAAATTTTTTCATATCCAATACACTTTGTGTGAAATATTTTTCTGTGGGCTAGTGTGAAAAATATTTCTCAGGCAAAATATTGCATCTGTCCAGGCTTTGTAATTAGGATATTAAATGTTATTAGGCATTAGAAATGGAAATTTTATCAGAGTGTTTAACTTAAAAAAAACCCATCCTGTTTTTCTGTTTGATTCTCACAATGAAAAATAAAATAAAACAAAACATCTGCAGTAAAAGGAACAGTAGAAAATACATTAAAAACAAGCAAACAAATTACAGATTAGCCATGGGTTTTTTTAGAGGAAATTAAAACAAAAATGGAGAGTTTGTTACATATTTACAGAGATAGTAAGGGAAGACAAGTTGATCATAGGAAACATAGATAAAAACATGGGATAGCACCCCTAAAGCCAGTGCTTTCATGTGCAAAGACAAAATGCTGCAATACTCTCTGTAAGCATATAAACAGTTTTTAAACAAAGCATGACAACAGAAATACCCCTGAGTGTCTGGACAGGATTGCTAGAAAGGGACAAATTATTTCTGAAGTCCTAAACCTGTGTTACTGCAAACACAAACACATACAACAGTAAATGTATATAAACAAATTGTCATCTCTTTAAATAACAAGTTCTATATGTTTACGTATTTGTAATTGTTCTGTTACTTTGATGGATCAAGGCCAGAGTTTTCAGCCTTGGTCAGGAAACAGCACCTAGAATATATCCTATTTCTGACAAGATTCATTAGGGTTTTGTGTTGCATTTAGATCCACAATAAGAAATCCCCCTAAATGTAACAAGGACTGATTCCTTGCTTTAGCTTTTATTCAACTTCGTGGCTAAATGACAACCAAGAACCCTGTGCACAGGTGGAACCGGCTGTAGTTTAGTTATTTAACCCAAAGATTAGTAGTCATATCACCTTGATTTTATTCCTCGTTTTTTTTCTGATTCACAGTAACCTTAGGCAAAGCATACTCTTTTTTCCTTTATTCTGTGATTCACCTGCAAAACAACAGGTTGTAATAATTCTGAGCTGCCTCCAGGTTGCTGCCTCATGATTTTTATTTATTTATTCATTTATTTATTTATTATTTATCTATTTTTAAAGTGTAATAAATACTTTAAAAATGCTTTCAGATGATAACTGAAAAGCACAAGAGTACAAAGTACTATCACCCTAATGACCTGCAGAGCTTTGTCTAGCAACTGAACAAGCCCTTAATCTCAAAGAAAGTTTATGTGGAAAATATAATCTCTGACGGCGTAAAGTGGTGCCATACACCGACTTTTGGAAGACAGTTTATTCCAAGTCAGGATCTGACCCAAATCCTTTTTTTCTCAGACTTTTGCGCCTGTGGCAAATCTTTAATAGCCCCAGTGGCTGTTCTTTTTATTTACCAGTTGTACACAGCTGAGCATGAAGCTCAGCATCACCAGGCTGAGCCGTATTTGCTCTGCTTTCCAGCACAACCCAAAGGGTTGGTATCTTACGAAGGTAGGACTGCATTTTGCCAGGGGACGCCATGATGTGGACACGGACTTTTCCAAACCCCCCACGGTAACCAATTCACACTCTGAAACACTAAAATAATTAAAACAGCGACCAATTTGTGGCCTGCGTCTGGCGACCGCGTTCTTTCCCTATGCAAATCAAACCACACACAGTGCAAAGGCCCTTCTGGTCCACTTTATTACAGGAAGGAAAGCCCCACTTTTTACCAGCATTGGTCGGAAAAAAATGAAATATTCAAATTTCATCCAAAAAAAATAATCGGCACTGGTTTTCACAGAATTTTTTTCCGCCCTTTTCAAAGTATTCCTTTAAGTAGATATTTCCTTTTCTGCACACCTTTTCCTGTATAATACGTCTTCTATTCACTATCTTTTTCCATACACCTCTTTTGTTCTAAGCAGAGAGAAAGCATTTATTAAACAAAGCAGACTTCATCTTAATTTGCTTAAGGTCTTGGTCTTTCTGCTCATTACAAATGAATTTAAACAATATTATTAAAGCATTTTTCTTAATGTTTTTGAACTTACCTTAATTTTTCTTTTTCCCTCCACTAATGGGAAATGCTGTTACTCATTCATAGTCCATCTGCCTAACAGAAACTAGCTTCTGACAATTTAAGTGCTAGCATGTAAATTCTTGTATGACATGCCCCTATCTGAAGATTAATTTGTGCAATTCATGACTGATGAGATACATTATTATCTGCAAACTTATCACCTCTCTTACCCAAGTTCCAGCTCAATCTGATCTTTGTTAAGACTTAATGAGAACAAATGCAGTTCTTAAGAACAATGGAAAAAAAAGGTGCAAAATGCAATACATTTTGTTTAAATCATTTTTAGAAATACTGTCTGTGGGAGGTAGTATAGTTATGAATCGCTTTAGAACCAAACTTGAAACAAAACAAAACAAATCAGAAAACCAGAAGGGACACTTGTTCTTAGAAAACTAACAGTCTGTCAAAACATTCCCCACCTTAGCACCAAAGAGGGGAAAAAACAGAGCTTCAAAGGATTTGAAAGGGCAAAATTATAATGAGAGAACATAAAGTCAAGCAAATTTGGAGAGAGGTTATTTTCATTTTAAAGAAAATTAATCCATTCAGTCAATCTCCTTTGGGGATTATCATGAAAGCCTTCCACAGAAAACACCTTCTCTTCAACAGTTTCTTGTAAGAAAACTAATGATGATGCTTTATTAGCAAAACTGATACCTTATGGGATCTTGGGTTTTTTTTCTGAATGACTTGCTACAGCTACTGGGTTTTAGGAGTGTGGCTGCTCATCCAGAGCTACCATGGAGCCTGGTCCTAAGCTACTGTTGTAACACAAGGCAGAGTAGTAGAGCCAAGATCTGTAGTCCAGCTGTGGTTGTCATGGTCAATGGTCAACATCACAGTCCAGGCAAGAGGCATGACATCATTTAGTATTTTGTGCTTTCCGTGCCAGCCTTGCATTTAGCAGTGAAGGCCTCAGCTTGCAGCTGAGATGTGTTGCATGAACATAGTGGCAGCTGAGAGATCTGAATTCTTATTCCCCAAATTCCATGGACCTACCTTGCAAGGTACAAGAGAGGTACAAGGTACCAACAACCTTGGTAGGTACAAGGCCAGGTTGGATGGGGCTTTGAGCAACCTGGTCTAGTGGAAGGTGTTGGGGGCTTGGGTGATGATCTAGATGATCTTCAAGATGCATTCCAACTCTTTTTGTCTCTGTTTTCCCTCCCATCCTTCATCTGCCTTGTCAATTTAGGCTGCAGTCTCTCTAAATCTCCATTTTTCCAGTGTGAGATGCTGATTTCTAGCGAGCTTCTCAATATTATTACTGTAAAAAAAAACAAATCACTGTGTCCGGGAGACACCGGGGACTGAAATCTGTTCTCACCTGCACTGATAAATGTCGACATAGTCATCGGTGTTGCAGTGGCATATAAGACTAGGCTTGAGCTTCTCTTACTAAGCACTGTGATACTTTCTTCTGTCAAGGAATTGTTCTGTTTTGGGATAGAGCAAAACCTCCAGTTTCTGTGGTACAGACATAGCCTCAGGACACGTGATTTCTATAGCTCTTTAACCCAACTCTGTTGACCACAGATGTGAAGAAGAACGGCTAGAATGAGTAAAAGCTTAAAGCAAACAGCAGAAGGAATCTGAAGACTGCTCAGTTGGGCTGTTGAGGGCAGATCGAAGGCTCACTTAAAAAAATACCTAACCATGAGTCTTTACATGGCTTTCAGGGAGCTTTGGAGAAAGCCCTCAAACAACTCTGCTCTCTAGTTCTGCTTTAATTCTTGCCTCAATGCAGAGAATTCATCTGCAATTTACAAACAGCAGTGACAAGGACAACAGTTTGTGTTTAATATCACAGGGGAGTGAAAGCGTTGGTAGGGGAAGAGAAGGCCAAAACTTCTCAAAAACTCTTGCAACGTCTTTTCCTTCCTGTGTTGTGCATTGATCTCCTTTTCTTAGATTAAAACCTCCACCTTCTGAAAGACACCCACAACTGACATCTATCCCACTACACTGAAAACCATTTGAAAATGATGCTGCATTGTGGGTTTTTTTTTACAGTCACGCAGCGATCAGAGCAGAATAGATTTAAGACAAGGTTATTTACATTAAAAAATTTGATTGCTTGTCTAACAGCAAAACATTGTTATAAGCCATTAAATGATAAGGACTGAATACAGCACAAGGATATCTATTCATTTCATAACACCGAACACATTTCTTATCCTTCTGACATTACAGTAATTTAACTTTGCAAAGTTATACTCAGATCCTGCTAGTTTTAAATGCTTCTGTACATGCTTATACAATTCATACTATGATATCCATTCTCCAAATAACTGTCAAGCCTTCCTGCTTTAAAGAAGACAGTATATTTCCCTGAAATGCTGTATACTGCAGCACTAGAGCAAGGAGACTGTTAAAGAATTTAAAAACAATGATGTGGACTATTATTACCTTGCATAGTAGAATCATCATTTATCAAAATCTCATTCGGAAAATTGCATTTCAAAAGAGATCCTGCACAGCACAGGACTGAGGCTTTAACTTGTTTGTGAAGGGGGGAGTTTGAAGGTTTTTCCTTCTGTTTTTTTTTTTTCTTCATATTTCATGTCTAGGGACATGAATAATGACCCTGGATGTAAGAAAAATGAACCCTGCATTCAGCCCTGGTTCAGCCTGGTTGAGTGAGAAAATGCAACGCTGAATCCTAAAAAGCAGTGTTATGTTCATAATCTACTCAGTAACCCTCAGGCTGCGATTCAACTTGCTTGGGTTTCGGCAGTCACTGAGTCACCTTGATCAGGATCCTTGTTGCTGGTGGCTCCCCCTGTAGTCAACGGGGAAAGATAAGCTCCTACAGAGACTGACTCACATAGTAGGAGGCCTGAATCACCCTGGGGGGTGACATCCCTCCTCTGGAAGGACCCATGCCCGAGAGGCATGCCGCTGTCAACCACCCCTTGTACGTAAAATTCAGAGAGTGAAATTAATTTTGGTAGAAAAATCCTGGCTGCTCCCTCTCCTTTTTAATGAGGAAATATATTTGGTTTTGAAGGGCACAACAGAGAAAGAGTTGTTGTGTGGTGAGCAAAGACCAGAGAAATGAAGCGGATGCACTTGAGAGCGTTCTTTCATGGCAGGAAAGGGAAATGGCTTTAAGATCATAAAGCAGTACAGTAGGTTTGCTCACCTCTCACTTCAAAGCTTCACTCATCTAATCTTCTGTTCCTTTTCGGGTAGTAGGATGGATTTATGGGTTATGCCACTGGCTTGATTATATTTAAAATGGCCTTCCTTACACTAGACTTTGCTGTCTAACACCAGCCATGGTTTCCATCCCATTTTCTCTGGTACTCTATGCCAAATTCTCTTAAGATGGCACAAATATAACCCATAGGACAAAGCACAGGAAACTTTTAAGACAGCCTGAACTAAATAAAATAAAATAAATACATTAGTATCAAACCTTTTTGATTGCACTGGAAAATACCATTGCAAGAGTGATCTAGGTTAATGAAGATCTGCTTATAGCCTTCAAATAGTCAATTCTAACCCAAACTATTCTATGAGTCTATGATTATATTAATAGCAGCAATTCTCTGAAACTCTGAGGGTTTGTTGATCCCGGACAACAGACCATGAGTCAAATCCTGAGGAAATTTTGTTTTTCCTCATCCTTTTTTGATGTACACTGACTCAAAAATTTATTTAAATTGCTACATTCTGGCATAAATTAGAATTGGCTTCACTCATGTGTGGAGTCTGAGAATATTAATTTCTGGACAGTTTTCAGCCTCAGTGACAAAATATCAAGAAAAGTAGGAAGAAGTGGTATCATACTATTGAGATCAACTAACCCTGAAGATTTCTCTTCATATCTCTCAAACATGCCAATGTAGTTGAAATCCACCTGAAAACCTAAGAAATTTAACAAGAGTGGCCAGTACTGTTTATCCTGTATTGGTGAAGAACAGCTGGGGAGTCAAATAGCAAATGTTACACAGCGGCGGTCGATCCCAGCAATAGATCATCAGCTGGTTCCCATTCTCCAAGGCATCCACAACCATCTGCAAAATGGATCTGTCCTGATTGTCTCCATGAGATTGCAGCATAGTGCAGGAACAGGATGATGGAAACCAAAAGGCATCACTGTAAATCTGTGCTTTATGTCAGGATCAGGATGCTCCTTACAACCTTTGGGTTAATTTTAGCAAAACTGGTAGCAGAGGAAGATCTTGAAATATTTTGTTTTTTTCAACAAACATGGGCCAAATTCTGTAAGGCACTTTGTGTGGATGGCATTTTTCATCTAAAGAGAAATATAATGGGAAATAGCAATAATGTTGAGAAGTCATATATTTCTCTGCAAGCCTTAAAGGTTAATCCTGCACATATCCATTATTAATAACAGAACATGGTTGATCAGGGAGAGATTTTCTGGATTCTGCCTGGGTTGAGACACACACCCATGCTGGGTTAACAACATCTATATATACAAAGGTCCTATTTTAAAAGTTCTTACATTTTGAAAGGCCCTAAGATACTTTTCCCATTGCTTATTAAGATGAGAAATTAAAGAATCTGGTAGATTATTTTGACCTTACTAGACAAGTCAACTACACTGACTAATTTAAAGAGCCAGAAAGATCCCCAAAAAGTCAGGTGGGGGGAAAAAAACAGACGATTTTGTTTTCATTGCATGCATTCTAGGCTGAGAGATCGACAAGAAAACCACAGTTTTATATGCTAGTCTGAAATCTTGGTACCATCAAGTTTGCCATCCTCTACTTTTCATGTCTAATGACTGCAATGCATTTGGGAGAAAAAAAAGAAGAAAAAAAAAAAAGAGAAAAAAGAGATAAACAGATAAAATAGGTCTTTTCCATCTCTCTAAATTCTCTGTTCTTTGAAGTCATGCACACAGTCATGTAGCAATATCATTTCAATAACACTAGCTTTTCTGTCAAAAATCACTACCTTCATCACCGTTGACCGCAAGTGCAGCAGTATGTGGTAGCCTTGTGTTAAATACTGATAATCTACTGGGTTGCCTTTTCATTTCCAGGGTGCATCCTCTGTTAGGCAAACGAGGCAACATCAAAATGGTTAATAGGAAAACATTTTGCAGAGCTGTTAACAAGCAGGGGGTTTACAGAGTGGTTAGAAATGGCAGAAATTCATGGCAGAATCGAGCTGAGCACGAGTCACTGGCCATGGTTGAGGAGCAGCCCACGGGGCTCTGCCAGTGAGCAGAGCCAGGGTACTGGAGTGTGCACGGTGAATTGTCAAACACATTCTGGGAAATGGGAAAGAAAAAGACTGGATTCTGCCCCATGTACCACCAGGCCAATTAATCAGAGACTGCTTGACAAGTCATGGAAAACAGATTCTGTGACATGGAGGGAGGAAAAAAAATAAAATAATCAGAATCTGTCATTGTGCCAAATCAATCAGAATTTGTAGGCTGGATCCTGAAACGCACTTGACTATACGTTAAAAAAAAAAAAAAAGATAAAACTTTGGACTCTGCCAGTATGTTAATTCACTGGTCAAACCTGATAAAAATGAGTAGGTCATATGAATATAATTTCTGGCATTCAAATATGGGATTTAAGATTGAAATTTGATATTCTGTATATCATAAACATTGACATGCTTTAAGGTACACAAGGATTTCTTTCATATTTATCAAACACCAAAAGAATGCATTATAATGAGCTGCTGTTATCTGACCTATGGCTTATGAAAATTGCTGATGTTAAGTATTTTGATCAGCATATCTGCCTCCAGTGCAAAACAGATATATTCCTCTCCTTCTGGTTTTGCACAAAATCGTAGAAGGCAGTAGTTTCATACTGATTTACTAGGCATTAAAAAAAAAGAAATACTTATTTGAAATTCTTTTTAAAAAAAGGAAAAAAAGTTGAAATATCAAGCACTGAGAAGCTAAAAATTCTAACATTTTTGCTTGAATTTTCAGAATTAACTCCATCTCAGAATTCAGTTTCCCTGTTTACCACTCATTACTGTTTGTCGGTTAATACAACAACATGAATAATATGAACAATAACACCTTTAACAAATTCCTGTCATGCTTTTTATTCAAATTGTGGTCATCTTAAACTATCACAGACTATGGAAAATACTGAAATGTTTAGAACGCGGTTGTTAAGTTTCTCCTAAACTGGATGCAAATGCCAAGTTCAGGCATATATGACTTTAGACCTACTTATCTGGTTTCCTTCAAACTTGATTTCTTTTGTAGATTTCATTGAGACTTGGGGAAAATTCTTTCAATGGTTCCAATCTTCCAGATGCTTAAATTTGGCAAGATACAGATGAAACTGAGATTAAGTTAATAAAAGTACCACGGTAAAGAGTAATTAAAAAAAAAAAAAGGGGAAATAAAAATTCTTTTGCATATATTTTAACAAAACTGCCTAGGAAAAATACCTAAGCTTTTCATATTCCTTAAGCGTTTCCCTCTACATTCTGCTTAATAATTAGGTTACTACATGAAAAGCAAAGAATGCTCCCCAATCTTAAAACAGCTGAGCACATACTCAACTTTCTGCATACAACGGCAGCCACTTGAAGCCTTCAAAAGAAATAAGTCTACTCCCTAATATAAATGCACCTAGGCATGTTCACAGGTCTGTGTTTCAAGTTTTGATCATTAATCACTTTTTATTTGTCCTAATTACATTTTTAATTGAAACATACAAGAAAAAATGTGTTAAGTTCACTCTTGAATAATTCACACTCAATCATCTTAACTTAAAAAAGAAATGGTATAAAAATCCAAACATTTACTTTTCAGTTGAATCCAAGCGTGGATAGTTCCAGCCCCTCAAATTTATTTTGAGAAAGTTATGAGTGTCTGAAAAGAAAGGGGAGGGAATAGGCTGGAACTGACTTATGAATGCCATATTGTGTAGTTAAATCCTGTTTCCCTCTGTTATTACAGAATGTTGCTCCTTCCCTGAAGATTAATAAATAAAGAAAAATATATACTAGAGAGATTCCAGTCTTTCCAAACTATGTATTATACACACTGCTTATGATTGCTTTGATCTTTTCAATTTCAAAATTGTAAGTCTATTAAAGGTTTAGTATACTAAGAATCAGGAGCTAATCTTACATTAAAGTGATTTGACTCACAATAGTGAAAAATGTTGATACAACCATATATGCAATTTATTTAGATGCCATGCAAAGACCTCTGAAATGGTGGTCTCACTTTTCAATAACTGGAGGAAACATACTGATAACCTTCTTCTGTAAAGAAGCCAGCAGGGTTTTGACCTGAGACATGGACAACCTCAGATAAATGAACTTCACTGAAATGTCCATGTCCACCACTTTCACTGCAGTTAGTTTGGCAGCTCTCCACAGAAACAAAAAAAAAAAACCAAACAAAAAACCCAACCAAAACGAACGTACATTTGGAGTTGCTAGTGTTACCTTGCAGGTAAAATGAACCTGGTTTCTGTGTAGTCAAGAGGTATGTTAGCATGTGAGTAATGATAACTCTTCAGTGCTGTTTCTACAGTTCCTTGCAAAGGACAAATCAACTATTTTGTGATCCACAAGAACAAAATTTCTCAGCCCAGGGACTGCTAGGATGTGCCTGAAATGATGTATTAACATGAGTGCAAAACTATAATTCACTGTGGGGATAATTCAGCTGCTCAAGCTCTGATGTCAATCTGTTAACTGGACAGTGAAATTATTCCTTGGAGGGTGAGTAGTTTGGTTTCCTCTAATGAATGGATAACCGAAGTATTTTATTGGCTCCTAGTCCCAAGATTTAGGATTTGATCCCACAAGATGTTGAGCAGTCTAGTTCTGATCCTCTATTGACTTAACACACACATGTAAGTGCTTTGCTGGGTCATTGTCAGATTAGTCAGCATGTTCCAGGACCAAACCTTCAGTGTTATCTGAACAAGAGGTAAAAACTTTGCTCTTGCATGTCTCAGGTTCTAAACCCAACTGCTACTATGCAAGGGGTTAATTACACTGGCTCAATTTCCCCCTCTTTCCTCTGGTGGCGACTGGTTTCACTGCTCCCTATGCAGTAGTAACAGATAGAGAAACCCCAGATGAATTAACACATTTCTAAGCTCTTAATTCCCTTCAGCTTGTTTTCACTGAGTAGCACACAGGAAATGATTATTGAAAAATACTTGAAAATTTCATAGTGAAGTTGTAACTATTTTGTCTTTGTGTACTATATTTTAATGTATATATTTGATCAAGATGCTGTTTTATAAGAGTGTTTTCTTTTAGCTTATGATATTAAATACTTGGATAAACTTTCAGGAATTTTTTTTGGTTGGTTGGTTTGGGTCTTTTTGGTTTCAAATGTATCAGACATGCTTTGATCCTTAACAAACCTCCTTATGATGGCCTGCTATGTGACAAGGATGTGGTATGTCATCATTGTGTCATGAAGAAGCAAGTATTCATCGTTATCAATTTCACATGTTTAGAAGCATGATATAGGGTCTGAATGTTTCTGAAATTTAGTTACTGGGATTTACTAGAATGATAGAACCATTACTAAGTAAGTTGATGATGACTTTTGTCTTACAGATTTTGGGTTTCAAATCAGGCATTGTGCCTGAATAAATAAACCCCTTATCCATTACCTGATCTTGTTGGTACTCTTTCAGTGTTTGAAATAAATAAGTAAACTTAATGCACCTCTGAAGGGATAGAAATGGCATGTAAGGAGTTGTTTTTCAGCTCTCAAAATGATAATGGCTAGAAGTGTTGCTTTGAAACCAAACCTGAAATCCTCCATCAAAACAAATATTGATCACAGTGATGATGCTGTGCTGGAACAAATTATTCATTTATTTCATGTCAAGTGCTGCTGTTGCTCAAATGAAAAATACAGAGTTCACTTCACCAGTATGTATTATTCACTTTCTTCTAAAAATCAGTGTCTGAGCATCACATGCAGAGAAAAAGCTTAAGAGAAATTACCCAGACACAGAGATATGTAATATACATTAGCTTCAAATTGGGAACATCTCTGCATAGATTTTAACTTGATCTTTTCCAAAGAGATAAAAGAAAGGCAAAGACTATGTATTTAAATGGTCTGGAGGGTTGTTGCTAGACAGAATATGAGGTTACTAGATTAATGAAGAAGGAAGAAAAAGTAGAGGGACTATTTTACTTTAGGACTGTTAAGAAATAGCAGAAACATTTATGTAACAGTAAAACCTCCTTCCTCCAGCTGCTCCATATGCAAACTTCAGGTCCTTCTAAGGTCTCAATGAGACAAAGGCACGGTACTCTATTGCAGTTCTTTCCATGAGTGAATAACGTTTTGGATTGTCATCGGCTTGAGGCCTTCTGTACTTGGTGCTTAGTCCCTTGCTAGATGTAATTAATGACATTTTCCTCACTTAAAGCAAGGAAACAATAGCATTATGACTTCTCTTCACACAGTAGGATAAAAACCTTCAGTGTTTTGTTTGTCTCTTGAGTGACTTAGGTAAAATATAGGTGAAATGTGAAATCTATCAAAATTCAGAATTCACAATACCCTGAAATAACAGAAACATCATCTTAGGAAGAACATCATTTTGCAGATCTGAGAACCATTTAAGTTCACTTTCCTACTCCTGACAGGAGATAGATCTGGTATGTCAGAAAAACTAACAAGCTCCTTTCCCTCGAATCTAGTTAATACCCACGTTGAAATCAAGTAAAGCCTCAGCTCCTCAAGATTACTTCTGAATTCTTATAGTAGGATGCCCTACTACCAAAATATGTGCACACACACAAGCTGAGATTGTAAATAAGCAAACAGGATATACTTTTAATAATAATTTCTGCATGTGCAATACAGATTCAAAACATTCTCTACTTCATCTAGTATGTCTGATGAGTCATTTGAGTTTAGTTTTTGGAGACAAGAGCAGTTGGCATTGGAGGTAAGTTTCTGCAGTCAAGCCCAACATGCGTCTGCAGTTCTTTGCGAAAACATTGGTCCTTATGATGCTGTAGTGCCAGGCATCGCTCCCCGTGAGCTTATATACTGCACCAGCAGAAACGGTTTCTCTTCCAAATTTTAGCTTCCGTCCAGACCTACCTATACATTGAACATAAAACTTTCTGAAATGTTTGCTAAAAACAACAAAAGGGTATGATCTAAAGATTCCACTTCTTATAAAAGTAAAAGGGAAAACAGTAACCCAGCAACAGCTGTCGTTAACAAGTTTCAGATGCCCGGCTTGCAACTCTGCAAGGAAGTGGATCTGAGTTAGGCTAATGGCAGCAAGTTTCCTTATAAAACAACAACATCAACAAAACTTTTCCCTGTGCCCCAGTGGGTTTGCACAATCACATGCCCTTGATCCCATGATCCTATGTTATCTTTTTTTCTTTCTTTCTTTCTTTTTTCTTTTTCAGTGCCAAACTTACCTTAACAGTGTAGGTTTTAGTTGAAGAAGGAGACAGGTTATATAGGACGATATAAACTGTAACAGCAGTTCATATAGCATGATAGTTATGGCATCTTCTTACAATCTGGAAGACTTTAGGTTAAATCCTTTCTTTATGGGTACAAATTACTCCTGGGGAGATTCCGATTGGACAGAGGAGGAAAATTTTTCACAACGAGAACAATCAGCCATTGGAAGAATCTCCCCAGGGAAGTTCTGGATTCTCCAACTCTGTAAAATTTAAGATTCAGGTGGGCAGGGAGCTGGGCCATATTGTCTAGACCATGCTTTTGCCGATAAAGGTTAGACTACATGATCCTTGAGGTCCCTTCCAACCTGGTATTCTATGATTCTGTGACTCTACGATTTAACACCAATGTAAAATAATTTTGCTGTGAACATCATTTTGCAGACTGAAGTACCTTACTGTTTTTAAATCAGATACCATCTCCTTATTTCTGTTGCTGGGGATGTTGTTTTTTAATGCTGTCTGAAAAAAAACCCACAACATTGTGGAAAAGACAAAACAAACTGTACTAGCGAGGAACAAGAATAATCCTTATTTTCCATCTGGTTAGATGAATTCCCTACATTTGGCCTAGATTTGCAAGTACTTTCAAAATCAACTTGCATTTTTTAATTGAAAATAGTTTTAGATATTTTTCTTCCTCTCACATATTCCATTTCTTCAGTAAACAGGTGAATTATTATCACTGTGTTTAGGTTGTGTTTTTTTTTAATATTTGGATGTGGAATATTGTTTTATGACAGAGATGTGATATATTTTCTCACAGCAAACTTCTGTGTTCCCACAGTTATTAAATCACACGCACAACATTTTCTTATGTATAGAAATTGAAAGAATTCTAGTGTCTATCCAAAAGAGAATTATATTCTTTTGGTAGCAATTACAAGTATTCTTCCTAATTCTTCCCTAAGACACATGCTGATGAGTTTCCAGATGATGTTGAATTCCTTAGGCATTAACGTAGATTCATTACATCCAACTAGGTTACTCCATTGATTAGGAACTGAAGGATGATCAAGCACTCATGCTTGATCATAGGTTATGTTTAACTCATTGGTTACATCTCCATAGGTTTTAGACTCACAGAAATATTAGGGACTAGGGTGTAGATTGTAGAATAACATAAGAAAATATGTATTTCAGTGAAAAACAGAGTCACTAGAATTTCTGACTTTCTACCCAGACTTAAGCTATAAGGCAGAGTGGTGCATACCCATTACTTTGGTGAATGAAGACATTTCTGAAGGTCTGAGTCACTTTCATGCTGTGTAATGTCTGGGGGTGGCTGACAGGCCACCACTTCATACTTAGTGCTCGGTTCAGATCAGCGCTGCTGAACCTGTCCCAGATAGTTTCAAAATCATTCAGAACACCAAACTTTCAAAGCCTGAACAGTGAATGAAAGTTGAACTCATTCAAGCACACACGTGAAAGGGAAAGTTTCATGACAATTTGGCATTTATTGTTTTTCCAAAGAAAGGATGAAGCTTTCTTCTCTCCACCCTGCCTGAGTCTAACACACTGACAGAATAAATTCATTACCTGTGCATGTGTGTGCTAAATGGAACTCCCTCTTTGGACCTTCTCCCTTTCTCTTGAGGACTTGTTTGCTCTGAAACATGCAACACACTCACCATGTTTTAGCGTTACTTACTCTTATTTAAAGCAACTTCTAGCATGTAACACAGATCTTATTAATGGCAATATAATCGCAGGTCTGTTAATGAATCACTGGGGTCTATGTTCATCCCTCTGAACTCTAGCTGCCTGAAAGCAGCATAAGCTACCCATCCATGATCCCTTTAGGCACAAGACAGGCATCTCCAGAGTATGATTCCTCCCAGTCCAAGAAAAATTGTCCAAAATAGGCTGACATGTCTTTGGAAATGCCTGTGCTTCTGTGACAGCGTTCAAATCTCTTTTCCTCAGCTAAGCCATTTTAACTCGGGAATCATTATGCTGGTTTGCTTCACAAGATTGGCAATCCGATTGTTCACAAACTGCTTTGAAGGTGGAAAGTCTTGAGTTATGACTCAGAACTTGTGATTGTGGCCTCCCTCCAATAACAATGGATACCAGTTTTGGTTGATGTGCTAAATAGGAAATAAAGAGACAGCCAAAAAACACAATGTGTTTGTTAGACTCTGAAACATGAAGGGAAAGTATCCTCCATGTTTTAGATGAGTAAATGTTTGTTCACCTCTGTGTAAAAGTGCAAATATTTGTGCCTGAAAATAACGTACTGTTTTAGAAGTGAACTTCTGCGAGATAACCACAATGACCAATTTGTACTAGCTTTGGAATTCAAGGATAAAATTGAATCTCAAATCTTTACCAAAAAAATGGTTTCATAATCTTGGTCTTTACAATTTAAGACAACACTTTCTTATTGAGAAGTCAAACTGTTCATTGAATTTCTTCCGCTTTTCAATTGTTAAAGATTTTTCAGCTTAAATTGTCAAAGAAAGAAAAATTACTGGGAAAAATAGTTGCTTTCTAAGCAGTTGTAATGAAATCAGGTGTTTTAAGGAGAATTGTATCCAGTGCTAGTAAAAAAGTACAAGGGAGGTATATATTTCATCTGATATAAAACCAGAGGGGAAAAATGGACTTCATAGGAAAGAAAAACAGAACTAGAGAGGAAGAATAAGGAAGAAAGAAACTCAGCGATATATAGTTTTTGAAGTAAAACAAAACTCCACACCAAAGGTCCTTCTTCATTTTTTTCTCTTTGATTTTCTTTTTTCCTTGTTGAAAGAGGCGGAGTTATGGAAAAATCAACCAGAGAAATCTAAAATCATACAATCATAGAATGGTTTGTGTTGGAAGGAAGCTTAAGGATCACCTAGATCCAACCCCCTGCCACGGGCAGAGACACCTCCCTCGGGACCAGGTTGCTCAAAGCGCCATCCAGCCTGGCCTTGAACACCTCCAGGGATGGGACATCCACAGCTTCTCTGGGCAACCTGTGCCAGTGTCTCACCACCCTTACAGTAAAGAATTTCTTCCTAATAGCTAATCTAAATCTCCCCTCTTTTAGTGTAAAACCATTGTCCCTTCTCGTGTCACTACAAGTGTTACTAAACAGTCTCCATCTTTCTAATAAGCCCTTTTTATACACTGAAAGGCCACAATAAGGTCTCCATGGAGCCTTCCTTTCTCCAGACTGCACAATTGATAACAATCACAACTAAGCTTTGCTTTTGATCAAGAATAATGAAAACCTGAAGAGCAAAGGAAATTTAATTTAGCATTTTTGAGAGTTTCTTCACCCTTTGGGGAAGCTTAAATTTGTCTCACACACACACATACCCTTCTCCTCATTTTTGTTTTTTTGTTTAAAGAAAGTTTAAGATGACAATATTTGCCTGTCTTTATTTCTGTAAAAATGATTCATAATAATGTGTATACATAGCAAATTCAGATTATGTGGGAATGAAAACGCATGTTCTTACATAAAGGAACGAGAAAATCAATTGCGTTTGGCATCAGCACTTGTAGGCAAGACTACAGTTAGAAACAGGTGGGCGGCTTTGTGGTAACAGTAGGGGGAAAAAATAAATTCTAAGAAATAAGAGGGGGTTAGTAACTATCTGGAAAAAGGTGGGTTATTTTTAGACCTAAGGAACATGCTGTCCCAATATGAATGTTTAAGACTTGAACATTGTCTTGGTGTAAAAGGTCAAGTTCTCAAATCCCAGTTTTCAGACTGACTTCTCACGTACATAAAAAGTGTTAATACTATATAAAAAAAGGCAATATATGCTTTATTTCTTATTGTAACACCATTAATTTAACATTAATGACAAGTATTGGATCAAGGTCTGTGTGTCTTACAGCAGGTAGGACAAGAAATCTGTTCTCCACTGTCCGTTCTTGACAGGGATGACTTTCATGTGTCCCTAAAACTGATGTATCCTTCCACATCACCTACCCTGTCCAGCAGACTGGACTGTGCCAGCCATTAATAGCACAGAGTAGAAGTGTCACCTAGACAATCAGCTGCTACAATGGAAGCCCAAATGTAGCATTAAAGACATTTAGAAATCCTGCCAAGGCAGGGAGGATGGGGTGAGGAGAAGAAGAGGAAGAAAAAAATCTCAGTAGGCTCCATTTATAAGCTCTCTTCTCTTTCAGAACAAATGACTGATTCCCTTAAGTGCCTCTGTGGCAGATGGACAGTTGTTTGTTCAGTTCAACCACCAAGTACTATACAATAAAAATGAAGGACACACACTGTGTCATATTTACAGCATTTCCAGGAACGCAATGTGACAGCCACTCTGGGCAGACATATAGGAGAACTAAGGACGCCCAGTGCTGGGGAAAAAAATAAAATCTATTTAGAATCATAGAATTATCTAGGTTGGAAGAGACCTTTAAGATCATTGAGTCCAACCATCAACCTAACACTGACAAAACCACCACTAAGCCATGTGCCTCAGCAGCACGTCTACCTGGCTTTTAAATACCTTCAGGGATGGTGATTCCACCACTTCCTTGGGCAGCCTGTTCCAATGCTTGATAATCCTTTCGGTGAAATTTTTTTTCCTAATATCCAATCTAAACCCCTGGTGCAACTTGAGGCTGTTTCTTCTTGTTCTATTGCCTGTGATTTGGGATAAGAGACCAACCCCCACCTCTCTACACCGTCCTTTCATGTAGTTGTAGAGATACTCCAGACAAACCCCTGCTGTAAGAATGCCTATAGTCAGTGCCTCAGTTGCAAGTAGGGGTTTGAATTCTTCAAAGAGTAATGACAATACTAAGATGTGCCCAGTTGGCTATTTTTAGTTCAAGCTCTCCATAAAAATCTGCACAGACAGTCTGAACCTAGTTGTAGGGCCCAGGTTACATTGGTCAATCTATTGAGATGGAGGTACCCAGTACACTGCGTAACACAGTAATGCAAAAGTCCTTGACTACAGCTCATGGAGTCGTAGTTAATGTCAGTAGGAACTAGATGACAGTGTTTCTCTCAGCTCCCTGTGTTCTTACCACAACACTGTTGTGTTTCTGTTTCATGCGTGGGGACACATGAACAATTTTTTCCTATGAAAAATTGAGAGAGACGTGGGTGATCTAGTTGACCAAGGGGGAGAGCTGAGTTCTTCCATACTGACATAAGTCATATTTGGTGTTGAGATTAGGTGAGAGAGTCCTAGAGATATTTAATCTCATCTGAAAATGGTAAAATTAAACCTCTTCTTGAAGTGCCTTTTCCTATCCTTTAGATTGATAGAGAGTCTATACCGTTCACTTACTTATACTAGATGCATAATTTCTGGATGCCAAATGAAAATGAGATCTTTCCCAATTAGAATGAAAAAAAGACAATAAAGTGATTTGGCAATGAATAAAAAAACAATTAGCAATTTAAGGGTGTTTCGTCACTTGTTTCTTACAATGGAAGGAAGAAAATGCCATTTACAAGCACACCTCTGCCTTTGTCTGGAGTAATATGGGCAAGGCTGATTATGCATTTACAAGAAAATTAGTTTAAAATAGGAGAGGAAAGCTGGAAGGGAGCAAAAGTCTAGGAATAAGTACAGTGGTCTACAAAAACATCTGGGAGTGGAATGCAAAAGAGAGACAATCTAAATCATGATATTAGCATGAATAAGGATGATAGAAATTGTCCATTAGTACATTTAGGCTGGGAATAAGGATATGATCATAAGTTTTAGCAAGAGGCTGACCTATATAAAGCAGGATTCACCATCCAATTCCATGTGCCTATGATACAGGCTGTGCAATCTCCTTAGCTATTCATGTCTCATTATACATGACACATCCTTCTTGATTCACATTAGCCACAGAATACTGTTTTTTGCTGACTGCATCTTTCTCTTAAAAGACATTAAAAAGGGTGAGGGAAGTGAGAAGAAAACCCTTAACTGTGAAAGTAGGAAAAGAAAAAAAGAAGCTTAGTGCAATGTGTGCATGTGTGTGCTCATTTGCAGATGTCCTTAACACTAAACACAGTGTAAAACGTTTAGTCAGAAATGGATTAAGACATCAGGCTGGAACTGAAATTCAATTTTTTATCTGTCTCACAGTTCTTAATGGATTTGAGATTTCTTAGCTTATAAAGTACCTCAGAAAATACATTAAACACTAAGACAAAACTTATAGTTGACCACCTCGTCTTATAACAACTTTGTCTAAGAGCTGTGTTCTCAGACATATGTTAGAAGCAATTTTCTGTTTAAAAACAGAACAGGTAGATGCTGGGCAAGGTCTCAGAGTGAGTTCATTTGTTAGGCTCAATGGCTCCAGCTTGGGACGAGGTATTGAATTTCTAGGTCACAAAGACCAAGCACTTAGTCTTTGACCTAGTGACTAATCCAGTTACTCTTTGGAAGAACATCCCACCCAGAGGCATATCTTGAAAGGCAGAGTCCATGCTAATCAGTGCAATAGCATGACCTACATCCTACCGCAAAAATCCATGTATGTGAAATATCCTTGTGAGGCCTGGGGCACTCCAGAGGTTAAAATAAGAAACATATTTACTTAATAGTTAGCTAAAGCCCTAAGAAAAGCTCTTATAATCATAAAAGCTCCCAACCTCTTTTCCATTCCCCTTTCTTCCTCCTTCCTCTGAAACTACAAAGAGAACACACACCAAAATACTGGTTTAGGTCACAGAAAAGCATCCAGTTAGATATTTTGGGTTATGTGATGAGATGCAACTACTTACTGTCTCTAAGGTCAGAAAAGGTGGTGAAAAATTCAACAAGAGACCAAGAGAGGAACCAAACAGATTTCAGCGACAGAGGACAGCAGAGCAGAGACTCTGGTATACGTGACTGTTGCAAGGTGATGATATGAGCAGACTATGGGCCCAAAGCCTGTTCAGTTCACACTGGTTACAGTGCCAAGATATGTGCCAGAGTAAGGTGAACAAGGGTCAGACAAAATGGTATTTCTTTTAGGCAAATGCCACAAAAGATGCTCCTGTTTATAAATACAACCAGCTCTGGTTCTCCTGTAGACTGCCTTTGAATTACATTACTTTGCTAAGCAGAAGCCAAGTTTTGGCTGCTGAACCTGCAGTGGAAGCACATGGAACACCTTTTGCTCCACAGGTATAGTGCACTTTAAAAGCAATATACTTTAAAAAAATAATAAAAAAATAACTTCTCAAAAATCTCAGCAATAGAGTACATTTTGTTGTTGCTTATACATAGAAGATAAGATAGAAGGAACTGGAAAAGGTGGACCCCTAACATTTGCTCCAGACACCAGTGTATTATTCTATTTCAATACTGTTTGCAGTATTCCCAGAAAAAAATACTTACATTCTCCCCGAGTGCACCCATGGAAGATTTTCAAGGGCTCCAGTTATGTGCAATCTAAGATATGGCTTACTTGCCTCCAACTTGGAGCATATCTAGAACTTCATTCTTTTATCATTCCTGAAAGACAGGAAGGGTAGTGTTGTGATAAAATTGCAAGTGGGAACCATAGCTTTGGAGAAACTACATGAAAAACTTTTCACCAAACTGGAGAATTGAACCTAAGTAGTCCAAGAATAATCTTCCTTATTCTTTTCATAGTCTTTGGTCTATTATCATCTCAAAATATAACCTAGTTCTAAAACACAGAACCTGTGTAGTTGCAAAAGTACTGCTATGTATTTTCTATATATCCACATATACAAATAAATCATAGTGAATTTGTGCACATACTTACTATATGAGATCATGGTTTTGGTGCCTGAGAGGGAACCGAACCCCTCTGTAGTTCATCGCTTTATTCTTCCTTTGTTTTCATGTAATGGACAGTTTTCTTCCTTTTGCCCATCTGTAGACAAGTTAATGAAGCTGATGCTGAATGGGGAAGAGATAGAAAGACTGATGACACTGACCCTGAGAAACTAGAAACACAAGTAGATGATATCAGCATGGGATTAAGATTGGGTAAATGCAAAGCATAAATAATCTGTATGGAATAATACATATTTTAAACAAAGTTTAATATGGACTGGAATTAGGAAAGGAAGCTAACTCCCTTGAAATCTGGTCTTCATTATGAAGCCAACATTTCAGGAAGGGAAGCAATAAGCTAAGAACCAAGATGTCTATTGAAAAAGGAAAAAAAAAAAACAAAAAAACAATCAAAGATAAACTGCTTTTGGATATTTTTAGTGCCTCATAGGGTAAAGCAAGCAAGCAAGCAAGTAAACAAACAAAAACCAACAAGAAAACATCAAAAGAGAGCTAAAACACTGCATTATTCACCTCTGCCATTCTTGTCTTCAGCCATTTTTATGCCTCATTTTCCCCTTACTCATTAAATATCCCACACCTGTGTCAGTTTTGCTATGAAAACCATCTTCTCCAGGGGACATTAAAATTTTAAAAAAATCAACTTTTTAAGTGACTTTGCTGAAATCTATCTTATCATCTATGTACGAGCAAGTCACTTTGCCCTCAGAAAACAATAGAGAAGCAGAGAAAAGTCAGAGGAGAGAAAAAAGGCAGAAATGATAAAAAGAGAGAAATAATGGGCAGACAGATGGACATTACCTGGCTAAGCCCTCTTATACTGCAGTAGAACCTCTTACATGTTAAGCAGATGTTGAAGTATTTATCTGGACCAAGATCTGAAAGAAGTCAGGGTGTGATGAAAACCTCAATGGAGCCAGCACCATTGATTTCAATGACTATCAATAAGCCCCAAATTTGAGATGCTACAGAATCAGAATAGAGACACGGGTACCCATAGCTATTTTCAGACTTGAAGTCCATCCTATAGTTCATATATAGAAACTTTAAGGATATTTTAACCACACTGATTTCTTTTGCATGCTGCAGTATGAAAGACTTCTGAACCTCTCCTTCCTCTTCCTGAGAACAAACACGTTACCCTGTGATGCTAATACATCTTCTGTCATTTGACATTATTTCAGGTGACTTCTTTGCTATTCAATCATGTGAGATAGCCAGGAAGATAAATGCATTTGGGGATAGCAAGGAACAATACAGCAGTATTTTAATCTGTGTCCTGGGTGCCTCTCTTTTTTTTTTTTTATTTTTAATTCCCCCCTTTAAAGTTTACTTGACAACTGCATTTATTTCATGTTGCGGTTGTCAGAGGTTAACAATATTGTTTTATCGGGAAACATTTATCTTCAGGAAAAAGTTACCCTAATACAGGAGATATCTTATCCAAGGACAAATAGAAAGGGGAACATTTCCAGAGGGTAATGTTAATGTCCCTAATGCTATAAAAATAAATGAAATCTGATTAACACCACTAGGAAGAAGTAAGTCATAGCTTGTATATAAAATATAGTTGCCTTGATTGGGAGCACTATTTTTGGCAGTTTAAGGCAGTGCATTAAAAGATGTGATAGCATTAAAACTATGAAAAATATCTTAGTATCTTAGTGCTTTGGCATTATAAACAGAGCTCAAAATCTGGCAACTTGGAGAGCTTTTAAAGTCAGCTTTTTCTAAGCGAGAAGGAAATAACACACTGCACATTCCTACATCCTCAGCTTTCTGGGAATGGCATGGAAAATGACGCTTGCATTATGGGAGAAAGCTGGGCTGTGTGGCAATATCGACTTTGGGCACCTCTTATTCCTGGATGTTGATTCATCAGAAGGCTTCTCCAAATGCTCCAAGATGTGTTTTTTAAAAGAACCTTACCTTATACAACTTCTGAGTGGAGTGCAAAGAAGTGAGCAGTTTGCATCCACCCTTCAGCCTCCTCATCTCTGTAGAGAATGGAATGCCCACAGGCAAATACTCAGACCTGCTAGCACATCGTTAAATCAGGATGATCTTCTAACCAGAGACAAACATCTAAGATGTGAAGCCAGCCAGGGACAGCAAGTTTGTCAGAAGTACCACTTTGGCAGCGGAGCCCAAAGGCTGTTATCATCCTGCTGACTGGAGAACGATGGGACAAAGGGAGCTGAAAGTCACAGAAGAGATGGGGCTGATCTTATTCAAGAAACCATTCCTTAAGAGGTTGAGATAAAGAGGGTTGCATGAGGATCCTGGTGAGGCAATGCGTGGCGAACAGATGCCTTTTCTGGTTGAGCACAGAATGACTTTCTCTGTGAATCTTAAGGCTGTTAAAATTAGCAGCAAAAGTTTTTTTGTTCAACCTCTGCACCATTTATTCTCTCTCGTGTTCTGGTAAATACATATGCAGTCACTCACGCCTTGCATGTGAATTCAGGAAAAAGGCATATGCTCAAAGGGTATTGGAGAATGCTCTGAAAACACCTAAGGAATATGAGGAGGAAACAGTGAGCACAAGGAGAAAGAGCATACGTGGAGCCTAGCTCTTCCAAGGAGTACTTGAAAGGAAGCCTGTATCCCATGAGTGTGCCTGGAGTCTTCAGACAGGAGACTCCAGAGAAGTAATGACCACAAGACGACCAACAATTGGATCTGCTGTTGAATTTTTCGCAATTTCATCCACCAGAATAAAATTTCAGAAAGGAAAAAGGGTGTAACCAAAACACTGAATAATGGCTGTCATCAAGCAGGAACGCAAACAACAATTCTTCTTCAGGGCCCTGAGGTCTCTTATTTCTTCCTTTCTTCCCTTGCTCTTCTGTTTTACAATAAATTCAGAGGTATATTCCAACTCTGACAGTTCCGTGATTCCGTGATTAAGGATTCTGGCCATCTGCAACTCCCAGGGGTATTTGAGAAATTTCATCAGACAGAAAAGTGAAATCCTGGTATCAAACCCAGATGCAGTTTTCAGATTCAGACAAAGCAAGATGACTCTGGCTTGAAATAAGCTGGGAGCTAGTCTCTTCTGAGCCGGCTGCATAAACACAATCTTCTCATCATATTGCACCTTATTGTGAGGTGATAATCATTAGTACAAAGCCTAGGTGAAATCAAACAGGAATGGATAACACACTCCCGTTGTATCCTGTTATATCAATTTCAGGAGTCAGCATTTTGAGAGAAGCTGGGAGGGAACCCAAAGTTCCTTGATTTACATTGTATAAATGATATAAACACAGAAAAAAAATGCTCTCCTTTCCCCTCCCCTGCAACAAATAATAAATCAATGGGCCAGATTCAGCTCTGTTTTCCAGTGTCCATGAACGTTCTTGTGTTTCCTGTGGTAAAATTTAATGCAGAGTTAATAATGTCTAAAGATTTTGTATTGGCTGTTACTATAAAGGTCAAAACACTGACTCAAAGTGAAGAATGGGCAGGGGTCTAGTCAACAAGTTAGGCATCTGCTTTGGATTTAAATTGTAGTTGCTAAGCAAAGAAAGCTTTCTCCAATACCTACATTTCCTATATGGTCAACAGAAAGAAGCAGGGGGCTTTGAAAGGCAGGTTTCTTAAGGATTGTAGGTTCTAACTTAGATAAATGAGTTCTCACTCTGGAGAGCTTCAGAGGTTTGTAACACTCCGTGTTGCCCATAGGAACATTGTAGTAGGTGACAAAAGTGTTGATATGCATAAAAAATACAATGAGACAGACTGTGTTCCACACTGCACGAGCATCTGCAGAACAGAAACGGGGAGCTACATTTAAAAATCAGAATTACAGCTGTAGGATATTCTGGTTTTCTGCAAAAATGTTGATGTTCTCCAAAATTCATGTCATCATTAGAACTGGAAAAGATGAATATTCACTGGCAAGTGTCACAATGGAAGCTGAGAATTTCCATAGAAATCTATGCCTGATCTTAGAAATGGATGGAATTTAAAATAAAGATTTTTCTTTTCCAGTCGCCTGGTGTACAGGATACTTTTGTGATGAAAGAAAATTAAGGTTCAAGTCCCTGCTTTATGTACACAGACAAGAACACGGATATTCTATGTGTTCTATCCATTAGGTCACTGGGTTTTTCGAAACAACTGCCATGAATTTCCAATGAAAATTCTGCATAACTGGAATTCTTTTTTTGTTGCGCTCAAAAGAAAATTTAACCCATTATCATTCTTCTGTGGACACAAGCCATCTCAATCAATCAGAAAACAAAGAAACCAAAAGAGTTCAAGTCGTCTTTCTGTTTCAACTGTTTCCCTCCCTCTAAGTTTATGTATTTAAATTATATTGATAGGGTGATGTAATGTTTGCTTCATAAACACATCTTGAGTGCAAAATAAAATCTTTATATCAAAGATTTTATACCACAGACAGGAATGCTAGATGATTCCTATATAGAAATGGGAATACTTACAGCAATATAAGGTACCTTTATTCGCATGGCTGCCCTTTGCTTTAAGGAATGAAAATCTAACTGTTGTTAATTGAGAAACAGTTACTCCCCTGTGAAAAGAGAAAACGGCCTCCTCTCTAAGTAAAATATATTGTTTCATCTTTATTTATTGCACTCATATGGACTTAAGCACATCTTGGGGCTGCATAACTAAGCTGAATTAAACTTACAAGGCAGTGGGGTCAACATTTAAGTCCTTGGCTCCAGCTGGATTTTCAAATGCTGTGAGCCATGGCAGACACAACCTTAATAGGTGTTGAAAATCATGGGTGCAAAAATAGTTGTTGCACTGTTGCAAAAAGGCTAGAGTCTCCCCAGTAAATCCAAACCTGCATTCAGGTGAGTGAGGATAAGAAGAGATATGAATGGAGCCTAGAAGAAACTTTCAAAAGAGAAGCTATATGCTGAGATGCTGGAACAGGTTGAAAAGAGAAGGCTGGCTCTTGTTTCACATACATTCCTGTTGCCACAAAATACATAAGCAAAACTGTTTCCAGAAACAGGAGAGATCCAGGGCCATGTCATTTCCCACCACTGAATTAATTTACATCATTAAGAATTAAAATATTCTTATTTCCATTATTTGAAATTTCCAAGTTAGCAAAGCCTGTAAGCTTTTGCTATTAAGCTTGTCCGTACTTCAACATTTACATTTGCATTTCTTTTTCTGGTACATTATTCATGAGCTTATTTATCTATCTTTTTAATTTATATGCCCATCTACTTAATTATCTTTTTTAGAGAGATTATCAATGCTTTCCATTTTCTTTGATGTCAATTTGAAAAGGGACAATGAGTTTACAGACAACTATCATTTCAGCCATTTTGATGACATGCCTTGCCCTTTGACCACCTTGGCAATCACCTGACCCTCCCTCCTGACCTTTGCATAATTACCTATCCAATTTCCTTATCACCATTCTTCCTTTCAGTTCCTAAAAGCAATATAGCTGCGGTCACTGCCAAAGTCATGGTGACCTTGTTAGGACTCCTTCTATAGCCCTAACAAGATAACCAATTAATGACTTATTCCGTTATCTCAATGCCAAGTAATTTCTAAAACTCCTGTTATGTCTTCTTTTTTTCTTTGACTAAGTGTTAATTAACTTGACCAACTTTTCCTCTTTTGCATTCATCCATTATTTAAAACATAATAAAATATTTCTGAATAGTTTTGTTCCTACATTTCCTCCAAGTATTCAGAAAGTCCAGTTATTTTCCAGACTCATTTTTTGCTCTACTATGTACTCCTTAAATAAACACAAATCTAAGGAAACTTTGTGGAAGCAAAGTCTGTGAAGTTCCTCCACAAATCATTCCCAAGAATAAATATCGGGTCTTTTTCTAGATGGAATAGATGGAAGAAGTGTCAGCTTGCTTTCAAGATAAGGCTGTAGGATATTCTACCTGCATTCCTTGCTGATTTCCTAAGTCTTTCAAAAACTCCAGGAGAAACAGGTGGATCTCTCCTGGAGAGCATTAGAAAAAATTATAACTGGAAAAAAATAATTTCACCTACAGATTTGCTCATTTGCTACCCCTAATGTCTTTCTCTCTCTGCTTCTAAAACTTGCAGAAAACATTATGTTCCCTACCTCTCAGAGCAAGATGCCTCTGCACAGAAGTTCCCCAGATTTAAATTTATCAGAGACTAAGGTTTAATTACTGGACTGAAAAACAAAAAAGGGTCTGTCAAGTCCATATAAGCGCAATAGAGTGGGTGAAGATGATCTTCATGCCAAGGCAATCCAAGCTGCTGCTGTAGAGCATCAGTCCAGGTATCTA
>JAOQGH010000001.1:5340264-5489314 GCA_025769975.1 Gallinago jamesoni | reverse complement strand
CCCTACCTCTCAGAGCAAGATGCCTCTGCACAGAAGTTCCCCAGATTTAAATTTATCAGAGACTAAGGTTTAATTACCTTTTTAGAGAGGGAAAGAAATAATGGACTGAAAAACAAAAAAGGGTCTGTCAAGTCCATATAAGTGCAATAGAGTGGGTGAAGATGATCTTCATGCCAAGGCAATCCAAGCTGCTGCTGTAGAGCATCAGTCCAGGTATCTATAGCCACAGCCATGTTTACTCTGTTCTCAGCTTGAATTAATAAGCTTTACGCGCACTCGCAACTGGCTCAATTAAAGTCAGTTCAGCTGTCCCTGGCCTATATTTCCTCTCAGGTCTGATTCCAGGAGAAACTTGTGAGGAGCCAGCTCAGGTGTATGCAGCCACAGGATACGCTCGCCTCAGGAGAAGTTGAATCAAGGCTGAGAGTACAGGATCCGGCATGTTGTTTTGGGATAGCAGGCAAGCTGGCTTTCAGAGAAAAGACAGCCGTGGAAAGGAATATCTTCCAGAGGATGTCAGGTGAGACAGGCATTCTCTAGTCCTTTCATCTGAGTCCCAGACAAGCCATTACAATGAAAAATTGAAGTGAAACCTTTTGATAGATATATAAATTTTGAGGTCAAAAAGGACTACTCTCATTATCTACTCTGATATATGAATAGCAGTGCTGTGGGCTCTCACTACTCCCCCATTAGACTATTTGCCATCCAAGAATATTTTCCTTGAAAGAAGTAAGGTCTCATCAACAAAATTACTCTGCAGCAAATGCTCTTAAGTTTGCCATGTATCCCTCCGAAATTGCACATAAACAAAGTCAACAGATGTTAAATGTATGATCAATAGGCAAAGACTGTAACTGAACAGCATTCATCTCTCCTTCAAAAATGACATATTTGTGGAGGGAATCGGTGCCAAAACAAATACAAGCAAAGCAATAGCCTGGAAATACTTTAAACATATTATTTGAATTCTCAGAAGTATCATTTTTAACTTAAAGTAAACATTGGCATGCAAACCTAACAGTCTGCGTAATCCAGTCTTGAAGTGTAACTTTATTTGTTATGGGGATTTACTCAAGGAAAAGATGAGGGAGGGAGGTGGAAAAATAAAATAAAAACACCCCTCCTTCCAAAAAAAAAAAAGAAATCCTCTTCTACTACTACAAAGAAGAACTGGTTGTTTCTGCAACACTGCAGACATTTCACAAGGTCATGGAAGTGACTGTCTTGAGCTGCTTTAGCAATTTGGGAGGAAGGAGGGATTGAATTGTTCTGCACTTGGATGTTCATTTGGCACACCGGGATGGGGAGCCTTTGTTGCTGTTTTAATAGGAGTCAGAGGGCAGGACGTGCCAGCCAGATTTCCCCCCTTGCAAGTGCAGGCACCGGGGGCTGTGGGATTGCTTTTACGTGAGGAGGGAAGGGCCACAACCCTCCTTCTCTGGGAGTCTCTTGTGTCACGCTGCGGCCCACCAGCTTTTTTTGAAATAGTGCCGGCTTCTGGCAATCTCCAAATAAAGTCTTCAATTAAAGGGGAAACAAAAGCCCCTGAGGACTAGCCAGGGTGTGCTATTAAATGGGAGATGTTGTGAGCAACTTTTCCAGCTGTGAAAAAAATGAGGAGAAAAATATCGATAATATGTTAATAAGAGAGAGCCCTCCTTTGCTGGGGATCAGTTTTATGAACTAGGGAAGAAACAGAAATCTTTATGATTTGTCCCATCTAAATACAAGCCAATAACCTTAATTAACTAATAAAGTAGATGAGGCTTCTTGGCTTTATGTGCATCAAGTCTTCATCACAACAGAGTTCTCTAACTTTCAGGGCTCAATATTCCTTGACCAGGCTTCTCTTTGACTGTATCATCTTCATTGTAAAACTAAAACTATCTAATGTAATATCATGTCCTTTAGTATACTGTGATACACTATTTATACTTAACACCAGAAAAATAAAGGTTGATCCTGTCAAAATCTAGTAATTTTAAAGGAAAAAATAGCTTTGTCTCCCTTTATATATCTAAAATTGAGATGTTTAGCTGAATCTTATTATCTAGATTTGTCTCTCTGGACAGAAAACTAGAAACAATCTATGAACAGATTCATTCAGCCCCGAGGTATTTTAGTGAAATGGGTAACATAAAACACCCTCAATAACTATCCAACTCTCCTCAGTGGAAGACAGAGGGGTCCTCACAGGCCAGCTTCAACTGGTACCTTGAATTCTAGTTGACCAATGGTGAGGTGAAGCACCTGACTGACCCATACTGACCCATTTTATGCTCAGGGTCATGCTGGAACAGGTAGCATCATTGCCATTTACCAGTGGGAAAGCAACCAGAACTGGCAGTATATATGACAGATTACATAGACAGCCTGTAATAGATTTCTGCTTTCATATACTGCTATAGAAATCTGAGGGGAATTTGTCTCCATTTAATAATAAATAATTAAATATTAATTGTAACAAAGAGACAACCTGGTTAAGTAGTTAATGCTTTTGTATAGATTATAGGGAAGATCATATTTTAAGTCTCTGCCTTAATGACTGTTTAATTATTTATAGAAAGTGGAAGTCCTTCAATAGGGAGTTCTGAGAGACACCTACCTCCGTACTGTCACTGTCACAGCAACTCAGCCACTACGTGCTGTGTCCACAGATTTTATATGGATTGTGGAAATACAACACTGAGTTCTGGACCTAACAGAAGAAGGACTTGAACTTAGATTCTTTTCCAGCAGCCATTGTACATGTCAAGATGGACATCTCCAACATTTCCCCCAAAATTCAAAACAATTGTCCTAATGTAGAATAAAGAGGGGAAAAAAAAAAAATCAAAGCCATACATGAAGGTTATATTCAAAGTTTTAACATCTTAGGAGCTCCTGGTTTCAACTGAAGAAGCCAGCAAATGTTTTCACCTGATATTCTCAGCACTGCTTTCAAAGAGCAACACATTTTCACGGTGTGAATGCTGCCTCACAAACTACTGAAAGACCAGCCCCATCTGCTATGATTAAAAAGAAAATTACAGACATTGTTATTTAAAGAAAAGAAAAAATATATTTAAAATCCCAGTCCTTCTCCTCTTCCCTAGTCTCTTAAAATAAAATCAAATTACAAAAAAAAAAAGGAAAGAAAGAAAAGAGTAGCTAACAAAAACTCAGAATAACTGAAAGCCAACTCACCTCAGGAAAATAATTTGGCATCAACCTTTATCGACAGCTGCACTTCAGCACCTGTGTGTATCATTTCAAGTGATGAATGATTAGGCTGTTTTGTATTAATGAAACACGTTGTGGCAAAGATTGTATTTATATTTACAGGACAACTTTGAGTTGAACCTGTCTTATGAGACTCAGAACTTGGTGGTAAAGGTGGGATGTATTGGCTATGTCTGTATTATTAAGCTTAGAAGTGCCTCCTAATTCCAAGGTCTGAGTAGATGTCTTGGTCACGTCCCAACTTGGTGTGAAGGTAAGATCACCTCCACCTTATCCCAAAGTCCTGTTTTTCATTCAAAGCTAACACAATTTCATTAGAGGTAGTGCTGCTCACCAGCTGCTCTGTGATCGTGACGATCATTTACCTAAAATCCCATGGAATTTCATTTTGCACTCAGACTGTAAAAGCCCACAAGAAGAAAATCAAGATTTAGCTGTAGGAACCCACAAAAAGAAATTATATTCCTTTGTGCAAGGGGAGGCAGAAAGATAGACTGTGTAACTGAACTTAATGCAGAAGGAAATGAAATTTTGTAACTTGTGGGAGACAGCAGGTTAGCCCAAGTACTCAAGCAAACTTAAAGTTTTGCACACAACAATTTTACTAAATTCTGAAGTGTATCATCTATGCAAAGCACAGAAAGAATATATTGCATAAAATAACAACTTCACTCAGTAAAAAACTTCTGCAGAAATCAAAACTATTCACAGTGTTTGATGCAAATTAAGAAGTAGTTTCAGCCAGGATAAAGGTGGGGAGCAGAAAGAGAACTAAAAGAAAAAGTAGTCAAAGTAAATCATCTTACTATTGTATTTCAAAATGTCATTTTCACAAAGAGATTAACTTGCATCAGGGAAGAATCTTAAAGAGAGGATAAATAACAAATAAGACAAACATATTGTAAAGCATTGGACAAAACACTTGTCCACTGAAACTAGAGAATTGTTTCACACACAAGAAAGAAAAGAAATTGTTTTGGAATAATCCAAGCTGAAAATGTTTTTTTCTGGAGATTTTTGTTTTTCTCATTAAATTGAAAGCTCTTCTTATTTGTACTCCTTTAAGATATTTGTTTCCAGAAGCTTATTTTAAATCCCATTGAGATCAGCAAAAGACTATCAAGTGACATTAGTGAGCATTCATTTGAAGCCCACAAGAGTAAACGTTCCTTTTTTCTTTTTTTTTCTTCTTTCTTTTTTTCTTTTTTGTGTTTTAAAAACCTCATGAAAGTTCTGTGAAAGAATAGTGTTGTCAAAATCAGGGAATATTCTTCATCTTCTTTATATTTATTAACATTGCCATTTGGAGAGACTATATATGGTAATTGTTTAAAGTGTCTTACAAAAAGACAAAACAAACCAAAGCTTTATTCTCTTCTCTCAGTGGTATTTATTTTTGGATTTATTTGGTGTAACATTATTATAATACTAGAATTACGGATTCTTGTCTAGTGGAAATGGCAACAATCTAATTGATGGACCAATGTCAGTTTATGACACTTGAAAGTCTTCCCAACCATTTCTTCCAAGTCAGTCAGTCATAGCACACAGAACAGGCTGAAACAAAATGGAGTGATGTTTACTTCATCTAATGTTCACTGATTCCAGGATACAGGAATACATTTGCTCTGCATTGCTTTTGTAATGCAAGGGTTTGCCTAGATATCAATGTTAAGATAATGCAACATTTAAGGTGAAAAAATGTGATCGTCGATTAACAGGTATTTACTTTATCTCTTCTATTACAACCTGAGGTTTTAGGTTGCAAAATATGTATTTGTTCATCAGTACAGGATCAGTACTACCCCCAATAACTACTATAGTTTTCTCTATTCCTGGCTTTTAAAAATTATTATATATTAGTTATCAAGTACTAATTAAGACATTCTTAAAATTTAAAGTCCAGAGGGCAATGCAATCTTCAACACGCACTAAGCTGTCTCTAACACATCTTGACCTCCACTTATTCTCCAGTTTGCTCAGATTTGTTGTTCAAGTGTACAATTTATCTTGTTTGCATTAGGGTTTTCCAACGTGCTCAGTGGGGTTTGAAAACTGAAAAATCCTAGCAAAACAGTTTTAATCTCAACAAAACCAGCTTTAGGTCTCTTCTGTCTTGCTACAAAGTACCTTTAAACATGAAGTAATTATAGCGTTTGATGACAAGGAGGATCTCAGGTTCTTTAAGAGATCATGCCCATGGTCTCTCAGTGAGGCTTTAGGGTTCTATGTCTGCCAAGATAGAGTTTACCTGTGGTAAAATAGCTGAAATGTCAGAATTAGTATAAAAGAAGAATAAACTAATTTGACATAGTAGAGCTAATTTCACAATTAATAATTTATGCATATAAGGACATCTTTTTCTACCATTAGAATTGTTTCTCCATCTTTCTGTTTGTATCCCTCAAGCATGCATACACCCACACACACATGCACACACAGGTATTTTAACTTGAAATGGTGAAGATTGATGAGGATTTTTCTTTTTTAAATAGGGAAGAAATGCTTTTTTTTTCTGAACTGGAAAGAAAAACCCTCTGGAAAATTGTATTTTAAGCTGATCAAAATTTTATTTATTTATTTATTTATACTGTCAGAAAACCACTTATTTTTAAAATTAATTTCTGGTGACCTTCATTCTAGTCTGAAAAAATTTTCAGTTCAAAGAACAGCCTAAGATGGTGTTACTGACCAATTGCAGTTTTATCCTCTGACATAAAATTTATGTCCCTGAAAAATACAGCTTAATCATATTTTTTGTCATTCTGTTTTAAACTCATATTTGAAAATTAAAATAGAAAATATTCTCACTAATTATAGCAACTATAGTATTATTTTTACAAATTGTCTTTCATTTTGGCTATTTTTCAAGGTAATTCCATGTGTTACCCAAATAATTCCTTAGAAGAATGAGATGCATTTGGCTAATCACCACAGGTGTGATAGGCCCAAATGAAATGATTGTTTTAAAATGAGTCTGATGCATGCCATTGGTGTCAAGGGGATTATCTATTTGCCTAGATCTAATTATGCTGAAGGGAATCTCAAATGCAATTAGCTGCTTCTCCCTCTTTCATATGGCAGGACAAAATTAGCTGCTTAATTAATAATGAAAGCTTCTTGATTTTACCAATGAAAATTAAAAGTGTATGTTGATACATACAGGCAGGGCTGCACGATGTCAGTGGCTTCTGTGCTCTGTTTTCAGGACACACATGGACTGATACTTGAGTTAACTATCAGTTAAATAAGTCTGAGAATGATTTGGACATATTATTTTCACACGTTTTAAGTTAAGTTATAGCTAGTTAGGGTAATTCTGCATAGTCAAACCTGAAGGATTAATGTGTTCCCCACAGACTGAGCACCTTCTAGCCACCAAGCAGTACCTCAGCAAGGTGCAGAATTGTTGTGATCTCTACTTTATTGCAGGTAAGCTGAGAAAAGGAGATTTACATGACCTAAGACACGCCAAACCTGCTCTGAAAAAGGCAGTGAAACCTGATAACACTCATCTACAGAGACATAGATACAGAGGGAAGCACTCAGCTCTCCTTCTTCAATGTCTTTTTTGAAGGGGTCCAGACTGGCATGCAGGGTCTACTGCGTGTGGGACCGAAGGCTTGGCAAAGTGGTTGTGGCTGCTGCCTATGTGGCCACTCACAATACCTTCATCTATGTTAAAGTAGTGGTGCTAATGTAACTTTATCCAAAAACCAATGAATTTTTTAGCAACAGTTTTACAGGATTTTTCTTCTCTGGGTTCTTTCTTGGGACTGTTGATTATCTGTTGCAGCCCATCTCTGTCCATCCCCATAAGAGCTTTCTCTGTTTTTCCTCTATGTATGCTTTCTCCATGTTATTCTTTTTAGAATGTACACGTGGCTACTATGCATTATTAACTCTTTTTATGCTACTTCAGAAATTGGCCTTGTTTTCAAGGCCATGATGCTAAGTCCTCACACCAGCTTTTAAACAAAAATCTTGACATTTGTCTCCTGAAACATCCTCACATAAGCAGGACTTTCTCTGAGCTACTCTAATGAAGAGGTAAAAAGCATTAGTGGTTGGTTACCTGCTATCAGCCATGAATATAAATATATATTTTTCTCTAACTTAAATTCTTTTGTCTTTTTGAAGCGTTCAGTGGAGTAGTAGAAGTCACTGAAATTCCACTGACACTGTGTCCTGTTTCCTTAAGCATTAGAATGTCAAGGATTGGTCCATACTTTTAAGGACTCAGCATATCAAAGACAGTGCAAGTCAGAAAAAGTCCACTTTATTTCTCTAAGGTTTGTCTATATGAACAGAACCCCTTCTCTCCTACTCTACTTCTGTCAGATAACTCTAAGGTGATTCTGTTGCATGTATTGAAAAAGATATGGAAAAAGTATCTGTGTATTATATCATCATTATATTTTACCCACAAGGAGGATACAGGAATGCAAGAGGTCCATTATTTTAAATACAGATTGCACATAATCCCTAGTCTTTCTGCTCTGGAGTAAGGAATCCATTGGGAGGCATACTTTTAATTTTCACAATGTCGGAGTTTGACCAACCCCTCAAAAGGGCTTTTCATATGTCCAGTACTTACCAAATTTCTACTGATTTAGCATATTTTTTCTCTGACGTATGTCTCTCACTTTGACAGTAATAAATTATTTAAAACAAGCAGATACTACTATGTCACACAATTACCAGATCTTTTAATGAAACCAATTCTACATAAAAGCAATAGAAGAACCAAAAAAGCCATCTTGATACAAATATCTGGTATATATATTATGTGCATATTTCTCTGTTACAATTTTTCTCTCCTGCTTCCTCTGCTCCAGCCTCACTTCAATCCCTTTTGTATAAATTTTCAACTTGTTTCACTCTGCGTTCCCTTAGGAACCTTTCTCTGTGACATCTTATTTATTCCTCTCTAAATAGCCTAATTATGATCAACTTAAAGATGTATATTTGGTCCTTTAATGTTCACCAAATTTTGAAGAAGACAAAAAAGATTGTTTACTGTTATTACAATACCATTATTTTACTGTTTATTGTGAGGATCTTTATTACACCCCATAAAATATTCATCTATTAGCATTTTATTTTATAATCATTTCCTCTGTCAAGGTTGCTTTCTTATCCAAGAGGTTACAAATAGGTACAAGTCAAGATGGTTAAACCAGGCAATGTTTTTTGGGACTCTATAGTTGGTTAAAGAAAACTTTTTAAAAATCCTCCATACCCTGGAGGTAGAATTTGTCAAGATGCTCACGTAATTGAAATTTTCTATGGCTGTTAAGAACCAAGAGAATAGTAGTTCTTTCCTCCAAATGGAATCTCGCTGCCAGATTTGTATGACATTTCATGATCCAAGCTTAATTTGTTATACATTGTTCCCAGAAGGTGAGATGAGATTACATGGAGCCATACATTAGTTAGAAGATTTATTTTACACTTACCCACTCAAAGTTCCTTTCTAGTTATTCAAACAGAATAGAGCGATCTTGATTAGTTAATCTCTCTACATCAGCGCTTTTTCCACAGAGCACTTCACAGAAATGTTTTAAAATTTCACCACAATTAAAAAAGCAATTAAAAAGGATTATCAAAATCAAAGTTGATCTTTAATTACTGCCTATATCTAGATTTTTATTCCATGATATACCAGATAAAATACTCTTAAAAATGCTTTGTTAATAGCTTTTTATTATTGAGAACATAAGAAATTTCAGTCTTTTGAGGCGCATCCCTTTTTAGATCAACTTCATTTTCAGGTTGTCATCGAAAACTTTACTTCCATCAATCTTGCCTTGCTATAGCTGAGTAAGCCATTCCTTTATCTTCTGCCCACCCTAAGAATTGGCCACCTTGCAATGACTGGGGTAGCATGGTCAAAGTACAGCTGTAATTTTTCCAGTGAAAAATTGCTCTCTATCTTAGTGAGGAAATCTCTGGCACCTGTTCAGTAAGGTCTGCCTAAGTGAATGCCTGCAATCAATTTTTGGTCATTTAGATGCCTAGAAATGCTGCAGTGCCATCACTGTTCTTTTTTCCTCAGAACAGTATTGGCATAATGGTGTGTTAAAAGTCTTTGCAGTTTTACAGTTCTTGCTGTACCATTTGGTTGATAAGTAGAGAAGAGAAGAAAAAATGCTGGTACTCGGGACTGTTCTGTGGTTGAACATATTCACATTTAAGATTGTGTCAACAGTAAAAATACCAGCTTTTCACTGCCTTTCCTTCTTTTAAGAGTAATGGTGCGGAATTCCTAAGGGATGCGTCTTTTAATCCATGTTCCTTAGACCATAGAAAGCTTTTTTTTTTTTTTAATCCATATTGCATTAAAACAGTGTTTAAAAACACTGGTAAAAATATCTAGTACCTATATTACAGGTTTTGTCTTTGGGCTTGACAATGTGATTGCATCATCATAGAAAAATTCATACACATGTCCATTTGATACTTAAAGCGCAAATGTCTGCCTGGCTATGGATGGTATCAGTCTTATCCTTTGAGGTATTTGGTTGTCCTAAGCAGATATTAAAAACCTACAAGAGGCTCACAGCAATGCTAGGAAAAAAGGCCTTGTTCTTTCTTTCTAAAACTCCTCAGTGGCCTGACCTTGCAAGTCCTCACAGAACTGAATGTTTTCATTGAGTCAACTATTCACGTAGAACAACGCATTGTATCCCGTATTTCACTGTTCATATTTTGATCATGAGCAGTGACAGGGATGACCACTATCTAAAATGAAAGACAACTTGGGTTTTGCAGTTTTAAAGCTGTCTTGCTGAACTTGCAGGAGATATTTAGGCACACAAAAAATAATGAAGATATTTTACTTGTTAGCTTTTCCTTCATTGAGCTTCAAGCCCAGGCTGGATGGGGCTTTGAGCAACATGGTCTAGTGGGAGGTGTCCCTGCCCATGGCAGGGGGGTTGGAACTGGATGATCTCTAAGGCCCCTTCCAACCCAAAGCATTCTATCATTCTATGATTCTATGATTCTTGTTTTAGAACAGAAGCGTAAATTGACAACAAAGAAGGATTTTCCTTTTTTGGAAAAGATGAGCCAAACCTCATCAGTTAAGCAGAATTTAGATCTTCCTAATTTAAGAAGTTTCTGATGAATGACATGACATCATTTACTGGTGTAGTGGGAGATGTCCCTGCTCATGGCAGGGGGGTTGGAACTCGATGACATTTAAGGTCTCTTTCCAACCCAAATGATTCTATGATTCTATGATTTCTAACGTAACAGTGTTTGTACACGAGGTCTTATAAATATGGCATATTAAAGGATCATATTTGCAACTTTTAATCAAAATTCTATGAACATATGGGTGTGTCTAGATAGATGTGGCTCCAGCCTCAGGGAAACCTGAACACCCTTGTTGGAATTACACAGTTTCTCTAAGTATTTTAGCAATGATGGACCCAACAACCTATCTGGATTACCTGGTAAATCCGTGGCAGGTGCACTAAAGAATTTTTAACAGTTCCACTTTGAAATGTATCTCTTGTCAAAGATACTAACTATTCAACCAAAAAACTGTCAGAGAAGCCTCGATTGCTCCTGATGAGAGTCTGAGAAACAGCGAGTAATTCAAACCACTAGAATGCTAAATAACTGAATTTTATTCTGGCCTTAGGGGTGAAACGTCATGTAATCTGTACTGTGATGGGATAGTACGGAGAAAACTGAAGCTTTTTGTGGAAAAAGTAGTTGTGGCTCCTGGTTGGGGAGGAGTTATGTTTGAGATTTAGAATGAGTTAAATATTAGCCTACGTATTAAAAAAAATGCAGCATACCCTCCACGAAATCACAGCACTTATTCCTTAGATGTGCAAAAAACTTTTGAACTTTGTGAATTTTAAAACAAGCCCTGTAAAAAGGTTTCATCTCTCATTAGGACTATTTTTATGCCAAATGATCTCAGTCATAAAATGACACACTTTTCAAATATCATATGCTGTTCAAATTCACTGGGATCTCAGGCATGGACAATAGTGGAGGTTTAGTTTTAATATTTTAGGATAGGTTATTATTTTTCTATTTTTTCTTCCACTCTCAAAGTTTGCTCTTCAGAAGTAATTGAGAAAATTGTCTATTCCAAACAATTCATTGTAGAATTTCTGCAATGACTTGGAGGTCCCATGATGCTTGGTGGAATTGACATTTCAAGAAATTTCAGTCATTTTCTCACAGTTCATCTTCCCACTGTCTGACAGGATGGTTGGCCTCCGCATCATCGGAGTTAATGCTGGGTTCACTCCTATTAGGAATAAAAGCAAGACAGTCACTTTCAAAGAAGCCTATCTACAGACTTAACAGTATGTCTAGTGTGTAATAAAAATACATGGCTGAGTTAATGGAGCCTGATTCTTGAATTAATGGCTCCATAATGGTGCTTTTTCATAAAACAACAAATCTGGATTTCTAATTTTGCAATATGTTATTTTCTCAATGTGAGAATATAATATATTTTATCCTAATATTATTTAAGATATTTAAAAAATATTTTTTTCACTTTGGCATGCTGTTTTATATATAACACCACTATAACTATAGTATATGTATTTTGAAGAAGCATGCACATACCTAAATACAGATACATTTACATACTTTTGAACATATTAAATATTCTAAGGGCACATATGTATGATATCCAGTAGTTAATTTCCTTCTGAATATCAAAAGAAGTATTTTGTGTAAACTGGAAAAATATTAAAATCAAGACCATCTAGATATCACTGTTGTGAAATTCCTTCTTTCTTCAATTAAAGATTATTAATGGCTGCTAAACTTAGATTGTCTTATGTGGAAGATAGTGAAGGTGAGGCTCAGCTCATTAAATTTCAGCAATCTAAATACTATATATATGGTATCATCTAGTTATCTAAGGCTTGACTCATGTGCCTCAGAGTGTCAAGTGCCATCCGAGTATCTACATGGCCTTTAGTTGTCTCCACAAAGAGACGTCTCTTACAGGTCCTGTATGAAGACTTTGATTCCAAAATGTTCTAGGAAGCTTGCACCAAGGATGTAAATTTGTGAATAGTTTTATCTAATTCAACTATCTTAATCTACATGCCAGAGCCCCTAAATTTTAGATGTCTGTGCATAGGAGTGCGAACGTGAGATGAGTGTCTGAGGTCAACAAAGAGTTAGATAAATTCCAGGGAAAAAAGCAGAAACAAGGTCAGCATATAATGATAAGAATAATTATATAAAGAAACTTTTCTAAAGTTCTTCAGAGTAGAAAAGACAAAGAGAGCAATTATTCTCAAATTCCTTCCCCTCCATTTTGAGACACTGGAGAAAGCCCTGAATCATTACGTTATACTACATCCTAATATATAGAAGATCAAAAGCTCAACTTTTGCCCTGCAGCCCTTGGAGTTTGTGGGACCCTGAACCCAACTTGTTTGGACTAGTGCAAATTGATATATCCAAATCAATAAATCCCTTGTTGGCCCCTTTAACTCCATCTGAACTCATTCATATCCAAACCACACTGAGCCCCTACCAAGACAGTGCAAGCACAAGGCAAGCAACAAATCTCAGGGCCAGGTGAGGCTTTTCTGATGTGACAGCTGAGCAAGAACCTTGTCAAAGAGCTTTATTAAAGTCATTCTCCTGACCAGCAAAAGTGCTAGGCCATGGGTGTTTTCAGACTCTCTCACACATGAATTTTATGCTGCAGTAGGACATGAAATCCTAATGTTCTCAAAAATCTTTCCTTTTTAATATCTGAATTCTTTCCTAATTATTTTCAGATTAATTTCCAGCTAATACATAAGGATGAAATTTGGCGTGTGACCTATAACCCTAAGCATGTTGTAATTCTGTTACCAATCTCCTGATTTCATGGGGGGCTTAACAAGCACCATATGTGAAACAGTGTGTTCCTCTGCATTAATACAGCCTAAGGATGCAGAGAATCTCTCTGCTACTATCCTGCTTCGCCACATCATCAGCAGCTGAACAATGCCAATATCAAGGTCTGCTGAAATGTTTTTTTCTCCATGTCTATGTCCTCTAGGCTGCAAAGGACCCTAAGGTACCACACAACCATGCGTGAACCAGTCCAGAGCATGCTTAAACTGAGCTGTGTTGGACAATAAAGTGGTTGTAGCTCCATGGGTCAGGGTCCTGCTGACTGCCACCTTTCAACCAAGGCTCTGGATTCACAAGCTTTTTGTGCTCGTACTCAGTGTCTTTCATCTGCCACCATGTTTTCTCTGTCTTACTGGCTTCATACTCCTGCCTCTTGGACACTGTATGGCCATGTAGTGAAGCTGATCACACTTAAAACTGATTGGATTTGAAGTGGAAACCTGAAATGTTGGGGTTTTATTTAAGCTGGAAGCATCTCTAGGCCCACTTGATGGGGTGGCTGTGCTAACAGCTACACCAGTGTAGGGGGCTGGCCTGTTAGCTTCTAGTTGGTGCCTCTCCTCATGTGATTCAGAAGGTAAATGTTATTTTCCCCTAACCTTTGTGATCACTATAGTCAGGTTGTTCAACTCAGACACAACCAACTGATTGTGTAAGAGCCACAAAATTGCCCAGAACTGGGTTAAAATGGCTCACACTGGAGGGGACTGGAGGAAGTCCTGGGGTAATTTGGAGGCAAGAGTCTCTCAGCTCTGGCTCTGACCTAGGAAAGGAATCATTAACAGCAGTAATGAAGAGGTCAACATGTGGTATCACATCAAAGGGGAGAACATCTTTGGCATGACAGCAGTTGAGTCAGAAAAGAGACCAGCATTCAGAGCTGAACTGTCTGCTGATCCAGGTGCCTCCCTGAACACACATGCTTAGTCCCAAGCCTAGAGATATCCATGGAAGTATTTCTATCAGCTTCAGTGAGATTTGTGGATCAAATCTGATGGGCATGACCTGTTTCTTGCTCCTGGAAGGAAGCTTGCTTAGTAAATCATAGACTGTTCCCCCACTGAACGCTAAAGGTTTCCCCAGTAAGTTCTGTGCTCTCCTGGACCTGTTCCTTCCTTCAGGAAGGACTCAATTTTCTGTGCTTGCTTCAAAGAAGAACTTGTCCTCTCTCTCCTCCTACCTGACTTGCCAGATGCTGTCTTTCCCCTAAAACCAACACCAACCCATAAAACTTTGCCACCCTTACTATACCATTAGTGCTTTCTTAAACCCATATATGCAAGAGCTCTCAGAAACCACCATGGATCTAGAGTATTGTCTGAAAATGAGCTCCAAATCTAAAGGTCTGCAGGCCTGTAGGGGAGAAAAACCATTACATTTGACAGCTCTCTGCAAATGTGGGCAATTATAGATAGAAAAATCCTCCTTAGCACCACTGAAACTCTCTCTGATCAGCTGCATTCACGGTTTCAACCTATAGACTGTAGGACTGAAAAGGCTTCACTAATGATTTCTACACTGGACCAAATGATATCCCTGACAATAATGTAATCCCGAGAACCCTCGCTCACTTCCATTTGTCACCATTGGTGCCACAGACTGGCAGAGATCAGCCAACATGCTCCTCCAGACCTGCACTTATGTTTCAACAATAAAAGCCCAAACGCAGAACGTTTTTTCTCCCTCTCCTCCCTCCCAAATGCTACTGATCGTCCTATTACCATGGCAACCAACTCCTGCTGGCATGATCAAGAAAAAACCTGATTTGGGATTTTAATTAATTGCTTGGAAATGGAAATGTAACAGTGACTGGCAGTTCAACTAAGCACGTTTGCAAAGTGAATAAAAATAGAGTTTCTGAAATACTTTAAATTGTTTCACTGGATATAACCCACATTTTTTACGAGACACCTTAATTTATTCCGCTTCATAAAATAAATCTGCCAAATGTACTAAGCCATTTTGTCAACACAAATCATTTTGGCAAATACTTTAATCCTTCTTCTTAACAAAATGTATTGTATTAAAAAAAAAATCTAACCCATCAGTATAAACCCATAGGTTTCATCTGAATGTATGCCTTTTTCACCAGTAGGTCATATTTATAAAAGGCTTTCATCTCGTCTTCACAGAATAGGATGTGCTTCTTTCAATGCACGTGATCTCTCATTAACATTTATGGAAGCTACACCCCCATATTCAGCAGAGAATGGAATAGAAATGGCTTTCAGTCTATTTTATGACCTCCAGTCTCCCTGTTTTCAAAGAAAATAAAATGGTCATTGTTTATATATACCACCGCCCTCTCCTGGGTACCACCAGCACTGCTGAGGTGGGTGTCATAGGTCCAGTGTTGCCAAACCAAGAAACAGCTTCATTTCTCTCCTGGTCTTTAGGAACGAGAGGACTGGGAAGATGTCCTTGCTGTCTCTATGTGCTTCTGACTGCCCATGGGTTACCAGCATCAAGCTAATTTTGGAGGTCTTGTAGTTTCACACTATTTGTTATATATCAACAGATACCTACACCACTTCAACGGATCCCTATACCGCTTTTTGTTTAAGAAATAAGGAGAGGTTTTGAAGGCTTTCAGAAGCCTAGAATCTCACCTGAAAATAGAAGTAAAATTCATTGGCCAGATCAACCCCTCCACGTAACTCCCCACCCTGAAATGTCAGCATGGTGGGAATGCTGCATAGCATAAACTTTTTTGTATTGTAAACATGGCATGGACACTCTCCAGTGACATCATGGTAATGCAGTGCCACACAGAGACAAAAAATTCCCTGGCATTGCTCAAGGACCTCCTTCTTCACAGACAAGGGTCAGGTTGCCTGGGTGGAATCAGAAGCCTTCACCACCACCATCTGCCTTACCTTCCTCTTTTTGGCTTTCCACCTCTTTTTATTCCTTACAGGCCAATGAACTCTTGGGAAATCAAAGGTAAATGTGAGCAACTTGATGTTAACTTGCTTATTTTCATACATTTACTAATTTTCCTCCAAGCAGCTCCCACTGCCTGCTCAACAATTCACATCACAGGATCATATTGCTGACCCAGAAGATGCTAAACTTCCTTACTCACTGGCTTAATCACATTTGAGAGGTGGCTGTTTTCGCCAGCATTTACATGTTTGCAATGTTGCTTTTCAGTGAACATTATTCACTCAGCCCCCAAAGGTACTCCAATTCATGGTGGGCAAGTTCCGTGAACTATGCTGGATGATCCAAACTGAGGTTAATGGACTATCTTTAAAGTTTACATATCACAGGGCTGAAGAAGGTGCTGGAGAGGTCATTTTGTTTTCACTCTTGGGCAGTATTTATTCACCATACCCTACTGCTTTTCCTTTCTCCCATGACATCTTTAAAATACGCGAAATAATTTCCATTACTGGAACATATTTTAGGAGCTAAATATCATTAAGTCAGTAGAAATTGTGATGCAACAAGAAAACACAAGAAATCTGGTGGGTATCTATCTCTTCAACTCTCTATCATCTATTGGTATTTCTAAGGCAACTATCTCTGTGTTATCTAAGCACTGTAATATAATACAATCACTTGCAAGTTGTATCTAAGTGCAGTGGGTTTTACTTATTAATAACATAGCACTTATCTTCAAAGTGCTTCACAAACTAATTAATTCTCACAGCACCTTCTCCCTGTCAGGCAGGTGAGAGAACTATTATTCCCACTATACATATCATTATTATTATTACTTGAGGAAACAAGGTTAAGTTACTCATCCTATCTCCCAAAAGAGACAGTGAGTGTTTGAAAGAACACCCAAGCTCAGATATTAGGAAGCAGGGTTTTCTGACCTGTTTTGAGACCACTTCATCGTACCTCGTGCCTGGGCAACATCCCCAATAACCATCATAATTACCTGCTTCATTAAACGCAGGCATGGCTAAGCACGACAGGATTCTTTGTCTGAGACTGACTACTCTGTTGGTTTTGTTTTTAAAGGACCCTAACCAGCCAACCAGCTCCACGTTGTTTGCGTGAGTCATCCAGATTCATCAGCCTTGTGAAATGACTTACTGACTTGGCTGCTTCAATTTCACGTGCTTCATTATCTTGGAATTATTTGTCAGCCAAGCAATTGCTGCATTCAAGTTTCTGCATCTTCAAGGCAAGGAAGACCCACAGAAAGGATACTTAAACACCATGGAAAAGAAAGAAATGACAGTAATAGTGCCTATTTGTTCAACCATTCTGATTCCTTGATAGTGTAAAAGAATTTCTGCCTCATCAGACTATTTACAACCCTATCTCTCAAGCTTATCTGAAGGTATTGGCACGCGATGCCATGTGAACATGCATTTAAGAGCTAATTCCACTCCTCCCAGCTTCAGTGGCTAGTTTGGATATAGGACCATGCCCAGGGATCTTGCATAACTATTGGCAACACCTAATGACTTTCATCATATGAGGTAGGTAGAGAAGGTAAACAAAGATAAGGCATAACATTTGCCCAAGTGAAGGAGGTCTTATATTAATTAGCCCCATACCACAAAGTAACCTTATCAGGCTGTAGGATGGCCTATAAGCTACTTAAGCTCCCACTTGTTGTGGAATGATGATACAGTGGGCAGAAATTTGCCAGCTGCCTCCTTGTAGGAGAGTGCCTTCTCTGGGGCACCTGCCAACAGAAACATTATGCAGCAGGATTAAAACACTTTTTAATTATTTGCCGAAGGTCAACTTGACAGTGTAGCCATTAAGTACATACATACACGCAGAGACATACATAATTTTATTCCTATAGAATTAAAAACATGAGAAATTGGATATTGGCACACCTGTATTCTATAAGGATGAGGAGTGAACTTCAAAAGGTTGGTTCAAGTTTCAGAAAAACACTCCAAGCCTTTGAGGTAAAATTCATCTGCTCTAACTTGGACGTCTTAAAACTAAACAACTTAGTCTCAGCTCGTCACCTTCATGGAGAGAAATGGGCATCTCCAGAGAGTGATTCATCTTATCCCATCATAAGTATCCGAGATAGGTCAGACAACTCACTCCCTGGAGGTGCCCATTTGTCTCTGTTCACTCAGATTTGGACATTTAACTCAACTCATATTAGGTGATATGAATCCCACGCTTGTATCCTCTCCTCAGACTTTATTCAAGCCCTTTCACAGTCCATTGGTACCAACGGGGAAAATGTAGAACCATGTCAATGGGTATTTGGGGTTTTCTGCTACTTTTCTTTCTAGCTAGGACAGAATTTCATAAATAAAATGGTACAAGAATAGGAAGGAAAAAATACCTTCTTCCTCACAGGATTCAGGCAGAGTTTGTGATGTTCTATATTTTAATAAAAGAGAGACTTGCTGGCAGGACAATCTTTATTCAATATTTCTCTACTGAACCACAATATAGAAACCTCTATTTTAGCAGGTGAGTAATGTCTTTGACTTCAGGAAGATCACGCAGCCAGTGAAAGTTGAGTACGTACATAAATGTTTTTGGGATCAGGCATATATAAATTAATTAGAACTATGTATTTAAATACCTTTGTGGATCTTGGCCTTTGTTCATAACCTTCCTCAGCTGAGGCTTGGGTCTGTAACCTTCACTGAACATGATACCAGACTTACATTTTCCTTTTGGAAGGATGATGATGAGGATGGAGGGGAGAGGGAAGTAAGGCAGGTTTAGAGTTTTGGCTGGACAGTGTGATCATGATGTTATTGGCGAGATGTTTAGATTGTTCTGGAGATATTGCTATTTATGTAAAATTGCTGGAGACTATTTATTTCAGAAAAAAAAAAACCAAAACCAAACCACTGGTAAGTATTTGCCTGAGGAAGTCTGAGCTTTGAAAGGAGATGAGGGTACTTTTTGCATTTCTATGTATTTATTTGCATAAATACACAGAAATTGAGCGGGGGGGGGAGGGGGAATGACAACTTTCAGCCTATTTCTACTCAAGCTGCTAAATAACTTATGAATTTAGTGTAATAAACTTTAAGTGAATAGAATCAGCTTCATGTAGACTTTTCACATAAAGACTGTCCTTCTGTTCTATGTTTGTAGAAAACTTAGAGCAAAAAATAATAAAACCAAGAGCACAATCACAAAAAAATATTTTCTTTGCCCAATTCAATGGAAAGAAGAGAATCCATAATATAATTCACTCATCTTCATCTCATGGCAAACCCTTTTCACATTTCAGAAGAATTATGTCTTGCTATGGGTCCCACACTAGCATTTTCTTATATCTCAGTTTTAAAATGAGAACTTCAAGGTCAGTGGAAAACAACAACATAAAAATAACCAATTCTTGTTAATGTAGCCTGGGATAGTGGGTGGGCCATCTCTCAGGTGAGAAAAGGCAAGCTGCAAAGCAAATACCTGAGGTGACTTCTGCTTGTTTGAGTCTATTACCCTTAGGGCTGTGTTCTTTTGGCTAGGGATATCTGTTGATCTTACCTTTTAACAGTAATTATGCCAGACAGCTTTTTGGCTTTCAGTACTGCTCCATAGGTAACATAAATCATACAAATTATTACCACAATACTAAACTATAATTACCCACAGACCCTGACATGCCAAAAGGTGTATTAATTTGATAATATAATAAATACTTTACTGCATAAAACTGTAATTATTACTTCAAAATTGACACTTACACCAGATGGATTTTTTTTTTTCCAGCAGGCAACTCAATTGTACATTGACCAATACCAGAAATGCTATTTAAATTCAATAAATGACATTAAATTGTAATTTGGTAGCATGTGGAAGGCCTTTCTTAAAGGAAAATGTCACTTGAGTTAGTTTGCTTTTTGGAGATTGTAATTCCACAAAGCAATAAATTACTCAGTAGTTCAAGAGGATAAACATATCTGACAAATAGCCCGGGAAATAGGAACAATATCAACAAAATATCTGAAATACTACCTGTAGAGAAAATAATTCACAGCCCAACATAAAAAAACACCCTTATTTATGTTGCTTCAAATGCTATTGGGAAAAATAAGTGACTGACACTATAGGTGAAAATTCTCCTTTTTTTTTTTTTTTTTTTTTTTTGCATGAAAGGACTGACAAGCCATATCTGTGGGAAAGACCGAGGTCCCAGTTCTGCAACGGCATGGGTGTGGACAACCTCTGGCACAGCTCCCAGGCTGGTTTTGTTCAGTGGCTGCCTAATGCAAAACACATAAACAAGCCTGGGAACAGAGGTCATAATCCAGACCTGCTCCTTCTCTGCAGCTAGGTAGCCTAACTGCTATAGGATCAAGTTAGGCTCCTGTTTCCCGTTTTCTTTATGTTTTTCTTCTTCCCCGTTGTCAATACAAAGCTGTGGGAAGCGCGTCTTACGTTTAAAAAAATTCTTAAACTCAGGGAAGAACTGAGCTCACTTTTCCCTCCTTCTGATGGGCCATTTGAACTGCTGGTTACTGTGTAGAAATCAGTCATATACACCTCTGTTGTGCTGTTCTGAACTGACACTGAGTGGTTTTGTGACAGTCTCTGTTTTAGTTTGTTATTTTTCTTAGTATTTTTAAAAGTGTAGCTAATGATGGAAATCTTCATAAGTATTTTTTCCTAGCTTTTCTTTAACGAGCTGAATGCCAGTGATTTATCATGTTCTTCCCTCATTCCCCCTCCCCCCCCCCCCCCATATTTGTACTTTGGCTCACAAAAGGAGGGAAAAAAAGTATCAAAGGAAACGGGAATATCAATTTTTTTTCTAGCTTTCATTTCTGGGTGGTATTGCTATCATTTAACTTCATGTATTTACACTTACATGTTTGAGTGTGAACCAGTTGCCATAGGCATACTCTGTATTCAAAGGACAGCTATAGGCGTCTTTGGAAAAGGTAGCAGTTAAATCAGAGGATCTTCTTTCTGCAGGTGCTTTCAGTAGAAAAAAAGGGAGTCTACAATGATTAGCTCAGGATCAGAGCAAATGAGTCTCATCCAGCACCTTGGTCTTTTTCCATTACCGAAGTAGAAATAAAAGGAGAGGGAGAATTGCTCAGAAGGAGGAAATGAAGAATGGGGGAGAAAGAAAGGGGGAAAAATATTAATATTTAAAAACTTAAAAATTCTTAGTTTATCTTCTTTGATAAAAATAAAAAATACGTAAATGCGTTTGTTGAAAGACCTTAAAAAGTGCCCATTAAAGATATTGCCATTTGTTTTAAAACACTTGAAAGAAAAATTAACAATACAAATTTTATAGGTGGAATGATAATTTGGTATCTAAAACATCTGCAGAAAAACACATTTCGATACACTTGTCGCATACAGACTTCTACAGAGAAGGGTTTTATTCTCTACCTGCCTGCAAGATAAGTATCTTGTCAAGTCTAAGAGATGTTGGGAAGATACATATTTAGAAGTTTCCTCATTGTGAGACTTGAGACCATAGAAAAATAGCGAAAATTTCCCGATTCTGTTCCATGTAACTATTTATTCAACTTCTGTTTAAACAGTCTTAACAAAGTGAGTTCCTGGGTTCTCCTGAAGGGTCAATGAGAATGTCTGTTGTGCAGCTTTTTCATTAGTCTTAATAGTTGCTCTTCCACTGGTCAAATTGAACAAGGTAAATAGGTAAATGAAAGTGTTTAGTAAGCACTCACCGTCTGACCCCCTACATGTATTATATAAGGCTGTATTGACATGGTTCTCAATCACCTATTAAAAATGTATTTATGACTTTGGCAGAAGATCTTCTGGTGACTTTCATCCTGGTAAGACATAGAGGGAACTGTTTCTCCTGGAAAACAAGCAGGAAGATGAGCTTTCCACACACAAACTCATCATTATTTTCAGTGAAACATGAGCTGAAAAATCTCTATATTGATGCTCAAATCTGGGTAGAATTATTTGCCGAAACTGAAAAAAAAAAACCAAAACCAAACAATAAAAGGTGGGAAAGTGGGAAAGAAAAAAATGAGATCCACAGTAAGTGAGAATTTGATCCAGAAGATGTGAAACAGGGTGTTCAAATACCTTAGATAACTTGGGAAAAATTTAGAACCTAAACCTAGAGGTATGAAGATTACCTTAGTTAACTTAAAGAGCTACTGCACACTGTCCAAGGGGAACAAAGAGGTGAATTTCTTTATAATTGTAGGGTAGGTGAATGTGCCTTTTTAACTGATTTTTTTACTCCTTCTGCTCAGAGATATTCGTGATCTCAGCAAATTGCTGGTTTGAATGTGCGTGCTGACGGTAAATATGATAAGTTACAGAAAGTCTTAACCTATTTACCTATCTCTCAGGTTTTTCCTATGTAAATGATTACGGCTATCATAATGACGTATCATGTTGTTTGATAGAAATAACAGCTGACATACACAGTTGGAATTTCCTTTTCTTCTTACGGTACTTTGGAGAAAGGAGGGAAGAAAATAAAAGGTAGTTGTGATTGCTTAAATCTTTCCTTTTAATAATGTAGTAGACAGTCAGCGATGATGATGTGATTCATTACTTGCCTATAATATTAATTATACATTATTAGCTGTTTCACTGTATGATAACTGGCAATTGGTGATATGATTCATAAAGTGCTATTGTTAAGCAAATCTAAAAATCTGTTTGATTTAGGTTAAAAGAAAGGGCGATAGGTCATAAGAAGTAGAAAAAAAAAAAAAGAGAGAGAATAAAACCGACATAATTTGCGGTTCTATTTTTATATGAACAACAAGGTTTACAGTGAAGAGCTGTTGGATACAGTTTCGGTGAGCAAGGATTTTGCAGAGAGATTAGATCAGTTACAAATTGCTAAATCTGATGACTTAGATAAAAATTTAACCAGAGGCTTTGAAAGAGGCAGAACATGTTTCTGTGGAGAAGTGATTGCCCCGTACTTCCAAGATAGAGCTAATCACAGAAGGCCGCACTGACTGTACCCGCAGTAAAAAACTGAACGGGGAAGATATCATTCATTTGAGAGACGAGATCACTTTTTGTGTAGCGGACTGAAAAATACACTTCACTCTGCAGACGCACCCTATAATTTGAGGAACTTCCAGAAGGCAGTCCCGTAAGTGTAGTATGATGTATTCCCTTCCGACGTAGCTCTAACAGATCTGTGTTACCCGCTGAATAAATTGAATTAAACAATTATTTCCTCCTCCACAGTCTTTGTAGGATTCCAAAACCTTTTCCCATTTCCACAAGAAAACCACCAACCTTAACCAACCACTTAAAAAACCCAAAGACAACAGATTTTACCCAGAGATAGCAAATACTCTCAAGGTTAAACATTCATTCCACACTGGTTCATATCTGCACTTTATCTGAGCTAGGAAGGGGAATTGAACCTTCCTCTTCCTTGCTCCAGCAAGCAGCAACTCCTTCAGAGTGGACCTAATTCTCTCACTCATTTAAGTCAAATGCAAGTTATAGATCTGAACTTCTGTTTCGTAATAAAAGTACTTCCCACAGAGGCTCATCTCACAAACTGATTTCAGTTTTTAAGAGTAAGTACTACCTGAGTAGAAATTGGAAACTTTTTACTTAAAAAACAAAACAAAACAACTATACAAAGTTGTAAAACAATTCCAACAAATAGTTTTTCTTTTTTAATTTTAATATGCCCTTAAGTCCCAGGGGAAGGCGTTAAGATTGAAGTCATATCACCTTGCTCTCAAAGGGGGTTCTGCCTTCTCTTCACCCAAATAATGCTCCAAAAGAATAACATAAATGCCTCCTGCTACATATTTTCTCATCCATTTCCTCATATACTCATCTCTTCTGTGCAGCAACAAACCTTACCCCAATTCATTCAGAGAAAGAAGTGCTGTGTTTACAGAACATCAATTGCATTAAAATAACTGACCTAGAAATACTTCATGGAAAACTTTAATATCATTTGCTGCTATGTCTTAATCCTTAAGGCAATAGTTTTGTGGGACAAAGATAGGCCTGGGAGCTAGGAATTCTTGAGTACTGTCTCCAGCACTGGCTTGACTGTCTATTGCCTACATATAACAGTGATTGGGTGATTTATTTATAAAACATAGATTAGATTAGCTCAAACAAGATTAAATTAGATAGAACAAGTCACTTAAACTCTCACTATTTCCTCATCTGTAAAACAGCGATATCTATATTTACCTATTACACATGGTGACTGTGAGGATTACTTAATCTCCCTAAAGAATTATCATGATTATCATTAATCTGGAACACACGAAACAAGTCCCGATAAGGAAACAACCTTGTGAATCAGCTGAGGTGGAGTAAAGGTACCAAAGCAATTCTGCTGATCTGATAGTTAATTATTCTTGATAAAGGTTTTAAGATGGCTTCATTTTATGTGAGGCATCTAAAAATGTAATGTTCAATATAAGATAGTTGTCTAAATTCCCCCTGTAATCTAAATGTGTGTAGACGGGCATCATACATTAGATGATGCAATCACCTCATGATTCTGGGATGAATCACCCTATGGATTCTCTTTATTATCTGTAGAGGGAGCCTAGACAACTAGACAAGATGTATTTTAGATAGTTAATGTATGTGGGCCATTTTGAGGGATTTAGTAACTTGCTCAAAAGACTATAGCCAGATATCATGTTCTGCCTGCGCTGGAGCAGAGTAAAATAATGACCAATGTCAATCTGCTCCCAAATGCTTGTCACCACCTTCCTGCATCCTAAATATTTACCATTGCTTTTGAATAGCCAACAAGACCGCACAATAGTTTCAGGAAATGTCATTTGAAATTTTTGTTAATTAAGATACAAAAAGTATCACAATGTGACCAAGTATCACAGCATGGTTAAGTGTTTTATGCAAGCACCCCCTATATTTGGGGCAGGGGGTGACAGAGAGGAAGGGCTTAGGGTAAATCTGTGCTTCCTAGCTGATCTGCTCTTTTGGGAAAGAGCAGGATTTGTCCCTGGAAGATGTCACTCTATTTTGGAATCTTTAGCACAACAGGTCACCAGACTCACTTCTTCTCTCTGGAATTCCTTTGCCACTCCACAGTGGAGTGAAGGTCCTCTTATATGACTTTCCATCCCAGCTCTTTTTTGAAGTCCTATGTCCTCTCCGTCCTCAGAGAACAACTCCATTTTGTCCCAATGTTAACCTAAGGGCAGAAGATCTTGCCTCTAGGAGGAATAAGAAGCATCTCCCACTTTGGCTCCTGTTGCAAGGAGAGGTCACACGGTAACCCAAGGAGATATGAAAAAAGGTGGAGAATGTGAGGCCGTGGTGGGGACAGACATGGAGTGGGGCTGGAATGAGCCTTGTTGCATAGGTTGAGTCATAGTTGGGCACAGGTTAGTGTCACGTATACTATAATTATACCACTGCCTGTTTGCTTGTGTATAGTTTGGTATCACACATGTAGAGCTGCCGTATGGCCACGGGCCTGCTACATCACATGGTACCAGGATCGCTTAAAAACAAGAAGGTAGTTCTCCTCCAGAACATGCTAACAAAGCCTGATGAGGCAGCTGCTGTCCCAACGGCATGTTTCGTGTGTACGTTGAGGGTGAGGAGTGAGAAATACCTTCTCAGTGCTGCAAGGGAGGAGGCTGAAAGAAAAGAGTGAAAATAAGCAGGTGGGAACAGGCTAAGACTTACCACCCCTTAGCAAGGCGCAGCTGCAGAAAGGCTTTTAGGTTAGATCTAAAGCTTTCCTGAGTCAATAGGAAAGTGGCTATTGATGTAAATCAAAATACGTGGGTGAAGATTATTGGAAAGGAAAGTTCCTCGTGAAGGAAAAAAAAAATGCAAAAAGCCTACAAATGTATATTTATGCAGTGAGAAGCAGTTTAAAAACTGTTTGTTCTTAAGAACAATGACAAAAAGAGCAATAGGATCGAGCAGACTTTTAGAAGTTTTAGAAACCAAAACATGGCTGGCCTTTAATTTGTTACGATCTCAGAATAGGGGAAAAAAAATCTTTCCAATCCTAAACTATCTCTTTGTTTTTCTTATAAAAAGGAAAACTATTTCAGATAAAAAAAAAAACCACCCTGAAAAGCCATCTGGAACTTGAAATTTCTCCAGACTACCTGTGAGTAAGATCTGCAAAGAAGGGTCTGCCTTCACTTGTGTCTTGTAGTGAACTAAGCATGCTGTCAGCACTTAATAAATAATGTTAATAATAATACTTCTTTTCACACACCTCTTCACTTCTTGGTGCTGGCTGGGAGTGGAAAGAGCAGAGCATTTCCAAATGGAAACAGAGAGCACTAAAAATTACATTTTAAAAACAAAAACAAAACAAAACCAAACAAACCGAGGCTGCGCTGAAGTTTTCAGTCCTTCAGTCCAACTTTGAAAACTCATTAGGGGTAGATAGTTCAGATAAGGTATGAATCCAGATGTTTCTGTGTTTATCTTCAGCAATACTGAGTCCAGAATTTTACTAAAAAAATGGCTAAGCTCCTAAATTTGAATTTAAACATGTAAGAGAATGCCTTGATGGGTAAAAGCATGAACACATCCAGGTTTTCTTGACCTTAATGAGATGTTCAAGGTACTTAACACTTTTGAAAATCAGGCCACAATTCAGCAAAGCATTTCAACATGTGTTTAACATTAAACACATATTTAATCAGATTAAAGCATATACTTAAGCACATTCCTGAACCAGGATCAATTTAAACATGTGCTTATGATCTTTGCTAAATAAGGTTCTCACTTAAGTTTCTAAATGAGGGTTTGGGAACCTAAATTTAGGTTTCAGTTTTATAAAATCTTCAGTCTGTTTTGAATGAAATAAAAATTAATGTGAAAGAGAAAACATTTAATACCCGTATTTATTTTGTTAATCATACTCATTAGTGTTTGACAACAACCAGATAACAAGACATTTAAGTTACTTAACAAGAAATAAAGCTATAAAATTGTTGAAAAATACATATTTTTCTTATGAGATGCAACTTTGATTCCTTAAAAGTATTTTGTGTCAAATATTTTGACTCAGTATAATCCAAAATTAGAGATACAAATGAAATTTCACTGTTTTCTCTGATTTTATCCATAGCTTTTCTATTGATAATATTGGCACAAGGAACAAAAGGATTTTTTTATCTTTCTTATTTCAATTTTTCTTTTTCTATTTTTTATTTTCCTTTAATTTCGCTTTCTCCTTACATATTTTTTCTTGCTCTTGTAACAGAACAAGCTGCATTCTATCCCTTTCTGTTAACACCCCTGCGTATATTTGAGTTTCCATCAACCACCCATCAATCCACCAGTTGTGCAATTACATGTGTTAAGACAAAAGCAGTGTTGAATGCCACCGTTTTGATTAGGATAATAGTGACTCATTGGGACAGCAGCAATTCAGAGCATGTCAATGCCCACATTTGCATGGATGTAAGTCAGCCAAAGCAGTGCACAGACACATAAATAAGATTAAACAAGAAGGGTGAATTTGCAGTTTGTGTCTGGTTAGACACATACCGTCAGGGTGGATGGTAACCATCCTCCTTCCATCCTCTCTGTCATTCCTCCAAGACAGAGGACTGAAGTCCAAGCTATGGGATAGTCCTTGCCCAAAATGTGTTCCCTTGATCCACTTCACATCGGACATATAGCAAGTCCTGTATTTAATATGTGCATATTTTCACGCTGCATTAAAGAGGACAGTAAAGGTTATCTCTTGATGAAAATTAAAGTTTTTGGAGAGGAGGTGCTGAGAGGTAAGTGCATTAGCAGGTGCTGTTTAATCATTTACAAGCTGTAAATTCATTTTCTACCTTCTACCAGGATAACTTGTGTGCACATTCATAGCGTTGACTAAACTAGAGCAAATCCCTGTGTGGACACACTAATTTCAGTTTTAGAGTGGTTTATCTCAGTTTATCGTAAACTTGTTCTGAATCAGCTTATGAAAAAGTGAAATAAGCTTAATTTAAAATTAAAATAAAAGGATTAGGATAAATGAAATTGGTGTAAAATCACACCTTTATTTAAGCCAATACAACTCTGTATGCAGATAAAACCCTAGGCCATGTGTGTTTATTTAAAAGTGAGTGTTAGAGAAAACAGACAAAGACAATAAATAATGGTAAATATTTCAACCCCTGTTGAGAGGATATTAGTAACAACAAAGAGTTAAAAATAATGCAATTTGAAAAGAACTATTTTAAAATTGCCTAATCTTCATGGTTCAGAGCCTCTCCCATTCAGCCACATTAGACAGCAAGACCCTGCAGGCACTTAATAATACTTTTATATAGTAGCACTTTACATCTTCACTGTGCTGTAAAAGCATTAGCTAATTAATCTTCACAACAACTGTCTGAGGTTAAGAAGTGAGGACTAATATCCCTTTCTTAAAGATAGAGAAGATAAAATACCAGGCATGTCAAGGGCTCTTGTTCCTGAGTATTATGGGCTTTGCTTTGCAAGTGAGAAGGCCTCTGACATCAAACATGATGGGATAAAGTTGGGCACCAGAGCTGGAGCCTCCCTCCCTCCCTTATGACAGGCTGCTGTTGAAAGTTTGGCTTCAGGAGACTGATTTTGGAGGCTCCAATCCAGGAAGGCCCTTAAACATATACTTAATATGAAATACAAATAGCACGTGGAAGCCAAAGGTCTCCTGCGAAAAATATGTATGTACTTTGGTGCTTTGTTGGCTCAAGTCTAGAGGGATACATTTCTAAAGAGGCATAAGCGCCTAAGAGCCTCTGGGAAGATGACAAGTCAAAACCCCAGACACCTGGGCCTTGACTTCCAGAGCCTGACTAGGAAGTCAGAAATTCCTGATGCACATTTTAGTTCACAGAATTTGGACCCTATGGAATCACACGGAAGGGTTGGGGTTAGGGAAGTATTCACAGAAGCCACCAGTCCCCTAGGAAGGCCAGGAACTCTAAGGCAGTGGAAATGTTCTTAATCAGCTTGAGGGATCCTGACCTGAACTGCCCTCTCAGCCTGCCCCTCAGTCTCTACAATATGTAGGGTCTCATAGAAACGTCAATAAAATGGTGAACTTTCTTAAGCAAATGGGTGGCATTTAGAATCATAGAATCATAGAACCATTTTAGGTTGGAAAAGAGCTTTAAGATCATTGAGTCAACCTAACACTGCCAAGTCCACCACTAATCCATGACCCTAAGTGCCACATCTATGTGACTTTCAAATACATACATGGAGGGTGATTCAACAACTTGCCTGGGCAGTCTGTTCCAATGCTTGACAACCCTTTCCGTGAAGAATTTTTTCCTAATATCCAGTCTGAACCTCTGCTAGCACTAACTTGAGGTCATTTTCTCTTGCTCTATCACTTGTTACTTGGGAGAAGAGACCAGTTCCCACCTGGCTACATGTTCCCTTCAGGTAATGGTAGAGAATGAGAAGGTTTCCCCTCAGCCTCATTTTCTCCAAGTTGAATAATCCCAGCTCCCTCAGCTGCTCCTCATAAGACTTGCGCTCCAGACCCCCGACCAGCTTCATTGCCCTTCTCTGGACCCGTTCCAGCACCTCAATGTCTTTCTTGTAGTGAGGGCCCCAAAACTGAACACAGAACTCTGGATGAGGCCTCCCTCACTGGTGCCAAGTACAGCAAGACAATCACTTCCCTAGTCCTGCTGGCCACAGTATTTCTGATACAAGTCAGGATGCTATTGGTCCTCTTGGCCACCTGGGCACACTGCTAGCTCGTATTCGTCTGCCTGTCGACCACCATCCCAAGGTGCCTTTCAATGTGGAAGTTTTCTATCCGTTCTGTAGCATTGCATCGGGTTGTTGCAACACAAGTGCAGAACCCAGCACTTTCTTCATTTCTGTATCAAAATTTTTCCCCAGGTTCTCTGGAAGGGCTTATTTCCCAGTTTGTGTTTCATCTAAAAGAACTGGGTATTCTCACCAGCAGATTGCATCTGTTTCAAACTTGAACAGCTGATGCTTCATAACCACACTTCCATGAGGTTCTCTTAGCTCAACTTTAAAACTAGGCAAATTGTATCTCCGATCTCATATGACAGAGACATCTCACTGACCTTTGGTCACCTAAATGCTAGCTGTTAAGTCAAAACTACTTGGTTATGCTTCCTTTCTTGTCCTTCAAGACTCATGGCATCTCCAATTGACATTACCATCTAGATAGCCAGCAAGGTACCCCTTTCTCACTCTCTTTCACCTATAAAAGCAACTCAGAGACCTAGTTTAGAATAACTATTAGAGTTTAAGATAGTAAAATTTAGATCAAGCAAATATGAGTGTGAGGCATGTGATTCTGTGTTATAGGAGGCTAAAGAAATCACTCCTGATAAACTGACATGGTGTTTTCTGATGTTGCTTCTGGTGAGGGCAGAAGATTATGTGGTTAAGTAGTTCCCGATGTCAGTTGGAGTAGGACTGACATAAAGCCTTGCTCTTCTTGGAAACAAGCAGGTGTCCAAATTATATCTCACAACATTAGTTTAATCTTGGTATATTATTCATTGCTGCTCTGTGAACTTCCCCCAGATAAATAAAATAAATAATAAAAAACTCTTTTAAAATATGCTTTAGATACCAAATCTTTTTTAGTATTAGGTTAATACACCAGAAACGTCTTGACTAGCAAAGTGAAGGTGGCTGAGAAAGAGAGCTCTGATCACGTTCTAGCATGCCAAGTTGGGATTCTGGCTGGTACTAACAAGCATTGCAACATTTATTAATTCATTACTTGGGAAATTGTCTCACCCAATTTCTTTGGGCAGCACCTCACTCATTGCTACACGTTTGGAGAACAAGGTAAAGATGCCTCATGTTATTTCAAAGTCTTAGTCACTGTTGTTTGGGTGTGGGCACTCCTTAACCTGGGCTTCAGAAATTGAAAATAAATGAGAGGTGGAGGTACAGAAACTGTTCTCATAAAAACCATGGGGAAATGAAGAAGCAGAAAGATGAACCCTCAAGTAATTTACAAAAAAAAAAATAAAAAAATTCTGTAGTTAAGATTGTATAAAAGAACGCTTATTGGATACTGAAAATACTGGATATGTGATGCAGACAATTTTATCTTTCTGTTGTTCGTCTGGTGTGTCGTCTTCTTTTAGCAGGGTCCAGCAGATCTGGGAACATTTCATCCAAGCAACTAGCTCTTCCTGAAGGGCTGCAAGCATTTTTGATGGTTCACAGCCTTGAATCAGAAATGGCAATGTCTTAGTTTAGGGCAAAGGTATTGGTTCCTACCACTCTTGTTGCCTCCTTGTCATTCTCTGAGGACACACACCGAGGGACCAGTCATTCATACTCCACCACAGTTTACTGCAGTCTGTATTAACATAAACCAGCAGTGCCCTCATGTTCTTTTAATAAGCCATGCCAAAAAAAAAGGGGGGCTCTGTAAGCAGCTGAGATCTTCCCGAAACATTGCTGAGGATCATGAAAAAAGTGACATGTGGACAGATACAAACAGCAGTTCCAAGTCATAGTCACCTATAAGTCCAAGTCCTTCCTGTCCCCACCCTGGGTTTTAGATTCCAAATGACTGAGATCCTTTACTGTGATGACAGTTATGAGACTCAATGTAAAAATATCCACAGCAAACTTAATAGTCTGAGCTATACAGAATATCAGAGTCTTGATCTCAGTTCTCCCTTGTCTCTTGTGTTTGATTAATCTATATTTTTTCTATGTGGTTTCATAATATCAAGAAGATTCTGGAACTCTGTTGAGTACATGCAGGCATTATATTCTAACAGTAGAAAGAGCATTACCAGGTAAAAATATAAAAATAATTACATTGGTTTACTACAGCCAGACAAAGGAGTATATAAATTGCAAAGTTAGACTTAGTCTAGGATAGACCATATTCAAAATAAATGAAAAAAAATTACAGACATTGCTAATCTAGCATGAAGGCAAAAACATTGATGAACAAGTAATGGAGTATAGTTAATTCCTTTCAATTCTTTTTCATAGTTCTAAAGAATAGGTCAGAATTCATATTAAACACACAAAAGATTTATTGCTTCCTTGGAAAATCAGTATTCCATGAATCAACATTAACATGAACTTCGGACATTCTGAGTGTTTTCTCTCCTGGGAAATTTTTTGTAAGTCTGCCTGTACTTGTGGGGATTTTGACCACAACTCATGAAAGACTGTATTTAGCATCATGCCAGCTAATCGTGATTAATACATGGATTTAACTATGTTTGAGGCTGGTGAGATGTGAGAACATTCTTAAGCGAGGTGGAGAATTGAGACCCAAGCCTTGAATGCAGCTGAGCTTGGTCTAAACTGACTTGAAGTCACAGTCAACATTGTGCAAGTGACTCAAACTTCACCAACATGTTAAACACAGCCAATATTTGTAATGGAGACTGCCCCACCTGCTCAGCCTTTGCTAGTATTGCAGATAATTATATGCCATCAATATTACCACCCTCCTTTTCTGGTATCTCCCTTTTCATCTGCTCTTTCCCTCTGTTGCCATCACTTATTGAAATTTTGCTTAGAAGCCATTGGAATGTAGGCTGGGTTTGTCTTGAATTCCTCAGCATTTCATACAAGGCTGGCATTTATTGTTAACCTCTTTGGACCAAAAAGTTAGGAGATTTGGGCACTATTTCCCCATGTATGCTACCTGCATAACCAAAGAATTTAAAGTCTGGTTTTGGTTGGTTGGTTGGGGTTTTTTATATAACTATAACTCAGTTGCCTACACAGGCATTTAGTGCCATTTGAGACACTGTGGCATATCTTAGACACTTTTGTAGGAGAACTTGAGGCCCTCTCAGGCCCTTTCTGATGCCCTAGGGTATCTTGAATGCCAGTAGAAGCCCATAGTTAAGCAGCTGGATCACATGTTTACATTTGGTAAGTTGGATCACTGTCATACAGAAAAAAATAGTTTAAACACCAGTTGATACAGACACCTGAACAGAGACATCTTAACTTGGGTATCTAAGCCTGGACTCAAGATATTCTTCATCTTGGCTTTTTTCTACTGCTTAAATAATAGAAAATATCTCAAAGTCTTGGGATATACAAGGGTATCCCATCTGATCCCACCACTCCAGCTGATACATCAGTCAGGTGATGGCCTCCCACAAATCCATTCATGTATCTGCCATCCACCTCAAATACCCTAACACATCTTAAATAGCAGCAGATACCTGTGCTTAGGCCACAGAACAGTGTCCTTTCTGTCTTCAAGGTCCAACTGCCACAGCGCAGCTTTCCTGTCCCTTTTCCTTCCCCATCCTTTCCACATGACTATCAGCCTATACATTGGTCCTTCTTTCTCCACCACAAGGCTGGGCAGCTTTACAGACTCCAGGTGAGACTCGTGTAGCCCACAGGTTTTTGTGATCATGCTGCAGGTGAGCGCTCTACAAATTGGCTCCAATGGGAAGGGGTTGGGTCTTTGATTCTTGTTATCAGAGGTAACAAACGCATTGCAAGCCTGATGAGGTTCCTCCAATAATCTCACTGTTGTATCTTGTTATACAGAAATGAATCATGTTTAGGAACTGATTTACTTGCAGGTAGAGTGAACAAGGAGGAAGGGAGGACTGTGAGATATTTAGCTCTTCCAAATGACGTCTCTTACTCACCCACCACAGCATTGATTTCACTCATGTTCCTAATCCAGCACAACACCAAAGCTTTCAATCCCCTCAAACAGATGCAGGGAGCTAGGAAAAAGCTCCTTATACAACAAATGCAAAGGATCTGTCAGGGGAGCTGCAGCTGGAAGTTCAACCTCCCTCCAGTGGAAGCTTTGGACATTTCTTCCCCACCTAAAACACTTGCTCCCCTTTCTATATATTCTATTTTCTCATTATGAACCATGCAAAACTAGTCCAGGGTTAACAAACTGATTATGAAACAGTTATTGGCTTGAACTAAAACTAGATAGGAATAATTTCAGTTGCAGCTAAATACAAACTAGAATGGAATTAAAAATCCTTTCCTAAACTGTCTGGGGCAGGGTTTACCTCTTCCTGCTGAAATGCAAAGTCATACAATTGGCCTTCCTGGTGTGTCCACATTGCAAGTAATGGTAAAAATAATAACTAAAATGATGCTGATCTTGCTGACGACAATGTAATAATAATAATAATAGAAGATATGATTAGGTTAATTTTGAGAATACCTGCTGCCTGAAAATACAGAACATGACATTCAGGTATCATTTTTCTTTTTTAATATAATTCAACATTATTATAATTACTATTGACTTTTTGGTTATCCATCAGCACATGGTGGGTGGAAATAACTTGAGGTATGACTGATGGAGCTGGTTGTTCTTTTTTTTTTCTTTTTTTTCTTTTTTTTTTTCTGTTGAATTTCTTGATGTGTATGCTTTTCCACGCAGATGGCACCTTTGGCAACAGCCTGCCTGGCAGGATTTCAGGGCACCATTAATCTATCAAAGCAATGCTAATGAAGTTGGACTCTTAACAGTTTACTCACCATCTGCTTCTAACCGTCATCCTTCCCTGTGCTGTCCCTAATGCTTCCCTCCTGGAGGATGGGACTGCTGAACGGCACTGATTAATGTTCTTAGCCTGGTGCAGCTATTGACTTCCTGTAACACTTTTGCTGAAAAACAGTGTTAAAGAGTCAAAACCACAGCCATTGAAAAACTCTGCTTAAGCCAAAGGTCATGTTTTAGACCCTTCAAACTGCCCGATTTTGCTTAACCCTGTAGACGCTTCTTTCCTCCAGTTTCTGCTTTTCCTCTAGACTAATTTACTTACAGGAGTTATTAAATATAGAAAAATAGATTATTAAATATAGAAAAATTAAATAAATATAGAATTTTATAGAGAAATATAAAATAGAAGCTCTCAGTTTGTCATTTGTATTAAACATTCCTGGGTTTATTGCAAGCCTGAAAAATAGTTTGGAGCTAATTTACTTTAAAAAGTTATACATTTTTTCCATTGATATTAATTGGTCTAAATAAAGACACCGACTGTCCACAAACCTCGCCTCACATTGTGTCTCCAGACTGGTAGAGTTACCACAGCTACCATTCTTCCAGTAAAATCGCTTACACTTCTACAGCAGTCTCATGTTGCCAAGGTGCTCCACACCTATTCTCATTCCACCACGGACTGGATTTGCAAACTAGGTGGTTTCCCTGCCTATCTGGCCCACAGGACCTGAGCCAGAAGCATTCTCAGAGCACAGAGAAATGCATCCAAGAAAATTGAGATTTATAACCCTCTTGCTGACTCCTTTTTATTCAAAAGTCTTATGGCTTCACCTGGAACAGGGTAGTCCCAGGTGCAAGTTTCTCTTGCTCCTGAGGGGATTTGAAACCACATCTCTATTTCTCTACCTCCCAGGAGAATACCCTAACCACCAAAAGATAGTCCAGCAGATTGTGGGTCTCACAATCTTTTCCAGTAAATCTGTTCCATTTAATTAAATATTCATTGTGCTTATGGAAGAGATAATAACTCTAAGCATAGGCAGAATGGGGAAACTTGGGTTCTAATCCCATATCTAACAGATATGCTTAGTGTGCTGCACTGGGTTTGTGAAACTAATTTTAGGAGATGCATGCCTTTACGCTGTGAGTTTGCCTAGGGAGAATATAGACTCCCTTTGAAGCTGTATATGCCAGTCAGCAGCCAAAGTTAGACACTGCAGAAATGAACACTGCAGTGTCCTAGTCTTTCTGCATCTCTAGTGGCTAATACATCACTACCTGGACTATTTCCTTTTAATTACAAAAAGGAAACAATAACAACTCCCCAATGACGTAACTGTAGATATGTGGTGATTTATTAATAACAATTGTTGCATATGGGCTAAACAACTTAGGACAGTGAGTAAAACCATTAATTATAACCTCTGCAACATTTATAAGACTAGTCAATGACAGTGACAAATGCAGCTTTGCAATTTATGTGATTATCAACAAAATAGTGAGAGAAGTGTTAGAATCCTGGGCCTAACTTATTGTCACCATCAAAACAGAGCAAAGAAAGGGCTTTGCAATGGGTAGTGGAAACATTTGAGACTCAGAAAAAAGGTTTATAATGAAATATAGATTGGGAACGAAAAAGGATAAACAAACAGGAGGGATGTGATAGAGATCATGAAATTGGTTGTTCCCAATTACCCCATTTCATATTACAAGAATAATGAAACATCCTATGGAACTCAATGGCAAGACATTCAGAGAGGATAAAAGAGAAGACATTTTTTCACAATGGATAATTGACCTGCGGAACTGATTGCCACATGATAGCTGCAAGTCCAAGAGCTTAGCAGGTTTTAAAAAGGATTAAACATGTATAGGGATAATTAGTTCATCCATTATTAAACAAGATAAGTTTTATTAGTCACTAGTTACATTAAACAAGATAAAGTAAAAACCTTGTAGGAAACTTTAATTCTTACCCTGTGAGAAATTCCCAAATCTCAACTTTCAATGACATTTTCAAAAGTAAATGTATTTATATTCTTGTTCCATGGAATTTTTTATACCTTTAGTTTTTTTTAAAAAAAATCCAGTATGCCTCTACCTTCTCTTGTCTAATATAACAGGCACATAATGTGATTTCATCTTGTCTTAAAGGTGGATTAGCACTGACATGTCCTGGCTAATAATTGGTATCTTCACTGAAGTAACTCCTGTAAGATGAAAGGGATATCAAGGTTTTTCTGCAGAAAAGCGCACAGAAGACCTCCGACATCTTCTCAAAGTGTTCATGAGTGAGATATTAAGTTTCTAGAAGACATTCTACCCTAACAAAATCATATCCTGTATATTTTTAGGGTGGTTGGATGTCTTGCATTCTAGAATGACAGTGCTCATCTCAGGTCTCCACCTATGTACAATCAACCAACCACTTTTCTTTCTTATTCATTTTGAAAATATTCCTTTTTCTTGGCCCAGGTTCCATCCTATGCTTGGAATTTACCAGAAGCGTCTACGAGAAAGTATTTCTCCGTAGCTTTCTAGAGAATCACAGGAGAGAGTTGGTATGTCCAGATGGTAGTTTGAAGAATCATGGGATCACAGAGAAATTTAGGTTAGATGGGGCTTTTGGAGGTCATCAGGTCACAGCAGGGCTGACAGTGAAGATGGATCAAGCTTTTTAGGTCTTTTTAACATCTGAATCATTCTACGGAAGCAGCTGTGGTGACAACAGAAGGAACCCATAAGAAGCCTAAATGATCTTCTCAGTGTAAATGGTGTAAACCCTGGCTACTGCATGAAACTTCTCAGATTTGCTACTTCACTCCCTCATATCTCTTCCACGCTCCTTGCGTGGAAGAGATGGATGAGCGTGGATGACATCCAAGTCTGTCATTAGGTCCTCCACTGGCAATTTCCAGTAGTTACAACAAAAGAACTGACATGTCCTGAAATGGCTATTGTCTATGATACCCCTGCTCTATCCCCTCCTAACTCCACAAATATATTTCACCTCCTTCCTGAAATATACATTTTTTCCTTTTTCTTTTCTCTCTTCCTATCACTCCATTGGTCACACTTTTCTCTCCCCTCATCTGACACTGTCTATTCTCATAGCTGTGGCACATTACTGAAATATGCAAACCAGGTTTGGAAACAACCTGTACCAAAGATGTTCCTTACAGGAAGTACAGAAGTATTGAGAAATCATATTTTCTTTGGTGCTTTTTCTACCAAAGGAACATTTTTTCACAATTTTTCACATAGGCAATACCTTGCTCAGAGCTCCTTGCTAAAGTGAACCGCAGCTATATCTCAGCACTATACTTGCAACTAACATGTAGACATACCTTATACGCAGTTTTGATGGCAACCCTGTCAACCATTAATGTCAAAAAAAAACCCCCAGAATCCAGTTCCAAGAATGTGTGAGATTGACATCAAATTATTTCCTTCATTTGGCTTTTGATTATTGTGCCCTCAGGGGATATTCAGGTACAGGCACATCATCAAGCTTCATTTCATTGGTCCTGTATTAATATTTTTTTTATGGTAGTCAAGCATGCAATAGCTTATTGGAGCAGTGCATGTTTTAGAATGTATTTATCTTCACATCACTCCTATGAGGAAATCAAGTACATTTATTCCCATTTTGCAGATTGGGAATTGAAGCACAGAAAGGAAAAGCGACTCATGGAAGAGCAAGGACCTGAAAAACCAAAACCACCTTTCACTTCAGGTATTCAGTCTTTCTAATGTACTGAAATGTGACATCCTTCCATAACCACATACTTCCAGGAGCTGAGACTTTAAGGTAGAACACAAACCACAATACAAATTTGCCTGAAAACCTGAGAATTTACAGCAACTTATAGACTGAGGCACTCTTTCTCTTCAATTTTCTTTTTGGTCTAACTCAGTATTTCCTTTTAAGAAATAAATGCTACACATGCATCCTAAAGATATCAACAACAAAAGGTAGACCTTCCTTTAAAAAATGCCTTAGTTCCTCAAACCTCACTTCTTCCCCACTTCTTAGAGTGGCACATTATTTTTCCAGAGATGCAGCTCTTTCTTCATCCTTACTGCTTTATCCCAAAGAACCACGTCACGCACCTTATTCCTTGCACTGACTTTCCCATTCCAGTTTGGGGGGGTTTATTTCCTGTATCCCTTTCCGTTGTTGTTGTTGTTGATTTGTTAACTCACACTGCTGCTGGGTTATTTCCCCAAACTCTGGAAAGATCAGGCACACATTACATGCGATGTGAGCAAACTGGACAGATGACAGAGCGGCAAGCTCCTCTATCTAGGTTAAGTAACAATGTGTTCCCGAAACACCTGCTAGAGAGCTCCAAAACATTTCACTCGCAGCGACTTGCTGCAACACATAGAGACCTCTTAAGGCACACACTTACCTGGGAACTTCCCGGTGCTGATTCTGTAGCTTGTCTAAATAATAACCGGCTCTCTGCAATGCTAAACTTTATCGCTGAATGTTCCGCCAATGATGTACAATACTAAAGAAAAAGAAAAAAAAATAAAAGACGAAAAAGCCTGAATTCTGTCGTTTAGTTTTAATTTATTTTTTACTATAGATGGATTGTGGATAGGTGGGTTAATCTGGAGATATCTTCAGGCAGTTGGTATTACCAATTTAACATGGCTCTGTCTGCATTTTATCTCAGCCGAGATTCTAAATTAAACATGCATTTAAAAATAATGGCATCTGAACAGGGTGTCTCATTCAATTTTAGCCGGCTGCAGTATTTTGTTATGTTTGCACGTTACTCTGTAAATGTTTGTGTTCCTTATCCTGATTACAGATGCAATTTTACAGCCTGTTTATTGATTTTAAAACTTTAGAATACCATTGACATCGGCCATAAGGAACCTCATTTGTCTGGCAAGAGATTGCAGAAAGAACTTTAGACCTGATTAATTTGGTCTTGTGTTGCTTTTCCACTTGAAGTTGTAATAGGAAGTCTACATATTCATTGTATTGTTTGTATTTGTAGAAAGCCAATGCATCACATTGGTGTATTTAAACACATGCAAGATTTTTTTTTCTTTCTAACTCATTTTAGTTATCTTGTATAAACAGTTTGAAATAAATAAGTGTACACATGAAAATAGATAAGAATACACAAGGTTCTGTTAAAGAAACACACAACTAAATATGTATTGTATTTCTCACTGTAAATAACAAATTCAAATAATACTTCATTTTTTATATTCAGTTATAACCACAGAAGTTAAGTCAATTTAAATTTTGCATGAGTGAGAGTTCGTGATCTGACCTATGAATTACCATAATATTTAACACTAACAGCATTAAAAAGAAAATAAATTCTTCAAGGACACCTCTCAGGCTGCAATCTAAGCCAAATATAACAACTGATTTAGACTTCACAGCAATCTTGTGGACTAATAATCATCCCATTTTACAGAGAAGAAACTAAAGCCCCATAGCTAAAAGACTCCCTAGACAACACCTACAAAATCATTGTTACCATTGAACAAATGAAGAATTCACAAATGGTTTACAGGGACCACAAAAGCAGCAAACATCACATCATGGCCAAGAAAACTGGTCCAATGTTAAATTGTCATTGAAGGGTATTTGATAGGATGCGTGACAAATAAACATGCCTCTGGAAAACTTTTATGTTGCATTAATCCCATTATTCTCCAAACCACAGCGATATTATAGACAGTAAGAATTGGAAATCCATGGGGGCAGAGGGTGCCTGTGAGGTGTAAGATCTATTGGCTACCTGATGCAAGACAAGTTCTCCCATGGGTAAATACAGCTTTTTTCTTAGTTTAATGCTTATCCACTGGGAATACTATTACTGGAAAATACAGTGGATTACATCTTTTTCCAACTTTCCTTGGGTAAAACTGATTGATTTTTAAAAGAGTTCATATTCACCCTACACAACTTGGCCAACTGCACTTGGCCAGGGGAAGGAAAAAAGATAACATAAATAATTTCAAGAATGAACTCTATTAAAAGATTGACAATGTTTTCAATTAACATTATGCTCGAAAAGTTTAGAATTTTATATTGAAACATAGCAGCACTGATACGTCAGTCCTTGTGAAGAGAAATTAAACCTTTCTGAATGCAGAGAGGAAAGCAAGGGAGATTCAAATTATTTCAGAAGCTAAATCTGCTGTAGGAATTACTGTAAAACTTAGAAATAGCTTGTTCCTTATACCTGAAAGCAATCATAACTTCTACAATGTTATTCCAGAATTTAGTCTAAACAGGATTGATATTTCTAAAGAAAAAGAGAATTTCCTTTATTACTCAGTAAAATAAGTGTGTTTTCTTTGATTATAGCCAAGAGGTTGGATTCCATCTTAAATTCATCTTCGAAAACTAAAAGTCACTATATAGAGCAGCAACCCAATCTCTTTGGGTTTCAAAGACGAAGTAACTCATGGTTTAAGATGTGTTTTGAAAATCGTCTTATCTGATGAAATCCATACCCAGTGAGACTGCCATAAAATCCAGTTGCACCGCAGAAAGGCTGAAGTGATCAGTTCTGCTCAAAGAGAAAAGTAAAAATGAGGATACCTTCTCTTCTCCAACACCTAGGTGTGCAACTTCATCTAGCAATAAATACATCACTGTGTGCTGATTTTTTGATAGACACTTAATGTGACAGCTTTAAAGAAGGACATAATGTGAAATTTCAGGGAGAGCTGGAAGCCAATATTCTAATTTTATCAACTATTTTTGTTTACAGAAGCATGCATGTATCACCTTCACCTTGTGCAAAAAAGACCCTTTTGAGTCATCTCAGGAAATCATTGGGCTGTAAATGTGAAAGGTAAGTGAAGTACCACGAGGAAAAGGAGGAGAACTGAATTCAGAGGGAAAGAAGAAAGTACCACAGAGAGCGAAGGGAAAGAATTCAATGATAAATACTGGGGAGAAGAATATCCCAGTACTGAAAACTAAAACTAAGCTAAATCTGGGCAAAGCAGAGCAGTAAGCAGAGGAATCATTTAGGGTATCTCTAAGGGTCTACAGAAAGGCAGACACCAGCAGAAAGAAAATTTGAGTTAAGGTCACCCAAGGTCAAAACAGATTAAGGTCAAAAGGGATCCAATGGCTGTGTCGTCTCCATCTTTGGAGATATTGAAACCCTAACTGGACATGGCCTTCAGCTACCTGCTCTAGTTGATCCTGCTCCAAGCGTGGGATTGGATACGGTGATTTCCATAGGCCTGGACATGTTGGTGACATGCTACTTTTGTTGTCTTTCCCATCAAAACCAATGTCTCCACACAGCAGACCTGCATTCCCTTTGGACTGGGATGTCCTTTAAATGTATGGCCTTTAATTGTATGGCCAGGAGGTGTGCATTTCCTTTAAAAGTCCAGGGGCACTGGTAGCAAAATTTGTGTGGATGTACATTTTGCACACATAAAGGCTCTGGAATTTGGTCAAGATACTCGACATGCAAGCTTGGCTTCCTTCTGCACTGTGGATGTAAAATGGTATAAGTGACACCAGCAGATAAGTATCATGCCTGGCATGTTTTCAAATACTCTGATAGCTATAAAGAGAACACAGCATAAACCAAACCTCCTCCTGGTAAAACTTCATTGAAATCCACGAGATACATAATGTAGACACAATCCTGTGGGGAGGAGTCTCAAAACCTTCATGCAACTTAACATTCCTGACATCAGGAATTAAAAGAAAGGGATCCTTTTTAACAGAGCTTTATCCACAGAGTTCCCCCACTGCAATTACAGACGATGTTTCTTTGAAGATAGGCTAAGACACTATCCCCCCCAAAAAATGATCACACTCTGTAATCATGGTTTGGTTTTCAAATGAAATGCGAGACAATGTTGCTGCCATGATGCATTTACTGTTGTGGTTTTCAAACATCAGATCATTTGAAAAAGGAGATACTGCTACATTCCACATGATGGCAGGAGATCTGTTTTTCTTATTGCAAAACCAGAGCTTACAGTTTAAGATTGTCCTATTAAATATAGCAAGATAAGCAATCTCCCATATTCTCCAAGCTGTTTTATAATAATGTCTTCTCAAGACATACTCAAAAGGGACAATTCTTCTTTCTGTATTAAAAAAATTCCAAACACGCTAAAGTAGTTTTGCAAAGTTTACCTAAATGATAAAATAAGTGCCTTGTAAAATAATACATATGAGTTAACTGGTATTTCAGGGCAGATTTACAATGCTTGCTCTGTTTTTACTGAGCATAATTAGGTTAACTTACTATAGGTTTTTTCAGAATGCAGAATTTGTTCTTCATTCTTTTTTTTTAAGTAGAAAGGAACTTTCAGGCACTATTTAATTTGACTGATTTTAGATAATTTTTAGTACAAGACTTCTCTACTTATATTTTTCAACTTAAGAAAGGCTAGAAACATCAGGACTGTTTTTTCCTGGAGGTTGAGGGTCTTCAGCATGTCTTTTCTGGAGTGGTTTTGGAGCACTTCAATTGAAAAATGAAATATGGGATTTGTTACAAATATGTAACAAAGATGTTCTGTATCCAAGTATTTAGTGGACAGTGGAATACAAAGAAATATTTTTTAAAATGTAAATTTAATATGTTTGATTTTCACTGTCTTGAATTGGATTATGTTACTATTTATTTTTATTTTCTACCAGCCATCTGTTATTTGCATATATGCAAAATAAGGAAAAAAAAAAGATAAAATACACATTTCATTGTTTACTCATATATTGAAACAAAGCAGGAGAAAATCTCACATGATTTTTTGTTTTCCTCTTGTATGTAGCTCATCTTTAAGCAATATACATGAATCATTAAATACTTATGCAAGAGTATGTTCTGCTAAAAAAGTGCATCGAGTTCATCCTGTGTTTTTCTCTACCAGGGAGTGCCCAATTATTTTGGCAAGTTCCTCTCATTAACTTGATTTTAGAGATGGGAAACAATCATAATATCATATCCTGATATCACTTCAGTCTTCTATCTCCTACATGGTACTGTTTTCAAGGCTGTTAATGACACAACAAAATTAGATGATGGCCAGCCATTAGTAGAAGTTATTTAGACACTCCGGACACTCTAGACAGGCTAAATTGACATGAACTCTACCATTTTAATGTAAATTGATTTTTTGGATTTTTTTTCCCCATCTGTCTCAAAAGTCAACCCATGAAGCTGAAGCAGTGGGGGCAGTTTGTAGCACAGAGATGCTGGCGGTTCCCCATCTCCTTCTGACTCGATGTAGGAGAGGAAGGAACCTGCAGCAAGTGTCCAGGTGAAACACCCAAAATTAACATTGGCAGCAGCAATTCGGACGGGGTCACCCCTCCACCAGATACAGAAATCCAGGGGACAGACACCAGTTTGAGAACCACACTAGGTTGCATGGCGGTGAGAAGCTTCATGGTGGTCACTTGCTGCATGGCGGTCACTCTGTCCCTACAACAACCCCATTTTTTAGGCTGTGGAAATGAATGCAGTCCTGGAGATTATTTGGTGCTTGAGAAGACATGGAGCCAGCACACTTAAAATTTAACTTTAATGGCTCTAATTCTGTCCTTTAAAAACAAACAAAAGAGGAGATATTTCCCTTTGGTTTTATAGCACAGCCAGCAGAGAGTGAAACACATTGCTTAAAGTATAAGTCCATCAAAGGCTGGCACCTCCTTGCTTAATAAACCTTTCTCTTTGTGTATTTGACTCATACTTGATCATTTTAACTGCATTTTAGTGCTGTTAGCTCTGGGGAGACAACTCAGCTCTTGGCTCAGAGATCAGGAACAGAACTGTAGTATAATTTTCAATTATAATATCTTTCCTATTGATGATGAATGATACTCCAGAAAGAAAACAAAAACCTGAGCATGATAACCTAGTTTTAACTTGTAACCTAAACAGATGTGATCTGTGGACTTTGAGACTTAATAACAATGGAATGCCATATTATTATTTTCCAATACTTTCTGAAGAGGAATTTCCCTGAATGGGTGCTGATGACACTTTAAAAAAAAGCATTTTTGCACTAATTGGTGCTTAAAATGCAGATTCAGCCAGCCAAGCAGCATTCACTTTGTAACTCTTCCTTGTTTGGTGTTCTGTAGCTTGCTTTCAGCACGTCTTTTAATTTGGACCAAAAAAAGAGCAGTGATTACTTTCATTTTAGTTTGTAGTCTATTTTATGTCCCAATCCTCAAAATTTCTGCAAAATTTCTGTGATTAACTTGCAAACACTTGAGGGGAATATTTAACTGTGAGCTTCATTTATCTTCTTATCTGCTTTCTTATACATCTTAACTAGATTTTGCTTTTGAAAGATCAAACCAAAAAACACCCCAGCAACCCCCTGAATTCCGAGCAAAAATAGAACCAGCTCTTCCCCTTTAATAAAAGTGAGGGTGAATTTTGGAGAAACTGAAGATGCTGTTTCTTTTTTTCAGTACAAATGTGATCTTGAAAATCCACAAATCAAAATGCTTATCTTGTGTTGGTGCCAGCACATAACGCATGACTCCTTGGTAGATGAATGTCTACCCGTAGAATGCATTATTAGTCTATTTAGCTTCATGTGCTGTGCTGACCTACTTTAACTTATTCTTAATAATGCACAGCGCTGGAGCAATATTGACTCATATACTCATTTCTCATATACTATGAGGCATTAATAATGCATTGCATTTTTACTTCCAAAGTGAAGATATGGTTAAATCAAATGGATCTTAATGTGAACATCAACAAATGAAACAGATTGTCCCTTGTACGAGCAAAATGACGTTTTATAAGGAAGGTATTTCATTCTGTTTCCCCTGGCAAATGTTTCCTTAAATATACCCTTCTTATTTTCATGGTGGGTAAGGTGGGGTTTCAGTTTTTGTTAGGTTTTAGTATAACATTTAACAGTAGTTTTTCTTACCTGCATATAGAAAATAAAAGACTGTTGAGCATGTTTTAAAGAGCATTGATAAATCCTCCCAGAAAGAAAACTTTACAGAAATCCCTTTAAAATAAGTATTATAAAAAGGGAATTATAGCAGAAATGGGTGTGGATTGTGAGACAATAAAAGCAAAAATCAGCATAATTTATGTTAAATTAATAAAACAATCCAAGGAGTTTGACACCCCCTGAGTCTAATCAGACTGAATTCCTGATGAGGGAGCCTAAAAAAGAGACTAATAAGTAATATTGTGAAAATGTAGTTGTTTTTATTTGTGGCCAACTACAGGACAAATATTTTTCTATATTCAAATCTTGCATGTGAACTTGAACATTTTGGTGAATCATTTAAACAACGTCTCTGACCTCTGCAATATTGCTTTTTGCTATTATTATTTCCTAAGATGAACCAACTGATTCCGGTTGATGACTGGACACATTGCAGTGCTGAAATGCAAGAAATCAGATTTTTTTCCTTTCCCTCTGTATCAGGGTAACTTACATCTAAAAAGCAACAGCAATACAAGCCATCAGTCCTTGGACATAGAAAGTCAAATTCAGACATTTAAGATTTTTCCATTTCAAAGCAGGCTGTCCTTGGTTTCAAGAAATACACTGCAAATGTCATTAGCTGCTCTACTTGCACCATGCAACTCGGACTTAAGAAGCTATAGTAGCACCCTTAGCACCAATTATTTTATTATTTTTATAATTGTGAAGCACAATTAACTCAGGTGAAACAGCAGTGTTACACTATTTTTAAATGTGGGATAAGAGTAACAGGATAATCTAAGTTAATTTTGTCCTATTTTAAAATTTTGACTGCTTTATGTAATTCATTAAAGGATATGACAGCTCTGCTGTACTGAAATAATTAACAAGCTCTGTTAAGTGTTAATAATTTGGCCTTTTTTAAAAAATAAATTAAACCTTTCCCAAATTTTCAGCTTTAAGCCTTGGGTAATACTTCAATTTGCCGTGGAGTTTCACAAAAATTAGTTAATTAGTTTTTCATAGATCTAATCAGTTGGATATTGGCCTTCAAAAATGTTTGTACATGTAATATCATGACTTTTAAATCTCCACCAATTTTAAAAGCCACCAACAGACGAAAATTATTTTTTTTCGAATACCAGAATTAGTTGTTCTTCCTGGAAAATGGTTATATTTTGTTATATACAACAAGGAAACAACACTTCTAGAGTTATGTGAATGTGACACTTCTCAAGCAAAGGACAAAGACAATTTTCTCCAGCACAGTACAGAGAAATGTTTTGGAAAGATTGAAAAGACTTTATTTTTTTTTTAAACCTGTCTTTTCATATTTTCCTGCACTGATCTTTAAGGGCATAGAAAATAGATTTAGATTCTTTTTAGGGATTTCCAAAGCATAGGACAGGGTCTTTATCTATTATCTGTTTTTTGACAAGACTGCGCCTCCGCTTAAAATGCCCAGTCACTGAAGTAGTGGCACAAATACGCCGAGGAGCCTGCGCTTACGCATCCTTGTCAAATGCTGTGGTGACCTATGCAACTGGAAGGGAAGCACCCAGATGACAGGAAGAAAAGGTTGGGTGAGTGTGCTGGACAGCTTGCTCATGTGTACGTGACATGCATGGTATCTTCAGTACCTCTGTGACTAGAGATATTTTTTTTTGGACTTTTTTCCAAATACAAAAGCACTTCAACTTTACCATGTGGGAAAAGTCACCAGGCTCTTCGACAACACTTCCTTTGTTCATGACACATGGCGTTACTCCCTTGTAGATCTTTGTAGAAAAACTTGGGAAACACAAGCTCCTAGGGACTAATTTTAATGTTAATTAAACATGATCTATGACTCGATGGTGGCAACTCACAAATTCACTTTATTCACTCATGACTTTTTTTCCCATAAACTACAGCATTGGTACAATTTGTGTAATAAAATGTAGCATATCAGTGAGGTCTAAAAGTTTGTGTGGTCTCGGTTTCTTACTCCTGTGCAGTAAATTGCAATTTTAACACAAAGATCAAGAAGTCTACAAATTGAAAGGCCAAAGGTTACCAGCAATATATGTTTCACCATGCCACGTAGTCTTCTACTGCACTGACACATCCGCTAAGTACAAAACACCCAGCAGTCTGCTCAAGACTGGATGTTGTTTTTCCAGTCCCCTCCCCAAAGAGTGGACCCAAAAGACAATAGAAGTGTGCAAATGTCCTTGGGATTCTGGGAAGGGCTGTTGTGGGGCACTTAAACTTGGGTGAGGTATGGGGACTGTCCCAGTGGGAACAGGAGAGGCTGTTACAAGGCAGAAGAGATGAATGATATGAGGACTTTAGTCATCTTCTGGCTTCCCAGGAAAACTACACCTGGCTCAACATTAATTGTGGGGTATAACCATATATCCTGTAGGATGCTTTTACCTGTAAATTTTCACAGAAGTATGTACATATAGAAAGCCCCACTCCTTAATGTCATGTGAAAAATATCCAGAAATTATTTTTTGTGTTTTATTCCACAACAGAAATCTTCAGTTTCTGTCTCTTTTCTAAAAAGCTATTGAAAAGCTTGTGCTTTGTGAGTCTATTTTGGGTTTAGAAAACTACATCCCTATGTGATTCAGAGCAGGGACTGAAGACAAGCCTCTTCCCAGGTTATTGTTGTGAATAGCATGTGATCGGTATTTTCTTTGCCCTACCCCATTCTCTCTTAGACTAATTATTCCTTGGACAAAATTAACTTCTGAGGAAAAAAAAAAAAAAGCACTTGCATGAGTTCATGCTTTTTGCGCAATAAAGCATCCCATTGAAAAAATTCCTAAGCAGCTCCCCCTATAGACGCAAGTGCTATCAGTGAATGTATACAGGTTATTTCATTGTACCATTATTGACATTGACAAAGAATTTCTTATCTCTAGCTTTCAAAGATCAACCAGACATCAACAGGATTTCTCTTCAATGAGACACAGTAGCACATGATGAAATTAGGTTGCAGCATTGAGAGTTCATTAAAGGTGCTGTTTTAAAAAAAGATATGTAGCCAGGGTTTTTCCATCTAATAAATGACCCTGTTTTTTTTAGTTATTCTATATTACATTTGGAATTGCTGCATAAATTGTGAGGACCCATTTTCATAACATTTAAGCATGTGCACTCTTGTTCTCTGTTTCTGGCAGACAATATCTTTGGGTCACACTGTATTACAGCATTCTCACAGTCTCAATATTATTTAAGATAGATATAATCTTTACCTTTCTCATCATCATGGTCTGTAGTAGCAAACACAGGATTTGCTGACCCTGGGTTTTCACAAACCAAAGGAAATGGCATTGGGGAAAAAGAGTTTTAAGTAAAAGCTGCAGAATCAGGCCCATTCTGGTTCATACGTCTGTAAATTGGTGTATTAGCGATGGTTTTAATTGGATATGGGGAGGACTGTATGGTTATTCCCTATTCTATGCCTCACAGAGTTCATGTAGTGTCTTGCTCCCCTCTCTGCAAAAATCTGAGCCTGAATTTCCATAGTCTTCTAAAACAAAACAAAACAAAACTAAACTAAATATGGATCCTGAAAGACAGATCCACACTTTCATTGTTCTAATATAAAGATTGTAAGTTCTACCTACAGCTCAATCTCTTAATGATCAAGAAAATCCTCCAATTTAATAACTAAATTCATTTTTCCTTCCTTGAACTAAATGCACAGTTATTAAAATCAGAAGGATCACTGGCAGTTTCTCCCAGGTTGCACTGTAAGCTGAAAATGGCATTCTCATCACACAATTAATTAATGTTCTCGATGCAAAGCGATATGGGATAGATTTACGTTCCACATGTTATTGAATAACTCTCACGTGTAATATTGCTTTGGCACGCTTTATGTTCCTGGAGTTAAAGTGCACATCAATAGCTCAATGCATCGATAACCTGAGTGTCAGTACAGCTATAAAACCTGATTCTCCTTGAATTTTGCACAGTTTTCAGTACGCTGCTCTCCTGAAAATGGGTCCTTGTTGATGCTGTGAAAGTGCACACAAATCAGAGGAACTGAATGATATAATCTCCTAGAAAACAAGTTTTTCCCTTTTTCTTTTTTTTTTTTTATTAGCCTTCTTTCATCTTGCTGAACAGGTGCCTTAACAATTTTTGAACTTCTGAATACAAACACTTTGCTTTCACTTTTTCACTGCTTCAACTTTGTCCCCTCTTGGGTGAACCAGTCACTTCTAAACTCAACTCAGGTCTTTACTGGTCTCAATGTGGCAATGCTGGTCTTAAGTTATAATATTAAGCTACTACAATAGAATACTTTTGAATAGAATATTGTGAAATAGAATAGAATAGAGTAGAATAGAATAGAATAGAATAGAATAGAATAGAATAGAATAGTTCAGTTGGAAGGTACCTACAATGCACACCTAGTTCACTTGTTATTACTGTCTTCTGTTTTAGGTCAAAGGACTAGAAACAGCACAATGACTATTGCAAAGCCCATCAGAGTGGTATTTTTTTCATTAGGGTATGTTTTGAATGCTTTGAAGAGCACTATAAAGACATGCCAAGGTGTTTGGGGATGCAAGGTTTGTTGGACTTGTGTTGAAGCATTGCACAGAACAGAAGGAGACTGTCAAATGTGGTTTTGACATCATTTGCTTGGTCTCAATACCAGCAATTTTCTATTTACAGGACTAAAGTCAATTATTTCCATTTCTATCTTTCTTTATTTTCTTTTGTCCATCCAAACTGGACAATATTTCACTATTGAGCAAGCTCAGAGGTAGGCTTCATCATTTCTCTGGAGAATGCATAAAGACACGAATGTGCATCTATACTCAGTTACGTGGCAATATCATAACTGCAGAACCTCCATTTACATTTTTGGAACTAAGTACAGTAAAACTGGTGTGACATCAGACTCAGTTTTACATTTAACCATCCTGCTCTCCTGGTAAGATATGATCTAATATAATTTGAAAAGACATAATATCAATTAGGAGGAAAGTTTGTGCCAATAAGCTTAAGAGGGTTTCTAAGAGGTTTGCCTAGTAGCCCATTATTTTACTTGCTATTTGACTTGTAAAATACATAGGTTATAGCATAAACTGGGAAATTTTAAGAAAAAAAAATCTAGTATTTTCCATGTAGTGATGCTAACAGTGGTAAGGCTATATTGGTATCTCCTTTTTACACGAGACACAGGAATAGAAAACTAGAATGGGATTCATTTCAGAAGATATCAGGTATATATAGATATATATGCATTTTTGACATCTGTAACTGAACTTTTCTTCTCTGGCTCTCCTCACAGCTAAGGGAGAAAAGCAGGCACTTAGAGGCACGAGTCTTCTGACTTAATTGAGAAGAATATTTGAGAATGTGATGAATAGTGCTCTGGGCTTCACAGAATATATCAGCTAGATTTCCCCTGACTGTAAAGAGAAACTGGAATGACTTGCACAGACATAGGTGACTTTATTGTCAACAGCTATAGTTGGTCAGATGAATCCTATCCATTTTGACTCACAGTTCAGGAGGTCCACAATGGAACAGTGTCTCCCCGGGGTCAGTATCCTGACCACCTTTTGGAAACCTGAAAAGCAAGCTTTGTCAAATGGCCCTCCCCACCTCCCAGCCTTTATCCCCAGCTCTCCTATTTATCTTATGGCTCTCAGCTGGGATGCTAAAAAAAAATAGATGTGTGCTGGCCTACAATACTTAACCCATAAGGATGCTATGCCATTTAGTTCAGTGCTTAGAAGACCAACAGAGCCTATGGCCAGAATCTTTGTGCTAGAAGTTGAGGGCAAGAAGAGTGTAAAAACAACTCCAGGTCATCTCAGATCCTTCCTCCAAGTGTGTTTAATCTCTGTTGGAATCATGCTATCTCGTTGCTATGCATTTCATGGTGTACATGAAGCAGCAGAGAACGATGTCCAGGCTGTGGCTCTTGAGTCACAGGTCGATCATCTATGACAGCTGTCACCTTGTTCCAGGACACTGTCATGGTTGAGGGACAACCTGCTCAGAGGACAGGAGTCTCCAAGCTAAGCCAAATTCTTGGACATGGGAGGAAGTTAGGCAGAGCTGCTGGAGTCAGGATCACCCAGCCCACATCCATTAGGCAACAGCATGAATTTGTCAAGAGCTGTGTCTCTGGGCTGTGAAACATGGCAGGAGTTCCCTCCGTCACTGTCACCCCATGGTTCCTACCTCTCTTCCCCGTATGAAGATTTTGGAATGTGACTCTCAGAACCAAGGAGGTAGGATGGGAACAACAGTGTCCAAAGAACATGGATAATTGCTTACAAATAATACTGACAGTTGCACAATTACATGTGAAAGAGTTATATTACGCAATCTCTTACATAACACCTAATCTTAACCTAATTCTGCTCCACTGTGTATGCCTTATACTGAACTAGCATTGTCATTTAGGAGGAAGAATATCCCCATTTAAGTAAAATTAAAAATTGGATGTTACAGCTCTTGAATTATTCAGGAATCTGATGAAAAAGCAACATTTCTGGTTTTACTGAGGTTTATTGTATTTAAGACATTTTTGCCATAATTTAGTTTGCTATCTTAACTCCTGGGATACTGATGTAGATTATTAAATTGTGCCTGAAGTAATTTCTAATGGTTCTAAAAGGAGGCAAAAAATGAGCTCCTTAACAGAAAATGACAGTACATTTACCCTGCACTAGCCTTTGATTTTCTTTTTCAGCAGGATATTCCCAATGGATTTTAAAGCATTTTATATTTCAATAGACACTTTCTCTAATCTTACCCCTGTTAAAAAAAGTGCCTCACTTTAGAGTGTTTTCAGGAGCCCCAATTCTGTGTCATTGAAACACAGCTGAGTACTTTAAACAATTCAACATCTCAAAAAAAAGATCTGCCTGAGTCAGTTATTAGTTTCCATTATTATTATTATTGAATGTAAACGTTAAAATGCATTATTGTGCACATTTTGTAAGCCTTCATCCCCTTAAGATCTGGAACCACTTATCTGTTTCTAATGTGTATCATGCTTTCTAATGGAGACCAAGGTCTTCTCTTACATCTGGTGACAATATATCAATAAGAGCAGATTATAAAGAGGAGAGGTGGGCTCCTTAAAAATTTGTCCGTATGTCTCACTACACAGGTAGCTGTTGAAAGAGATTTGTATTCAGTCAGACTTAGCTGAAATTCTGCTGGAAAGACTCTTTGTAACTGTAGTCTCTAAAATTTTGCCCCATCTTCTGCAAAATGCAACCCAGAGGAAGCCTACAGTACCTACTGAAGAGTCTTGAAATATCCAACCTCTGCTCCAGACTTTGGGTGAGCTGCTCAGAGAAACATTGTGCTTTTGTAATCCAGGAAAAAGTAAACAGTCCTTTCAATGCTGTTGTCACAGGACAACAAGCACGAAGGCTTGATATAATATGGTCTCAGTGTTTGTTAGGCTGGATGATGATTGATCTAACAAGTTAAACTTCTCTCTGGCTATCATTAAATATAATGCAGCCTAGAAGTGATAACAAGGTAGGTCTCTGTGGCCGAAGCATCCTCTTCCCTGCAGTTACAAAAAGTTAACATTATCATCAGCTGAGGTTAGAAAACCTAAGGAAATACTAAACCAAGTAGGAAAAGAATCTGCTGAGGATGATTGTGCTCTATACATTTACAAACTGTATATTCCGTTCAGATGAGGAAAATACATTTTTTTCATGGTGCTGTAGAACTTATTGCCACAGGATATTGTGAAGGCAAAATAAAGAAATTAATCAAATTAGCAGAATATTCTGTCAAAGCTATCACACATAATGGTCCAGATATTTCCAGCTGAAGGTGATGTAAATCACTGATTATCAAAGGATTAATTATTCTTACTTTTTTTTTCCTCAATACCATTCACTGTTAAAAACTGGATTTTGGGAAAGACTCGTTTTGATCTGACCATAGCTGTTGGGCTCATGCTGCTGTACTTCAGATCGCTACCATCATCTGAGAAGATGCCAGCAAAAAGAGAAGGATCATAAATACTGGAGAACAAGCAAGGTCAGGATTCTTCTTCAAGGGACAGAGAACCTCAAAAATATTACATCACCCCTCCATTTTAGTGCCAGCCAGTATTTGGTTTGCATTACCAAATGAGATGTGATTGTGGAATGTTGAAATGACCTTTTACTGTGAAAAAGAAGTCTTATATCAAGTGAGTCAAGTGAATATTGCCCAGGTCTTCTCAACTGATTATGTGCTAAAGGACTACCAGGTCTTAAAGTCCTCTGCTATCCACCATCACTTCTTTCATGCTTTCACATCTGCAGCTGCCATCCTTGTAAACATCCTACAACATCTACCAGAGACCCTCTTCCTCCCAGCCAAAAGCTGGAGCAATAAGGGTTCCTGTACCGGTATTTTACCAGGAACAGATTCATCATTGCTTACGCACCAGAGGGCTGAAAACTGTACTGGACATTTCTTGGTTGAATGTACATTCTGTGACTTAATTTGAATTACGTTGATTTAGTTTCACTCTGTATGAATTTATGTCACTCAATTACAGGAGTAAAATAGGCTTTGGTTAAAAAAAAAAAGCATCGGGACAGCAGCTATTGAAAGACACACACGCTATCTCTGTGCCTTGTAGATTTTTCTAATGTAAAGGCAAGCTTCAATTAGCTTAGCGTGATATTCAGGTCATAACTGTCATAATGAAAGAATGAATAATTTTCCATTTCAGGAGAAAGGGTAACAAAAAGTGGCTATAATCGGTGACGTAAGTTCAACTTGTTGATATACTGAGAAGGACTTTCGTTTGAACTGTTTAGGTTTCAATCAGCCTTATTACTTTATTAATCAGACTAAATCAAAGTTATTACTCTGCCTTTTTAATCACTGCAGTTCTCTTGGTACCTGTTGAAGGGCCCATGAGGGAAGGAGAAAGGTGATAATTATAGTAAATCTTTTTCAGTCACAGTGAGTCCTGAAAATGCCCAAATCATGTTGCCAGACACTGGAAACTCGAATTCCCAATGTTTTCAGGAATAGTGGCCCCGTTTCACTGTTGTAGGACTGTATGAGGACACTTTATACCACTCTGAAGTTTACAGCATTTGGCAATAGAGTGATCGTACACCATTTCCTTTACACAGCAGAGGGGGGGGGTGGGGGGGTGGGGGGGTACAGTGTAATTCAGAATGAAACCTGGTGTTTCCCTTTGTGAAGGTTACCAGAAAAATTCTCCTCAGTATGCAGAAAAGCTCATCTTGCACTGAGGTGCTTCACTTGTCACTTGTGATTAATTTCCCATTCTGCCCAATGTCTCAGTTTGCTTATTAATGATAATGCTTTGATTGATGACTGGTGCCTGCTAAATACTCTATTGCCAAACAGGGAGCAACACTCTTGTTCAAACAGATACATGGTGGAGTGGACCAGCACAACAGGCAGATGAGCCCATCTCATCTTGAGCAAGGGCTTGAATCTAGCTCATGGTAGGATCTTTACCTCTCTCAGTAGATGTGCAATTGGTGGTGTCTTTGGAAAGGGTTACAAACTTCTCACAATCAACAGGAAAGACAACTATAAAAGAACTCATCTTGAAAGTCAGCCTGTGTGGTGAAGTCCATGGAATAACAGACCAAGGAAACATCTGACAGCTTTCTCTTCCCTCCTTGAAACACTCCAGCATTGTCACCAATGAATAGCTAAGACACATTAATTTCCCACCACAAGACACTGGTGGGACTAGGCATTGTAATTTTATCTCATGTTAACCAAGGTGAGGTCAACCCTCGGCTGCAGGGAAGGGAGGGGAGAAAGCTTAAAGTGCTGAGCTCATTTAACTACTTTGCAGAAAAAACAACAGGTGTCTACTTTCCAATCAGATTTTACACTACGATCATTATCACATATAATTATATCATTATTAAAAAATAAAATGCACTTTAAAGGCACCTATCCTAAAACCAATCAGTATCTTACTATCACTTCTCCTTATCTCTGATGTTTGCTACATCTTTTACTTTTATTTTTACAGAGAAGCCTCAGAGCCTAAACTGGGTCGTACATAGACATTGTACAATATACACAGAGTAAACAAGGTACCTGCCCCAAACAGCTTGCAATCTAGAAGGCAAGATGCAACAGGTGGGTGAAGCAAAGAAGCAGGTGGGAGTGGGGAAATCATAATGATAGGATGTGTTGACACTTGTACAGTTCATAGATGAGTCATCAAAATAGTTGAGCTACAGCAGTCTTTCATTTCCGTCACGTAAGACAAATTTTGGAATGATCATCCAGTTTGGTTTGGGGTTTTATTAAGGAAAAAAGTCCTATACAGTTCAAAAGTGGATTGATTTAAATGAAGTCTAAGACTGTTCAAAGAACCAAAAATGGGCTGCTTGGAATCGATACACAAGTCCAAAACAAACCAGATTCTACAACTACTTAATTCATCTGTCTTGACACAAGGATTCTCACTACTGATTAATTATTCATCATTCATTTGGTGAAAAGCTATGCATTGATCCAAAAAGGGAAGCTTAAACTATGGTGAAAATCCAAATCACAGCAAGACTTAGGGCAGAGGTAATGGAAGTGTCCGTATTTGCCTGAGTATCAGACATACCTCAGTTCCATTAACTGCTGATGATGATTATTCAGACATAGAGGAAACCAATTCAGAGTGACCAAGAAGCAAAGAGAAAGATCCCAGTGAATCCAGAGGATTGAAAAACTGGGAGAATGGCAGGGGGAAGGGCAACTGAAGGACCTCTGGGGGGAAAAGGTACTGCAGGATTTTGAGAACCTGGACGGAATCTGATAGGGAAAATAAGTTGGTGCCAATATATGGCTCTGCAGAGACACATTTGACCTCATAGAGAGAAGACCTAGTGATCTTATTCCATCTTTTCTCAGCACATATGAAGAATCTCAGTGCCCTCACCTCTCCTCACACTTAACTGCAGTACCCTGTGACCTGGCCTGGGCAGGATGATCCTGATGCCTTTTGTAGTCACTGAACTAGAACAAATGCCTAAAAACCAAAGCTGCCCTGGTTTCAGGCTGAAACATCACGTCTTGGTGTAGCTAATCCTATAATTTTGTAGAGTCTCTATTGCCCAAAGTCTATGAGTCAAGATCTAAAAGGATCTAAAACAAATGTCACTTTAACACAGTTGCAGGGTGAATACTCCAGGTCATGCTATGCCTGGGGTAAAATCGGGTAATCATCAGCAGGTGTTTTTTTCACACACTGTGATGTAGGAATACAATCTGTTCCTGTCTTAAGACTAAGGTCCAAAGACTGCAGCTGCATTACCCATGAAGCAAAAACTGATCCTTGTTTCTAGGTTGTACAACTCTGAGTTCACAAGCAATGGCTAACAAATTAAACCTTACCACATCCCAGATAAACAGTTACAGTGGGAAATGGGGGAGAATTTGGAGTGGAATTAACATGAGGACCCCTGAGACAACAGGGTTAGCTGAAGCTCAGAACAGCCCTCCTAAGCAGAGAAATCCCCATCATATCATTTAGACAAACCCCTTTTAATTATGCTGTGGCGGATGATGTCTCTGTGGGAATCAAATGCCCCATCTTCAGGGTTTCATCTTTCATAATGAACATGTCCAGTGTGAGAAAGCTGTAGGTTTGTGGGTATGCATGTAATGAATGGCAGACAAATTGGAAATAAAAAATTAGCACCCCAAATCTCGCAGTGAACCACAGAAACACACAGATACTTTTTAATAAACAGGTCTTTTATAGTTATGTGTTGCCGTAGAAGGAAACTACACGTGTTATCAGAATTTATAAATGTAGTGTTCAGAAATGGGTTGTAAGATTTGAGATAATTTTTGCACCTCAGAGGAAAAAAAAATTCTTTGAAACTAACCCACAACTTACTCTTACCCTGATATTCATATTTTATCGACGATCTCACTTGACGTACATGTTTTTGCTTGGGATTTTGACAAAGATACTTATCATTCTTGCAGCAGGCTTTGTAGACCTTGGTGGGTTTAATCTCAGTTTGACATCTTGTGCATTGAGCACATCTTTCTCTTTTTGGGTCTGAATAGTCATGTGTTTCAGAAGCATAGCTCTAAACAGTGTGGATATTTTGGGGCCAAATGAAGTCGTATTAATGATTAAAGGTTAAGCTGAAGTATTATTTACTTGAAGAGTTTCAGGGAAATGAGGCAGTTGAAATTTATCACATTATACAATGAAACTACTGTCATTCTAGAGAGGATTGGTAGGATTTCACTGTTACACTTCATGTTTCAACAATTAATTTCCAAATATATAAAAATTATGAGGGATGTTGGTAAAGCCTTGCAGTGCCCTAAGGAAATAAGTGTTCTGGCCTCTATTCAGAGCTGCCAAAAATACTGGTTCGGTGTCACAGACAGGAAAAACATGAGAAGAAATCATTGTACCTGTTGTAGAGGTGCATAAAAAGAAGCAAGGAAAGCTAAAAAGTTGCTATGGTAAAGTAAGGAAAAAGGGATAACATGCACCGGGAGCTTATTAGTAATTAAACTGGAAAAGATGAATATCACAATAACCTGCTCACTGGGAGAATTTGAAGGACTTTGTGGTCCCACATGAGAAATACTCAAGTGAAATGTACTTAATTTCCCTGGGGACACCGCAGACCTACTTTTCAGAGGGATGATAGGCTCTAGATCATCAGGTTGGGCTGTTGGTAACAATTCTGTGCTCTCTGGATGTTAAATCATGGCTTAGAGAGGACATGGCGTCCTCTCATAGTCCAAGCCACTCCCAGTGACTCCAGAGATACTTTTCCTGGGTCATTTCATTTCAGGGAGGAGAATCAGGCATCTGGGACTCAGAAATGCCTCAGAGAGGTTCATATCTTATTTTGCTTCTTTCCCACAGGTATTTACTGCAGTTATAATAAAAATAAAATAAAATAAAATAAAATAAAATAAAATAAAATAAAATAAAATAGCAAAAGCTGTAGCCCAGATGCTGCTCCAGTTTATCTGATGCTGAATACTGTGGCAATGGAAGGTGCTGAGCACCAGACAGACATCTCTGAGATTCAATACTACCTCCAAAATCAGACTGAGCACAAGCAACAAGTGGGTACAGCCTCTTTGTTTTGGTGCTTAAGGTATTGAAGAGGTCATGTAGAGTTGTTCTAAACACATCAGAAGAAAACGTTTATATTTGTTTGATACACTGAAAAGTCTAACTAAAGCTAACAAATTTAAATCAAACCAAAAGCTGGTCTGCCTTTGGGAGGTAAATATGAGGAAAATATATTTTCTTTGGGAAAAAAGTAATTTTCTTTTTTTTTCTTCCTTTTTGTGTTTCTTAATAAAATGTAAGTATGTTTTCCTATCTGAACTTTTTTGACACAAAAATTTTAGCTAAGTTGCAACTTAGAAAATACTGTAGTTTATAGAGGCTCAAGTCCTAAAGCTAAAAGAGACAAAATCAGAAGGCTTGACTTTTTTCAAAGCATGGTCTCTCACCTCTCAACACTTTCATCATAACTTTTGGATGAGCTCTAGCCTGAACGACTGGTCTTTTTGACTTTTCAGCAGGTGAAAATTGTCACATGGCCAAAGGCCACCCAAGGTAGGTCAGGGAGAGACAGCGAAGAGATGACAGCTGCTCCCAAGGATCGCACCTCTCCTTCCACTGTGGAATGGAGCTGGAATAGGTAGGTTGGTGCATCCTGGGACACCTTACACTCAGCACTCCTGTTTGATCATGCTCTTGTTCTTACCCAAAGCCCATGCTTTTGAAAACATAAACATAAAGGGCCTGGTGTCTAGTGCATGGGATTCCAATGTAAAGCTCATAGCAAAGACTTTCCAAGACAAATGTGGTTTCACTCTTTCGATAGATTTCTATGAAATATATGTCAATGAAAGAAGTACCTGTAGAACAGCTATTTGCTTTTAAAGTAACAGAGGATGTTTGTAGACAAGTTTATATTTTCAATGCAAAACAGCCTCCGTATATCCTGGCTACATCAGGATTAAAAGTCTCAGACATAAGCTTTGTCAAGTGTAGGGGACAGCATAAATGACTGTTGATTCATATTCTTTTAGGCCTGTAAAGTTATAACTATGTAATATGAACACAGGCTCTTTACGGTAGTTTAGAGCCAACCTGGAACCCTTCCAGCCTGCGCTGAAGGATTTAATGGCATAGTTTTTATTTTCTGCTTAGTGCAGTGTACCATTAATTGAAGGTAATTGTCAAGAGGAGACTGGCTTTCAAAAACTACATAGCTCTCAACTGTTCTGGTGCAGAATGGATGCCCTGAGTTTAGGATCACATTTCCCCCGTGCTCTACATTACATTTGTCTTGTCACACAATTGTGTGATTGTATTCAACTAAATAGTTATTCCATGCTATTACAGCATTTCAAAATGGGGACTCAAGTAACATTGTAGGGAAGGACAGAGAGAGAGGGAGAGCCAGGTTTGTACTGGGATGAGGACTTGTCTGCTTGAGTGAAACAAAACCCTGAAAGGTATCATGGGTCTGAGTCATTTAATGGAGCAGCTCACTTGTTTTGCTGAAGGAGGAAGCCTTGCAGAGTAAGAGAAGCAACTTGCAGCAGTGTGTGTTAAAGAGAAGAATTAGCTTGTTAGCAAAGAGGTTCAGAAGTCACAAAATGTGCCGTGAGACCCGTCAGTGTTTCCCTGCTCCCAGGAGCACACGCAAGCATGAACCACTCCTCTGCATCCTCTGCTTTTCTCTGCACGAGGACAGGAGAAAATCATGGTGAGCTCCAACATGTTGTCCAGCTTGAGCAGTCAGAAGACCAGGACTGCAGGGTACTGCACCTTACAGACAAAAGTTGACTTTCTGACGCCAATACTCCTGCTGTGCATGAAGGTTTTACCATACTTTTCTTAACTGGTATAGTGTTGTTATTTATTATCTCTATAGCAGTAATTCCCAGGAATCTCAGCCACGTTCCATGAACCACATCATGCCAGGCACTGCACAAATAACAAGAAAAGCCCTTGCCCCAATCTGGAAGCCATTTGTGTCTCAGGGTGTAACTTGGCCCCAAACCTAGAACTTAATTAACAATAAGAATGGAATCTGGTCCATCCTTCCACAGCTGCACTGGCTTTGCAATGTGAAAACCCAAGATGAGCCAAAAGTGATTAAGAAATTATTTTTGAAACTGGAGTCAGCACATGTAACCACAGTTAGACAACAGGGATCAGCAGATCTGCAATGTAAGGAAGTTTGAGTCTTACATAGCTACTTTAAAATTAAATTTCCCCTGTGAAAGTCCCTCCTGATTTTATCAGCAAATTTATCAGCAGCATCAGCTGAGGAGTGTGACCAGTCATGGAGGAAGATCTGCTCTCTTGTCTCTTTTTTCTTAGAAATCATTTATTTGGGTTTCATAAAAAGAGTTTTGTTTCTCAGAGGCCTTCTTTGGATGAATATGGGGGTAGTCATCTGATTACAGATAGAATAAATGCACCTGTTTCTAGCAGAAATGCCACCTACCATAATTTATCTAAAAATATTAGTGCTCCCCATTATAAATCTCCCTGTGTGAGCCTCGTAGGTGGTCTCTGTGCTTAAGCATGTACAGGTGGCTAAATCCCAAACAGGATCAAAATGGAAATTCTAGTTGATGTTTTCAAACATTACCTGAGTGAGTGAGTGCTCTTTATAAGTGCAAGCTTCTTGAACATATAGAGAAACACTGTTTGTGAGTGTGTGTATGTCTATATATAATTAGCTTTCAAGGGACTCATATATAGATGTTGCACAGTCTGTAATTCATTAGCAAATAACTTCCCAAAGTTTCCAGCCCACCGATGACTGAAATAATACTTTACCTGGTCAGGGATATTGGGAATGGAAAGAAAGTTGGTTTATATGTTTTTGAAAGGAAGAAAAAAATCAAGTTATGCTGGGTGAAACTTAAGACTTCCTTATGGTGGTTTTGTTGTTCCCTTCATCAGACTCATGATCTCACTCTTATTATAAAAATATCTGAAGTGCTGTCCCAGGGTTCCCCAAAACCCACTGCTGATCAAGTATGGAGAACCTATGCATGCAAACAGAAGATTAAGGCACGTTTGCTATCACATATCCCTCCCAAAGACAGGACACTCATTAGCTTCAGAAGGGTTTCACCTGCTTTGGCTGAAACATTGGGCTCAGCAAGCAGAGCCTGAAATGTTTTTCCAGGTCCTAAAGCTCAAACCCCTCAATTGCTTTCAGTTTTATTAGACCTTAATGGTCATATTCACAAAGGACATCCCATTGCTTTGATCAGGCTTGTGCCCTCTTACATGAGCAGAGACATGGGAACAAACTGGGAGTTCAGTGGAGCCCTACACAGCACAGATTTTCTTAAAATCAATAGGCAGGAAGATTTTTGTACGACTCTGTGTGTGTTGACACATATACAAAATGGCATTTTGCTTTGTATGTATATATTTACAAATAAAACTGTCATTGCCAATATATTTTCTAAACACATCCTGTATTATTCTGAAAACATGAGGGTAAAACGATAGCTTAAAAACTGTTCAAACCACTTGCTGCCGTGGTACTGAAGAGCTGTGTGTGAAAACAAAAGAGCTCACCTATATAACACATTATTTAATACAGCCTCATAAATCATCAGTGATTGGAAGAAGTTGAACTAATTCCAGTATATGTTTTAACAAATAACAAAAGGAAATCTCCATTTCCTTTGGTGCCCCCCAACCAAAACAAATGGTGCCAACCAGTAGCTTTTAGTAATGTTTACAGTTGACTATCATTTGGGCTCTTTGGGTGATTAATCAGAGATATAGAAGTAGGTAAACACAGTGCTATTAGCTTGTCTTCACTGTATTCTGATACAGAACAAGCTTAGCATAACCCAAAAGACATGAAATTCTTAAAAGTTCAGTGTTTGGGAACTGAAGTGATTGAGGAAAGTAATAGCTCTAATGCATTTTGCCACTTGCCGTGTACTTTTGTGGAAAGCATATTGATAGACTGGAAAAATCTTTAAAGGAAAAAAGATGTAAGAATTTGTAGTGAGGAAGAAAAAAAGAGAGGAGAGAAAGGGATTCTTTTATAAGGATAATAATCGCCATAAGCTTTTATTCCTATAATTAAAAGCAAAAAAAAATAGAGGTAAAAAGTGATTTAGTAAAATGTTGCTATTTCATTCTGACATCCTTGTCTGTTGGCTGAAACATTTATGAGTTTATAAAAAATACTGGTTATGAAAATAGGAACTCTCTTGTATGTCTTTCTAGATGATTCATTTAGTGTTTCTGAAGAAACTGCAATTTATTCACAGATTATGTAGTTAATTTACAGAATGTTTCCACATTTGTAACCTACCAGCCTCTTTCTCTGAAGAGCAATAATGGAAATGTAAATGTGAAAAGAACTAGTTAAAATCAATGGAGCAGAATCAGAAAAGATGTCAGTAAAAGTAATGAAATAAGATACAGAGAAAATGCACATTTATCAGTTTAGCTGGAAAAAAATAAGTATATGCACACATATATATAAACATTCATTTAATTACAGTTCTTTATGAAACAAAGGGAGACATCTTGAGATGTGTGCTGATGTTCTAGTTTTGCTGAGGTTTCCTTTTGAGACAATGTCGCAGTATTTTATAAGTTCAAATATGGACTGAACATTTTCCTTTCTCTTGGTGTTGCACAATCAGCCACTGGCAAAATCCAGGACCAGCACCTCAAAGAACTGGGCTGTATCCTCAGCTCTACTCCTTTGTGACCATGGAACAGCCTCTTCAAACACCACCATCTCCGCTTTCCATGGTAAGCTTTATGCGCACTCTCTGATTAAACTCTAAACTTTTTGGACTGTCTGTGCCCACAAAGCAGAATTCAACTTTAGTGGGCTATAATCTGAGGCCTCTGGATATTGTCTTAATGCAAGTAGTACTGGAAAGAGGAAAACAAGGAAGGTCTTCTTCCTCCCTTATATCCAGTATCTTCCAAACTTCAGATTATTGTCTGTGCCCCAGACATGCATTTAAAAAAAAATAAGATTTCTTTTGACATCTACTGCGGTATATTACTAAGTATGTGTAATTATCACACTGATAAGATGAAGTGATTTATACCAAAAAAACCCAACCAAAAACTAATGAAATTGCAACAGAAAATAGTGGAATAAACCCAGTATAATGGTATAAATTGTAAGTAAATAAATTATGCTCTATAAATTCGTCTTATTCGTCTAGGACAAAGACTGTTGTAAATTATGCTCATACTTTTGTATTTCGCTGGTTGTAGCGTAACATTTCCAATATGGTTTGTAGTGGGAATACACGAAACAAACAGTTTCAAATGCATTGCTGAATTTGACTGAATTTAATGAAGTGTGGGGAAACTGTAGAAATGGAAAAACTGACTCAGCAACTAACAAAATCAACAAGAGAGACAAAAATAAATAAATATCTAGATGTAGGGTTTCCGCTTGCTTCATTCTCAGAAAAGACGGAACATCCGTGCTAACACAAAATTCTTTGAATTTTGACGTGAGGCCTATTGTAAGTCTGATCCATAGTCAGCTGGGGTAAGTGGGAGCTTTTCAATTGTTTTTGCTGGTTTTTGGACAAAGACTTAACTAGTCAGGTGTGAATATAGGATAAAATATTGCTCAGGCAAAATTTTTGGTGTCTAAGAGAAGAACTGACAAAATGGAAAGGTTAGAAGCTAAGAAAGAGTCTAGGGTTGTATCTTGTTATGAAAAATATAATGAAAAAGGTCCCTGGAGAGTTTTTGAAGCAGCTCTGAAAAACTGTAATTAAGTCTGTTTCATTTCCAATGAAATATATCTTTATAAATAAAATAAAAAGCATCTGGTGTATTTCTGATATTACAGTTATACTTGAAGAAAAATAGACATGAATCAGGGCCTGTTCTCAAGTTAATGTGAATATATGACTCCCATCGGTGATAAAAGGAACTTCACATACATACCAGAAGGAAATAGATGGCTATTCCAACTATGAAATATGAAATGGCCCCTCTGAATCCACACAACAGGAATAAATACATGGAAAAAATACCTCTTTCTGATATCATTAGCTCAAAAATATCTTAGTAGATTTGAAGTAAAATTTCCTGAGTTATTAGTAATGACTTGATTTAGTAGAGTACTGAAATGTGTATTATAAGAAAAAATATGCTGTATGAAAAATTGAAGAGTATCATAATATCATATATATCTTTGCATGGCGTTCATCAGTTTTTCTTCATGTACTGCAACTGTTGTTAAAAATATATTTTGAGGTGTCATATAATTTATTATGTCCATTAGTGCCCACAAATATAAAATTAGCATTCCAAATCCTACATTAAGCTAACACTTAGGAGAAACTATATATTAAAATCTAGCATAAAGAAACAGTGATTCAATAACGTAGGTGTACGGTGAGCTCCAGAAACAGTTACTTGTTTAACACATGGGAGAAAGTTTTCATCACATGATTCATTACTACAAATACTCCTCAGTGCATTGAGAATCTAATTTTCATCTCATGCATCACAATTTAAAACAAGGATAAGACTTCTGAAATCAATTGGTTTATATCAGGGTAAGGATGCAGTTGGATCCATCCTCTACAAATGAGTTTTCTGCCTCCCCTCCATCTTATGAGTACAAAGTAACTGCTCTCCAATTTGGATAAAAATTGGATATCCAATTTGGATCTCCAATTGGATAAAAATAAAAAATAAATTTCAAATATCTTTCTTATTCAAGTTCAAATTATTTTGAAGTTTCAGAAGAAAAACAACCAACAAAATCACCCCCACAAACAAATAAAGAAGCTTCAGATGATCTCAGCCCATTTAAAGAAAGTATTAAAATTGCTTCTGAACCCAAACTGTAACTTCAATATAATCTTGAACCCAAACATAAAATAATTGTTTCCAAATACTGCTTCTTCATTGTTTCTCGAAAATATGCGACAAATCTGGTCTATTTTGTAGCTGGTTTTTTCCATTCTGGTACTTACTGAAGGGAGAAAATGCAATGCGTGTGAACAAGAGTTGTGAACAAGAGTAAGATGATTATTATCAAAATACATTCTACTCATTCAAGAACTAATCTAAGCTAAGTATTCAACCTACTATCGTTCTTGATGTTTCCACATACATTTTCTGCTTTTCTTTTCTTTTCTTTTCTTTTCTTTTCTTTTCTTTTCTTTTCTTTTCTTTTCTTTTCTTTTCTTTTCTTTTCTTTGGCTGTGTTTTCAGACATAGCTTTGCTCATACCTACCAGAAAAGTCCTACCCTCACTGTTCAGTATCTCTGCGGGGAATTCATATGGATGGCAAAAATAATTTCATAAGGGAAACTGTGTGGAGACTTGCTGCTTGAGAACAAGGAAAGATGATCACTCATAAAACTCAGGTAGGAAATGAAGCAGGAAAGCTATCAGATCCAGACTTCCTCCATGAATAGAGGTTACCAAAACAAACACAACAACAACAAAAAAAAAAAAAGCGGGGGAAATCATTGACATTTGGTCAATCAGGACAGAACTGGCTGGAGTTGTTCCGGACAGAGGCTGAACTGATGTGACTCAGACAACCAGTCAGGAAAGTTGCCAAGGGCCAAATGCCAGCAAATACGTGGGAAATGTGTTCCTCCACTAAGGTTAAAGTGACTTCCTACCCTCCTTCTGTGTGCCTGCTCCTCTCTTCCTGGTCAAACTTGGCTTGGGCAGTTGCACTGCTCTTCAGATGGCTCCTACTGAAGCTCTGAATTTCCCCTCCTGCCTGACTGTCTCTTTCAATCCCACCAGCCTTACTCCTCCTTGCAAAAAAAGGCCATTTTTAGATATGACATCTGCTTTCCACTGTGCCCATATGAAGGAAAGAATGCCTTATCCCGCCCTTCTCCTCAACTCTATCTCCTTAGCTGCATTGGCATGTCTAAGACTTCTTAATGGCACAAATGAGTTGAAAGGGTAACAAGAAGCCAGGCCAGGGTGAGGATTTCACCTGAAGACATTAACACACACAAGGACTACTATCATCACTTCATCTGAACTCGTGCCTGGTGCTCTCTATGGAATTTCAATGGTGGTTGAGTTTACTGACCACCCCCCTGAGTTGTCCTGAAAATTGAGGGTATTTTTTACAACAGTGTTTAATCCAGATTTTTAAAGTGTAAATGGCTGATACTCTACTCCTCTTGATAAACTGCAAAAATGATTAATTATACTTAAAAAAAAAAAAAGAAAATAATCTCAACATATAGCCTTGCATGGCTTATTGGAGAAATTTTGGAGGTAAGAATCTCATCTGAGGTCATTCCAACAAAACTCCCTTAGTCTTAAGAAACATTTGTGGGTTATTTAAAATCTTCCTGTTGCAGAATCAAGGTTTTGTCTCATTCTTAAATTCCTTCTCAAATGCATCATTATTTTGATGATATGGAGTTTAAGCTCTGAGTTTTGTGGCCACAGTTTCATATAATCTATACTTGACATTGACAGATCAATTACATTCCCACTTTTCTTACCACACAGCTTGTTTTATTAAAGTTATAATGTTATTAATGTCTTTATAACTGTACATTAATATTACCCTTGTTTCTAATGTTTCCACACTAGTTAGCATAAAAGAGTTACAACTGAGCCAGGGTCACAGGAAAAAAAAAAAAAAAAAACAACAACCAGAAATGTGGAGTAAAATGAATTTTGATACAGTCACTCCAATATTGAGAAATCTGCAGCTGGAATACTTTACTGAAACTGATTCAGATATGACAGTATGTACAGCAGAGCTAGAAAGTATAAGTGTTTGATAGAAAGTGAACACATTTTATCTTCTATGCAACTATGTTTTTAAGAAAGTCATTGACTCCTCCTTTCCTATATGCATTTAAGATCCTAATCCTTAAATGTGGATTGCAACCAGAGAAGGGAATAAGGTGCAATGTGGGAATTGCTATTCCTGTTATGTGCTTTGCATAAGCATATTCATAATAAAGGGAGTATACAGTAGGTGATAGATAGATACATAGATACACAGATAAAAAGTGGATTCTCATTTGCTGAACTCCTCAAATAGGTGCATTACTTAGTTCTCTTTTATCTATTCAGATATCTGTCTTCCAGGGGGATTGGCGGAAAACTGGCTAGGAACTAATTTCCTTTGGGAGTTTAACTCATTCTCAAACTTTGTCCAATGAGCTGAAATTTGCCAAAGGTTACTGTGGGCATCTCACAGATACACAGTGAAAGCTCACGAAGTCCTATATCATTAAAAAATCAGTCTTAAAGGGTTATATGTGTAAATCTTTCTACAGAGCTGACTCCAGTGTGGGTCTAGCAGGGTTTCATGACTCAGTTGGTAGCTATGGCTTTTGAGCCTGTAATAAGAGAAGTAGACATGTCTGCACAGCTTTTGGATCTGCCCATTCTCTTTTCTGTCTCTGGCAGTACTGGTTATTGGTTTTGTTCCTCAAATCAGAGCAGGAACAAAATGTTATATTACATGGATGCTATCACATCTGTCACACTTTTCAGCCTAAAATCACAGAATGTCAGCATCAGTTGATCTGCAAGTGACCTCAGGAGGTCTCTAATTCAGTCTCCTACTTCCAGGGTAGACCAGGTTGCTCAAATCCTTGTCCAACAAAATCTTCAAAATCTCTAACAATGGAGATCCCACAGCCTCTCTAGGGAAACTGTTTTCCAGTACTTAACTGTTTTCATAGTAAATACAGTCCCTATGTTGAAATGTCCATTCTTGCAATGTCGCTATTGCCTTTTGTCCTTTTTTAGCACCCTGTTGTTCAAAGTCTGGGCTCATCCGTCCATGAACCACCTTTTGGCAGTGGAAGATGGTCTTACCAAGCCTCCCCCTCTTTGTGCAAGAACCCATGTGTAAAGTTACAAGTTGTAAACGCATAGCCAACACATTACACCATATTAGAGGCTTTGTCTGACCATGTTCTGAGCCGCCATGTGCTGCACTGGTCCTGTGGTACAGGAGAAAAGAAGTTCCATCATGTTGCGCTTCAGGAGAGCCCTTTCTAATGGTCATCTTCCCAATGCAGGATCCCATTGTCTGCAGTTGCACCCATTCTTGCAGCCAAGAGCCAAGCAGAGCTCATTATCAGGCTACAAATCAAGGTGAAAGTTGTCTCACAGAGAGGGAAGATGATCACTTGCATGCAAGTGTTAGATAGAGAATCTCACAATCTGTGAGACTGGACAGGTTCACTTTAGAAGCATAACTACCTTGTTTAAATCAGAGTAATTTTTATACTACTATTGTTCTTCCCAGAAGATGACCTGTCCCTTGATGGCTGCTTTTCATCATCATTTTCATCATCAACTTTTCATGCTGCGTTCTTTGAAACAAGTGAACAAAACAAGGTTAGTGTGAAGTTGTTCGGAGAAGTTCAAAGACAAAGGAATAACTCAAGTGCTCCAAAGACACTGATAGCACAACGATTAGCTGATTAGCCTAACCCTTTTCCTCATTCCCTGTAACCAGATAATGAGAAAATATACTCTCCCTTAACACAACTCTTGTCACTGTAGGGGAACTATGCATCCCTGAAGACGTGTGCAGATGTTAACATGTAGAACCAAGGCACCTAAGTCTGAGCTGATCACTTTGAGGTCACTTTAGTATCAACAGAGGGAGAAAGAATCACATGAAGAATGTGATTCAGCTTATTAAAAAACAGCCATCTGAGATGGGTCAGGTAATTTCCCCTCTGAGAGTACCTCTTCCTTTCCACTGTGAGAACCTGATGTGATTAAAACAAGTACAGAGACTAACTTTTTGGATATTTGAAGTATTTGTGACATTGTCTGCATCATGAGGAAGTTCAAGACTTCTTGAGTCAGAAGAACTGATTTCTATGCATCATCAGAAAGTTGGCTTTGACACTGACTGATCTGATCTGTCAAAAGACCAACACAACCTTCTCCCAATACTTTCTACATTTGCTGCAGACTATTTGCTGGATGTCCCTTCTAAATCAGATTTTGTCTCTGACAAAACTCCCATACATTTCAAAAGAAGCCCATATGTGATTCAGCATTACCAAGAAATAAACCAGTATACGAAAATAATAAAGTACAATAGGAAGTGTTTGGAGCAAACTCAGGGCAAAATGATTTTTACGTAGTTAACCTCTGTAAATATTCAACAACTTGCTGAAAAATATGCCCTTTCTTCCTGCAGTTGCAAACAGAAAGATATTTTTAAAAGCAGCTATGAGCAAAAAAGGGTAGTTCTGAAAAGATGTCAAGATGGTCTTTGAATAACCAGAAGCTTTGAGTATTTAAAAAGAACTCCTGAATCTTGAAAGCCTTTCCTCAGCCTGAATCCCTGAGCCATCTGAAGTTCATCACTCACTGAACTTCTTAGAGGTACCCTAATGACCAGTCCTGGGACGTACAAGCCCAGGATCTCAGAATAACACGCTGAGCATCATTTTATCATGGTGTGGAAGAAGAGAGCTGAAACTGCTCAGAGAGAGAGAGAGATGTGTCACCCACCACTAAGCTCAGAACTTTGCAAAGCAAGTTCATAAATCAGTGACAGTAAATTTTTAACAGTGTCTAAACTCAGGCAGGAGCAAGAGCCTGGTTTATTTTATGGACATGATGATAGCTGCGAAGAATGCTGCAGAGTGATATGGATAACATGGTGGCACACCTGTAATCTCCAGGACTGAAAGAGAGAACTGTTTGCACTTCATCATTCCAGGAAGAAAAAAAAATACTCAGTCCTCCTGCCACAACACACCCTAAATGGAGCCTCGCCGTCCCGAGGAAAAAAGAAAAAAACATAACGTACAAAGTATACCTTGTCAATCTTATTCTCAGTGCTTATTTACTTCTATGGTATGTGGAAGTTTTATAGAGCAATTACATCCATTGTGACTTTGGAATTACAGTATTAGGAGGTCACAGACAGAGGAACTTCGCCAACTCTATTGATTTTTAAGGCTAGCCCGAACAGGATCTAGATTTATACTGGAATTGTAACTTTTCTATATGTACACAAACTGCAGCGTGCTCAGAAGACTAACATTGATATGTGATGTTCATAGGCCAGATTCTGACCTTTAGCGCTCTTTTGACATAAATCTGCATAATCACCCCAGAAAAAGAGTGTCTTTGTGTACATAAGTAATTAGGGAAAAGTCCTGGAGACTGGAGGAAAACATTTAAAATAGTTTTTAAAAATTGGAATTGCCTAGCAAGCAAAAGCAACCTTACCAACTACCAAGAAGATTTGGGTTTTGTCTATAGCCATTAAGTATTTACACTTTGAACCATTCATTCTACAGCTAAAATTCAATCCTGAACAACAATGTAAAAGAAAAACTGATCAGGTTTTTTTAAAACTCTACAGTGCATTTTCACTGGAGAAGAAAATCTAAGAAAGAAAGAGTTTTTATCAAGTAAGGGACAAAATTGCTGTAGTTATTGAACTGAATAAGGTTGAACTGATCTTACTGGAGTAGATAAGAGCTGTGTTCACAGAGCATGGTGGGTCCTACCACACCAGTGTTTGTGAGAATAATAGGAAATACATACATGTATTCTTTATTATAAATTTAGGCAGAGTTTCTTGTCAGACTACCAGCATAACAGACATTTTCTGCAAATGTAAAAAAATATTTTAATGATTTTTTGGGGAGTGGTGTTAAAGCAAATTTTTTTTTAATTTTTTTTTTTTTTTAGACCAAGGGAAATTTTTTTAATAAAATCATCAGGGACTGTACAATGCTTTCCTCATTCCAATATGATGTATGCTAGTTTTATTTCAAGCACAAAGTTTCTTACATATGCTGTCTTTAATAAATATGCCAAAAATTTATAGGAAAAAAAAATGAACTCTCTGGAAACAAAATCTCCATAGAAAATATTGAAATGTAGTACTATAATACTAGCCACAATTCTTTTTTTTTTTTTTTAATTGAATTAACAATTTGGCAAACTGTAGGTGGCACCATTAAACATTTTGGTATAACTGACTACTTTTTTTACTGAAAAAATGTTTTTGTCAAAAAATTATCTCTCTTTTACTAGACACTCCTATGTGTTCAAGAAAATCAATGTAAAAATGTACCAACACCTACAGAAAAACTTTTAACAGCCTTTGGAACAAAATCCTTTCTCCATATGCTTCTGAAAAATCTAGATTTTTTTTAATTTTTTTTTTTTTCAATCAGTGTAACTGGAATCAATCTCCCTTTAGTTTCCTGTTGGCTTCCCACTCTGGCATATGCATATTGAAGATTGATCTGAAACGTATGTCTGCCTAAAATCTGACCCAAAATGTCCCATAGAGATTAATTTTGATGTTGCATCACTTTTTAGAGAACAGGAATATCACAAAAATGTAAATGAAATTTTCTTTTATAAGAGAGCAGAATGTAGAAGGGTACCTTTAACTGACACCATGCACAAGACTGTCATTTACATTAGGGTTACTGAGCACTGTTCTGTATAATATAATGGGGACATTAAATAAGGGTAAGTGTAATTAATACATAACATTAGTAAGAGTCAATTTTAAATCTCTTCTTGTGGCCGACTGGCATTATCATTATTTTATTTTTTAATTTCCTGGTGATATCGCCACTATTACTAGCCTTCTTATATGAATGAGATAAGCTGTTGCACATTTTGATTTGAAAGCAAGAGGAATGGTAATTAAGTAATTTGAAAATGAAAAGAGCTTAATCAAGGGGACTTACACGGTATGAAACTTGTAGAACCTCCATCTACCTTCAAGAAATACCCTCCTTCAAAATCTCCTGGCAAAACAACAACCTGATACCAGTATCATCTATTTGAAGAGCAGAGCCTCCATGGAGATCTCTAACATGACACCTCAAAATATTGTTACTACAAGGGGGTGAAAGTCATATTTTTAATGTATGGTTTTGGACTGGGAATACCAAAGAAGCTCAAATCACTGTGAATCCGAAGTGTGAGTTTGATCTTTAGGGGTACCCAGTCACTCAGGTTGCACATTGAGTCGGTCGCAACACTGACACCGAGGTCGCATCCTGGCCTCATCAGTTTCAGTCCTGTGCATTGGTTTTTTCCCCCCCTTGGACACAATCTGCACCTTCACCAGCCCCATCTGTGAGTACCTACTGGCTCAAGAAGCATCATGACAGAAACGACTGGTGCTGGGAAGTGTGTGACATCTCTTGGGGCTTCATGCTCAAAGAAAATGTGATAAAAGGATTGTTTCCCTAATGCAGCCAGTGCTGTAACTTTCCAGTTGATGCTGGAGCTCATATTCAGCCAGATGAGAAACTTGGAGAGATCTAAGAGAGGTGACCATTTACCAAGGGGATCAAGGTGCTACATCTCTTCATGAAACAGATAAAATATCCAGTAAAGAATAGTACAATAAAGCAGACATAGGTAGAACTTGTTTTTCTTCTTGTGTCATTTGCCTTTGTTTCCTGTAACATACAAAAACTGCACAGGAGGAGAACATAAGAACGATACCAATTTGACTGTGTATTAATTACACAGGTCTATTCAAGGTTCATGACAAAGAAGGCTTCAGTGACTCTCTGGGACCCAGGAGTTACAAAATACAAAAAAAGAGGGGAAACTGGATTCTGGTTCTAACACTCCAGGGTTTGCTCGTCCCATTGCTTACCCCATGACTGAAATAATGAATGCATTATTTCAGTAAAACAATAAATACATTATTTCAGTGAAACAATAAATAGAAACAATGTGTAGGCCAAAACTCAAGACTGTTTCCTTTTATTTCAACGTCATGACAGTCAGGCCACAGACACATACAATTATAGGCTCCCCATGTCACGAATCCTCAATTCTGGCCTCCACAGCAAAAAAAAACACATCACATTGTTTCAGTTCTGATAGAACTTGCTAGCTGGTGATTAGGCAATGCCTGTGGACAAAAGATGATGGAAGTTTGGAGACCCTATGGATAAAGAAAGACTGACATTTGGGGCATCTACATCCTGGACAAACGATCCTGTATACATAATGCCTAGATAAGGGAGAAAAGAACGAGGTCTTGTGTTTCCTTTCCAACTAATATACATGTGTATGTGTGTCTAGTAAGATACAGATTGTCATGGCCATTTTTCTATACAGATTATGGTAATGATTAAATGAGCGTGAATACGGACATCTGAAAATGATAACAAGTAGGGGAAATTCCATCCTATTCTGTATCTCTATCTTTTCTGTGAACATTACTTTGTTATCTGCAACATGCAAGCCTTTTCAATAGGTGCTATTAATTTAATATGCATTTATTCTTTCTGATCTTTCTTTAATTTTAAATTAAGTGAAGTCAGTGATCAAAGACAGGCCAAAATAATAGCCCTGTAGGTTGATTTTTTTTTTCTTTTCTTTTGGTTCACAGAATGCAATGAGAAAAAGCATTGTCTGTTTTTTTCTGGGTGAGTTCTGCAATATATACCTTGGTGACAACATGGCCTGCAGTCACACTGAAGTACATGGGAGTCACCCAAATAAATAATTACCAAGTAGAGCAAAGGCCTATGATTGAGCTCTAAACACCTTTATTTACCTTTTGTGTTGCAGCAGTTGCTAAGAGCTTCAGGCTTATTGCTCTAAGCCATTAAACTTGGAGCAGAAAGATGATCCCTGCCCCAAAGAATTTTCAGTAAAAGGTTGTTTAACTCTGTATATTTTAATCTCCTTACGGGTGAAAGACATTTGCTCACACGCCCAAACTCTCTTCAACAGAATATTTAACTAAGCTCTTTAAGAACCATGGCCAAGACTAGAACCATCCCTGAGCTACTAAGTTCTTTGTTATTCTGCAGAAGCCAAAGTAATGTCCATTGCAAAATCTAGCCCCAAAGGTTACTCAGGAAGAAGAGGGCTGAGAACTTACCAATTCATTTCCTTTAAGCCACTGCAAAAGCAAATGATTTTCAGACAGACCTCTCTAGCATGTCTACGGTTTTATACAGATAAACTCTGCAGAGAGAAAATACAACCTTTATTAGACTAGATGGTATGGCTGGGGAGGGAACAACAAAATCCCAAGTTCTAAGGCACAATAGAGCTTCATCCATACAAAGGGCTTGTGCATGAGAAAGATAGGAGATGTATTTCTTCCTTTTTTTCCCCCGTTATTTTCACCACCTCTTCCTTCGAAACTTGCCTTACATCTGTAGACAATGCCAGTCAGTGATGTGATGGGCTCTAAGATGCCCAGATTCAGGACACAAGTCAAGATTGAAACATCCTTTTGAACAGAGGTATCTCCTTGGGGCCAGGAGTTATGCTCTGGACTGTGGACACCAGGAGTTTAGAAATTTCTTTGAAGTTTGCCCTACTCTTGACTTGCCATTCACATTGTAGCTAAAGACACTAAATATGGAGCCCTAAGTTTTGGGTTCTGTGTGCTGGGATGACTGAGGTGGCTGAAGGAGCTTCTTATCCAATCTGGATTTTTTTTTTTAAATGTCATAGAGGACATTAAAATATTTGAACGTTTTTTCTTCACATTTTGAGTTGTGACATGTATGAAGCAATTATATCATAGAGCCAGTTCCATTTTTGTTAAATTGTTCTACTAAGAGAAAAAAAAAATAATGTTGTCTTCCTTATGGACTTTAATGACTAAAAGAAAGCCTACTACCAAAAAACTCTGCTCATGTTTCTAAAATCAACTATTTCTGGCAAAACTTTGCTGCTTGGCTTACACCTACTATGGTCAGAATTGGTTGTCACTACATTGGACCAGTCATATCTGTGTTAGCATTCAGCCCACATCACCTGTCTCTTGTAGTACATCTACCTCTATCAATATATTTTTTTCTCTTCTTCAATTCATGGTACCTGGAATAATGATAAAATTATGTCATAGTTGAGGGTTTTATTTACTACTTTCCCAATAGGGCTTTTTTTACCAGCATGACATTGAGTTTGGGTACCTTGGAGTGTTCAGGATTGTTGGTTGTGCTTCAGAGCATAGTGTCTTTTCAGCTAGAGAACTTGGGAGGTGGAGAGAGATGTCCTCTTGTGGCCTCCTCCACAGAAGACTATCACCTCCATCTTGAACAATGGGCAGAACTTAAGTGCTGCTGGTTTTGCAGATGTATAAAACACGTTTTTTTCCCTCCTCACTGAAATGTATCTGTTTCTGGGGTGGGTTGTGGGAGTTATACCTTTCACTGGTATACAGTAGATTAAGACAGGGGCCACAGACTACTATTTGTATCCACTGAAAGGGATGACCTGGGCAAGTAAAAATTCAGGCACAAACTTCTGATTCTGGAAAGAATCATTACCATTTGGAAAACTTTGTTGGTTAAATCCCACAGGATGTACAGATAAATATCACGTCCTGATATCAGTGGAAATTATCCCTAGTATCAACAATAAGAGTAATTACTTATGGAGAGTATCACCTCACCTAAATTTAGTTATCTACAAGTCAGGCATCTAATCTAAGCTAACCACCTAGGCTCCCTTTGTAATGAACAGACAGAAATAGGCACCGTGAGACTCGTTTTATCCCAAGATAAATGTCCTGAGATATGTAGACTGAATCACCTTCCAGAGGTGCCTATCTCTCTTTATTGACTACAGAGGGAACATAGATAATTAGCCATGACTAGACACCTAATTTTTAGATACCTAGACACCTAAACTTTAACAAGATGAATCAGAGCCAAGTGATTACTGCTAGGTAAACTTCCTCCTACCCATTCATCAGTGAGAGAATGTCTGACTCCTGAAATATAAAGCTTGGATCGTTTCCAAACCCTTCTTTTTCCTTCTTGTTTAGAATTTTTTATTCTTCTGCGTACTGCTTTATCTCGTATTGCCTCATCTTGAGGATATTCTGCTGGTGGTTTCACTTACGCAGTTTGTTACCATTAGACTGTGCACAAATTACTATTTTTACTGAAAGACCTGAAACAATGTGCTTTCAGAAAGGGAAAGGACAACATGTGATAAATATATATTTTAAAACATTGTAATAACATCATCTGTATTTTATTTCCTTTTCTTCTAAATCCAATGTAATTTTATGTACGGCTTCTATTTCCTACAGGATTTAAAAAATTACATCTTTTTAAGAAGATCTGTGCCTACAAATAAATCCAGCTTCGTTTTATTGCAGTGCTTGATATAATTTGTATAAGTTACAGCCTAATAAAAGATAGGGGAGCAAACTTCAAGCCACATCATCTGTTTTCCCCCCTAGTAGAGATATAAAATTATATTTGTTCTGCTTCTTTTTATGTGGTTCATCAGATTAGGAAATTTTATTAGACCTCCTACTTCGGGCTTGTAACAATACGATCCTTCCCTATGCCAATAAGTGAAGCTTAGAGAAGTTCTGATGCGCTTATAAGCAATGCGAAAAATATATTCTGGAAAGGCATCTTCATTTATTTAAGCACATACTTAGTACAAGATTAAAGTTATTTGCTTACATGCTGTCCTTAAAATGGATAGGCTTAAAGGCATTTCCATGTATTTTCCTGAACGGGAAGCATATTCTCAGATGTGCAATGAATTTTCATTATTGTTTATTTGATGTTAAGAATATTAACATTAGAGGTGATAATACACACATACGGAGATAGACTCTGTTAAGTAAAGTTCATAGGGTGTAATGTAGGGGCAAAAGAGTTGAATAATGGGTGAATAAAAAAATCATACCTTTGGGTTGAAATTTCCATATAAAATTTTGCTCACATATCATATGTGAACAATGCATAGTTGTTACTCTGGATTGTGGCACATTTTTTGTATTCTTGTCTATATTCAGCAAAACAGATGTTTAGGTAGAACCACATATGTTTATCAGAATCATGATTCACTTGGTGGCATAGAAAGCCACATGCTCTCACAGGTCTAGACGAATATTTCCAAGTCTTGTGAAAAGCAGTGAGATTGTTTTGTAAGGAAATATGGAATGAATGAAGAAAAACAAGCAGAGAAGTAGGGCTTGCACTGTGTGAGTTTGCTGCTTAACCACAGTTAGTGGGGAGTCAAGTAAAAATTTTATCAATAACCAATAACCTCAAAAGCATTTAACCCTTTGGTGTGCTTGCAAATATGTACGTTGAGACCGTTGGCTCATGTCACAAATGAAGAGAAACATTAATGGAATTTGAAATTATCACAGGCCTTGGGGAGCTACTTTCTGTTTTGCCAGCTTTGAGAACAACGGTGAAAACAAACCATGAAATCACTACAATAAAACAAGCTGAACTTTCTGTTACAGACAGGTGGGTATTATTTTCTGTTTCTGAAAGTCTTTTCTTTCACAGGGAAAAACAAAACAAAACAAAACAAAAAACCCCAAAAAAACCTGCGGTTTTGTGGTTAGGGCACTGAATTAAGACTAGGCAGTGCTGGATTCTGTTCACAGCTTTACTTTGGCATGAGGCTGGGAAAGTTTTTCACTTTTCAGTTCTGCAGCAATACTTATGTGCACGCCTGGAGCTAACCAAACCAGAGATCCCGAAGGTCATCCCAGTTTGTCAGCTTAATTGAGAGTATCTACATCTGCAGGACCAAGACCATAATTTCTGTCTTCCTTCCAAAGGTGTATGTTTAAGTAAAGAATACTTCCTCCTTTTTCTGTCTCTATTTGCACTGTATATTTGAATAGAGCCTGTGAAACAGTCCTTTGGTTCTGCTCGGCTTCATTTGAAATGCAGTGTTCAATATTGAGGAAAAAGGCTTAAAAAAGAGGTAAGACAGCATCCAGAGGAAGGAAAAAAATAAAAAATAAAAAAAAAATGCATGTCACTAGAGAAAAGGTAGCCAAACCGGGGCTTATTTAAGGTTCAGAAGGGAAGAAATATGATATCGGTCATCTGCTATGCAAAAAAAAAAAAAAAGAAGTATCTGAAAAAGGAAATCTGTTCCTCCATGCACTTGTCAGCAGAACAAGGAAGGATGGTTTACACTCCATGACCCTCCCAACATCCCCTCTGGCTTTATTTTCTGTGATTTCTAGGACTGAAAATTTTGTTTGGTTACAGGATGTTATCATAGCGGGTCCTGAGCTTTATACACCTCCAGCGCTACTGCAATATGGAAAAACTGGGCATAATCAAGCATCTTTGCGTTGCGTCTGCTTTTGGCAAGAGTTTATAAGAAGCTATTCATCAAAGAGCAAGAATGCTTACAAGTTTTGAGTTGAGAAAGTGCAGCAGCAAGCTTTTGGGGGGATTTCACAATACTGATTTCTTGGTTTGAAGCAAAATATATTTACAAGAGCATCTGCTGGTGTGAGTCTCTTAAATATAGCATATACTCCGTGTTACTGCTTCATCATCATGTATAATTGGCAATAAACCTATTTAGAATTCAAGATGCATAAAACTGAAAGTCTTTGAAGGGAATAGCTACTGAGATTATATTTATTGTGCTTTCCCACAATATTTTTCTATGCATAATGTGATAAACCTCCAAGGTGGTTGTAGGCAAAGCTAAAATATTCACAAGTATGCAGTTATTATGAATTTAGACAGGTTGTAAGACATTTTGGTATCAAACTCTTAATGAATGGCAGTAAACATATTCTACATTACTTTATTAAAATGCCTATTAAAACATACACATCCACAGAATGATCACTGGATGTGTTTACTTGCTAGTAAAAAAAACCATGAAGAAAACAGCATGGAAATAAATTTTCTTTTCCTGCACAACTATGATAAGAATTAAGGCATGCATTTAAAGTTCATATTATTTTCTGTGTGTTCACAGCACACCCAGATAATCAGATATTCAAAGGAGGTTCCCCAGTCAATTCCAACATGACACAACTCATGGTAAATCGAGTTGTATAAATGATAGTTCCATATCCCATGATGGTTTTTGAGATTCCAGAAAAGATGCTCCCCTCCAAAACAACAAACAAAAGGAACAACAAATATCAAACAAATACCTTCTGGTTAATTTAATGCTTTACAAATCAAATTTCTCCATTTTTTTTCTACTTTTCTAAATTTTTATTAGCAAAAATCTAAAACAAAAATGTCATGTTGACTCAGAAAAGCAGGGGATTTTTTTTATTTTCAACATTTTAGAGTTCATATTGAAAGTTTGAGGGGGGGAAAGAATCGAATTATGAGTTGAAAACATATGGAAATTCATTCTCAGTGAGTACAAGTTTTATTTTCTTCACAAAGTCCCGATCAACACCAGTGCCAAAGACAAAGCCTGAAGTCTCCTGGAACATCCGATAGTGGTTACATAGCTCCATACCATGCTTTTAATCTAGAGATATTACAGGTCTTAAGGGGGCTGAATGTGCTACATTTTCTGTAGGCGGTGGATGCCAATTGTCCTCCTAACGGAAATACCTCTGCATGTTGCCTCTGCGGGAGGCATCCATGCCTCAGTGTGAAATAAGTGTCTACAGACCAGCAGAAAGAAAAGAGCTATTGTGCTGTAAATCCACTCGAAACATCGCTCTAAGGTGAAGCGTGTGCTGGACCAACACACGGTGCCCCTGTGACTGCAGGGCTGGGAGGGGATTGGAGAAAGGCACCGGGATGCAGTTAATACCTCCCTTAGGGTAAACTGAGGAAACGTTAATGCCTGGAGCTTTTTGCCTGCTAACAGAAAAAGAGAAATGATCATCAAATGTTGGTGTCTTGCCCTGAAAATACTGGTGTCACCTGTTTGTGAGAAGCTTCCTGTGCGCCCAAGCACAGTGAGCTGCTGTACACTGTGGGTCACACCATGGGATCCCTGCTTTGCACAAGGGATAAAATCTTGGCCCCACAACAACCATCACTCCTGCTCCCCTTCCCTTTGGCAAAGCATCTATCTCCTTCTTGATACTTGTATTTTGCAGTCCTCAAGAGAAGCTCAATTGTTTTGAGGGTAACTGGGTTGGTTTCCTTGCCTTTTCCCTTCTCCAGTAACTCTATATGACCGGTACCACTCTCAAAGAACAGCACTTTACATCCTGACGGAGTTTTACTTTGCCACGATTACACAATAGCACATTCCTACCTGCCTGTTGGAAGTATTTTCTCATTCAGAAATGAATTGTTGGATAATATACAACAGCAACATACCCTACAAAACTCCTATTTGTACAGCACTACAGTTGCTATAAGAACTGTTTATACAAATAAGTAACATACCCCACAGTGTAATATCTTCCACTTGCCTAATATACTTTTTGACATACGATGAGAAACTGCAAGCCCTAATCCCCAAACCTAGGTTAAAATGACGGAGCAATGCACCATCCAAATGAAAGACTGTCGTTGTTCTTGCTGGAAAGAGACACACTTATTTTCACATCTAGCAATAATATTGTTTTAAAGCAAACTGTGAAGAAATTATGCAAGCTGAGTTAAAAGCTGGAAAACACATTTAAACATCCTATTAATAGGCTTGGAAGAGCATGCATATTAAAAAAAATTGCTTTACAAGGAACGGTTTTCCCCAAGCAAGTCTACTTAACATGTTTTTATTTACTGTCCAAGCTGAAATACACCATTATAGCCCTTCTGATATCACCGATAATTGCATTGTGGAATGCAAGATGAACAAAGACCAGAGGAAGAATGGAGAAAAGAAGGAAAATAAAGAAGTAATGGTCTTGTGTCACTCTGTCTGACACACTAGGAATTCATCAGACCAGCTTCCCTGCCACGAGGGCTGTTTATATTCTCATTGCACGTGGAAAAAGGATATTATCAGGAAAGGTTTGGGAGAAAATTACGTGACAGTATGATTCCAGACTGTTTTCCCCAAACACGGACGCAGGTACAGAGGAAACAAGGAGAGGCTGAGGGATGATGTGTTAACACCCAGCACTAACAGTACAAACACAGCAACTGCTTTTAAGTATTTCTCAGGGCATTCTCTTTATATTCTTTCAGAACCACCACAAAGACAGTTGCATCCTAGTGAATTTACATGAAAGCAGAGAAGTTCTTTATCTCCCAGGAACGGTGAAAAAGGGCAAACTCTTCCCAGTGTCCACATCAGTTACATATTTCCCCTCTTCTTTCTACCCTTCCCCTTCCCCCCTGTCTCCAGCCCTGCTGCTCAAAGGAGAAAGTAACAGAGATATTCGAGCTTATAAAGGGTTTTGGATGAGTGAACCTGGAGTGAGTAAAGCTCTTAGAAAAGAATTTAAAGGATCGCAGTGGCATGCAGTCATGTTATATAAACATATTCTGAATGGTACCATCATACGCCCAGCCTTGGCGCCACAATTGCATTAAGTGAAATTTTATACAGAAATTGTGAAAGTGCACCGGGGTTGGATGATTATCTGCTCCTTCTGTTCCCTTTCAGACATGAAGCAAGAAGCCAAGGTGCTGGAGAAAAATGTGGACAGTGCCAAGAAGTTCCTGACCTAATCTAAGCAAAAGATTTTCTTTCTCTTCTTTTTTTTTTTTTCTTTTTTTTTTTTTTTCCATCTTTACCTCTCTGGTTTGGTTTCCTCCACAGAGTTCAAAGCTGTCACTCCTGTCAGAAATGAACACCTGGAATTGACTGTCACTGGGATTTAAACTTTTCAAACACCAAAGGAAAGAGAGGGAAGAAATTGGAATAAGGCCATGGCGTAAAAGCTATATGGTAACTTCCTGAAATGTCTAATGAATATTTTCCCTGTGTACCTTGACAGTTTTGAAGTATGTGTGGAGGGGGGAAAGTTACAATACTATTCAAGAACTGTTGGCAAAATAAGTTCATTAAAATGAAGTTCTGATTAAAATGAAAGGGTCTGGCTCACTTGAAATATTAATTTAGGTCTTGAATTTTGCAATCTGCCTGCAAGGGTCTCCCTGAAAGATCAGGGCTCTGTTTGTTAAGTAATAAAGCATTGTTGCAAGTAAAGCCAATTTTTTTGCTTTTAATGTTGTCTGATCTCTTTCCCTGAGCTAGCCCAGGTCTGTTGACCTTCAGGGCAAACTGTGAAGCCTCACTATTACCTGCACTAAGGATGAGTGTGTGGTTTATGTTTGAAGGGGGAAGGGACCTCGGAAAAATCTGTTGCGTGGGGTATGGGGTGGATTTGTTTGGAGGTTATCTTTCCTAGTGATGCTCTTACTTATCCCTGGTACTACCACCTATAGGATGTCCCTCAACTAACCTGTGTTAGTGACAGTCACTGCACTAACAATTAGAGAAGACATATCACTATTCAACCCCATATGAACTGGACTGAAACAATTCAAATAAAGAATTTTTTTATATAATTTCTATTACTTCCTCCCACTAAAAAAAGGAAAAAAAAAAATATTTGTCAGTGGGTAAAATTCCCAGTGCTTGAGATCTGTGCAATTCTGAATTAAACCTTTTTCCTCACTTTCTACACAACACACACCTGCGTCACATAAAAACAAACCAAAACATATCAAATCAAAACAAACAAACAAAAAAAAGGAAAAAAGAAAATATGTGTCTTTATTTTTTCCATCAGCTCTGACTATGAATATTAACCTATGTGCTTCTCTAGTGGAGGAATTCCATACTGTGACAAAACATATCCCAAACAACAGAAGAACCCAGCCGGGAGCACCTGTGTCAGGGTTAACTTCAAGACACTTTCTCCAAAACCGTTAAACAGACAAAACCTGGAAAATCCCTTCACTGAGATCCCATATGACACATTAGAGATAAACAGCAGAAATTGGTTCTTCCTATGCATGAACTTAAAAACTCCACCAGCCATGTCAAATGGTGCCTGTTTTACTACAAAATGAGTAAATGCATTGTGAAAATTCCATGCAAATCCTGTTATTTTGCTGGCTGTACTGACACTAAACTAACTAGCAGAGAATCTCTTATTTTTCTTTGGACAACCCTGGGTAATGCGGGCAGTGCAGTGTATTTCAGATGATGTCTGGAGGATGCTCTGCTGTTTGTAGCCTCACCAAGCAATATCTGCTGTTGCCAGTGCAGCACTGCAGCTCCCAGTGGGAAGAGGGAAACTCAGATTGAGCCAGTTACTGTAGTTGCTGGCTCCTTGCTTCCTCTGAGCCAGAGGAAGCTAAGGTATTAAATTGTTTAACATCAGTACCAGTTTTATTTGCCTATTGACCTGAGAAACTCAGATATGGATTTTGACTGACTTTAACTCAGCCTGTAAGGAGATGCCGGGGCACAGTCTCCAGAAGGAGGGGCTGACACACATTAAAAGCTGGTATGAAATGAGAATTCATTAAATTAATGAAATCAGAATATTTTATCCAAAAGGTCATTGAGTTAAATTATCCTATTCTCTTACAGTTCTGTGTGTGTCCCATTAGAGCTTGAGTGAGGATGCTATGAAAACTGTCTTTGCCCCTCTGTCATTTTAAGGGTGGGAATCCCATGGGATGCCACAGTACACAACCTTAGCAGGCAGCGAACCAAACCACCCCAGAGCTCTCTCTCCATATTTTACACCTCCATAGTTCCTCAGCTCCTCAGCTTCCCTCTCCTCGCCGCCACTAGTCACTGACAGCCAGGGAAAATGCGTAGGCTGACTTAGGGCTGCAGGGCATGACATTTTCTGCAGTTCTGTATCTAACTAGTAGGTACTTTGTTGTGTTTCAAGGTATCTTGGTTTTTTGGTTTTGTGATTATAATTTTTTCCCATTGAGTAGAACATCTTCAGAAGGTGTAGAGAGCATGCTCCTGCTTGCTCAAGCATGTGCAGCCTGACTAGGAGGCCCTCTCCTTCACCTTTTGGGTGGGGTAGGGCCACGGAGGGAATGGAAATAGGACAGGACATTCCCAGGAATAGATGGAGACTGAAAGAGGATCTTCCAAACCCTGAAGTACACTAACCCTACCCAGTTACTGCATTATTGCTATCATGAAGAGGAAGCAGATGTCCCTTTGACTTAGAATCAAGCCAGTGTGTCATGCATGATCTAGAAACAGCCTCAGGATTGAGGTTTTCAAAGAAGAGCAGCTTGTAGAGGAGGCTTCCGTTCAAGTGTAAGACATACAGAGGTAAGTATCAATAGGAGGTGTCTATGTGTGTGCAGGGAATGTAGGTTGTCATTAGAGTCAAGAGATTTGTAGGGCTCACCTGCTCCCACACTGATATTTACTGCATATGAGAAGCTTTAGAGTACTGAGACATACACTGAGGGTCCTGAGAAGGCCTTCTGTCCTGATGAGGATGACTTATCCCTTACAATACTGACTTGGTAGACGTGAGAAGGACAGATATGGAAGACAAGTTCTTTTCTGTAGTAACAACTGGAAACCAGGTGGGAGGGATCCCTTGAGATAATTCCAAGGGTCACTAGACACCTCTATGTGGACAACTGAATTAGGCCCTTAGTACAGTCAGGGGTGCCTAGAGAAGTAATCACTTCCCTCTAATATAGACACCAAGATTTGGTTAATTGACTTGCTCTTCAGGCTCCATTCATTTATTCAGTTATTAACATCTACACACTTAATATCCAGTTACCTTCATCAAAACATTTACACAGAAGTGTCTCCATCCCAGATGAATCCCAATACTACATTTCAGTTGAGCTTAGTAATGGCTTGAGTCCTACAAGGCTGTATCAGAGTGTGGTGCACACCATTACACCGTTAGAAAGCCACTGCTTAGGCCTGGGGCCAGCTAGCATTTTCCTCAACAGTTACCAGGCACACTTCAGGACTTAGCACAGACCAGAGACCAGTCTGAATAAGCAATTTAGATGCAACAAGCCTGACTGGAAGGGTGAGATTCATATAACGTGGATGTGAGCCATGCCATGTTCATTAGCCGCTCTGCCAAAGAAAGACCCTGTAACACATGCTCCTACAGCTCTAACCTACGCACCATACAGTTGAAGGTCAACTAAGTGGGATTTACTGGGATAACAATTCTGGATTTAGGTTCCAAAATCCCACATTATTTATTTTCAACCCTTAGTCTCTAACTAAGAGTTTGAGACTCTAGCTATTTCCCTAATGGGAAAATAAATCAGGTTTTGATAGTTTGAGAAAGAAATTAAATGTCTAAAAGAAAATAGTTGCCTAATTTCTTTCAGGGAACATCACTTAAAAATTCCATTATGTCATTTAAAATTTCTGTGAATTTCTGCTGTTTAGAGTCCCTGTAATAAGGGTGCTGGGTGCAACAGAGACCCCAGAGCCCACCGGAGATGGGAGGTTTTCTTAGGTCAGAAAAGATATTGTTTATATGTAGGTTTATATTTGGGGCTGATACCCAAACATCTGGTCGGAAATGAAAATCCCCCCTGAGCTTGCAGAGGTGGTCATTCCGGCTCCGAGTGGATTTCCAGGGAAAGTTATGGCTGTATCCTCCTCCTCTTGGCATCCCATGTACAGGCACTGAGCATGAGACAGGAAAGAGCAAAGTCCCTCTCCTGAGTCTAGCTAAGCTCACCTGCTTGGCCTCCGTAAAATATGTATTCCCTTATCTATATTTCTCTTCTGAGAATGTTTATGTTTATTTTCCTTATACAAAACATCCCCACTCAGTCCATACTTGCATTCCATCCCCGTCGGTGTGGAACTTTCCTTCTATTACAGTGCAGGTATTTAGCGGAACAAGATAACAGCAGGGAGCTTTGTTACAACCCAAAGACTAAAACTGAAAAGCCTGTAAGTGGGAGTGTTTTTCTGATGGAAAGTGGGGCACCAGCTGATTATTGAGGGTAAAACCTTTCCCTGAACCACTACCTCTGTGCTTGTATTATGTGGTTCTTCTCCTTATATCTCTTTTAATTTTCATTTACATCAAGATCGTTTTCTTAGAGCTGTCTCACGTAGCGAAGAGGAAGGAAAGCATGAATAGACTATTGACTGTTCTGGCTTCATATATAATGCATATGGCACTCTTATCTGTGGAAAATATTATCTTTATAGCAGAATATATTTAAGAGGCCAGAGCACTCCGTTTGTTTTGGCAGGGGAGAGGACTCAGGATGACTGGCCACATCTCACAGTACTGTAAGAGTCAAGACGCTCAGGTTGTGTTTTCCCCTCTTCCTGCGTTCCCTAAGGAAGCCATGGGGCTCTTTTGTGCTTATGTATGTTAAATATCTACCTCCAGAGCTGCAGCGGGATGTTTCTGCACTCACTCATAGCAGCCTGCTTTCCTCTGAACAAGCCCATTTTGATGCCTCTCTTCTAGATTCACGGGAGAAAAGACAGAGGGAGTATTAACCAACCTCACAGTGCAGCCATTTTATCTCGAGCTCTTAGTTCCTTCTTCCAGCTTTCCTACCAACACTTTAACCACTTACAGCTGCCTTTAACATCTCATGGCTGCCTCTGTCCCTTCTTTTGCTGCCTCCAGATCTAGACTTCGTTCAGAAGCACAGGAGAACAGTAGAGAAGGTGCTGTGCTTACCTTCTAAAGGGGTTATTCCTTTTGCCAGCGAGAAGAGGTCAGGCAGTCCCACGGTACAAGGGTAAGGGGGAGAGACTGGAATAATCCCCCATCCCCAGTCTTGCTTGGCTCCCAGGACAGGGCAATTCTTTACTGCTTAAATTCTGTCAAAACCTTTGAAATCATCAGATGAGAGATAAGGCGATAACACTGTTCTAGGTTTGCGTGAGTACAAAGTAGGAGTCTCTTCACAGAAGCTGAGTAGATTTGTTGATTTTTTTTTCCCATTTAGTGCATATTTCTGCACTCCACAGAGTAGAAAATGTTTTGATAATCTCCTGAGAGATGTTGAGCCAAACATCTCAAGAGAATACTCCTCAACACCATTGTTATTTATGCTGTACATCTAAACATACATGAACAAAGGAAGGCAGATGCGAGAGGGAAAAAACTCTACTCCTTCCTGCTTTCTTCTTCTCATACATTGCCATAAGGGTACCAAATGACAGAAAAACAAAGAGAAACTTTCAGAGGTCCAACTGAGACCGGAGTCCCACCATGAAAAGTAGAAGCAGTTCCTGAATGGCAAAGTAATCCCTAACTGAATGTATAGCCTAAATCAGGAACACCATCATGCAGGAAGGGAACCGAGGCAGAGATTTGCAGTATTACACGCTGCGTGATCTGTTGGAGGGTACATCAGTCATAACCGAAACTGAATTTGAGTAACCTGGACCTCTATTCAAACGCCTCAAGCATGGGTCCATGGCTGCTTTTAGTACTGACAGAAAGAGTTACAGTTTGGCTGATAGAGGAAAATTACCATTCTTCGTTTCTCTTATGTGTTGAAATACAGTCCTTCAGATTAATCCAGTACGGTTATTGACACTAAACTGTTCAGATGCCCAGAAGATACAAACCTTCAATAAAAAGTACTGGCATAGCTACATACAGATGAAGGATAAATTCACCGTATCTACTCACCTGATATGCAGGATATGCAATACAGCAGGTTTGCGTACATCTTCAGTAGCTTGATGATCTTCGGTGGGGTGCTCACTTTGAAATGCTTGAACAGAGACGCAGGTATCCTACATTATATCCTGCACAACAGGAACTTTGATACGGGCAAAGGAAGGAGAAGGAAAGCACATGGTGGGAGCCGTTCGAGCTCCTTCTTCAAGAAAGAGTTTCGCATGCCATTTTGCACAACGTGGCGTATTCCAAGGACAAAAGCAAAAAGCTCTTCAGAAGTTTCTTCATGAGCTGGAGATAAAAGTAATCCCTGCTAGGGATGGTTTAGCAGTATGCATATATGGGGGAGGAATTTCAGAGGAAGGGAAATACCCCTCCACCCCATCCTGAGTTTTCAATACTACTTTGTAGTTCTGCCCACTTTTGAAGTAGCTTAAAAGAAATGGAAGTAGTTGGAATGTTTTTACACAAGAAATACTTCCTTTTGTATAATTAAAATTATTGTGGTTGGCTCCTAGAGTGAGGAGCTCATAAATTTGTTTCCAGTAGCAATCAGTATGGTTAATACCCATCCTATCAAACCAAGCTAACTCATGTTCATTTTGGGCCTCATCCAGAGCTCATTGATGTCAGCGGAAAGAAACTATTGACTTAAATGGGCTTTGGAGTAGACCCTACAAGCTGAAAAGAACAGATAATCTGGCTACTTCTGCAACAAAGAAAAAGGACATCCAGTGAAAATAAAAAAGAGGAAGTCAAAATAAAATAATAATTTTAAAAAATCCTAAAACCACCAGACAAAAGGGCACCATGATAAAGGGACCGGTTGTTTTGTACAACCCAGAGTTGTGACAGGGAGGGACAGGGAACTTCATGCTTCAGAGGGTGACAACATCAACAGTTAGAAACCAGGAGAAGGCAAAATGAGAAGACAATTAGCCTTTCATATCTGATACTGTAGGATTCATGTACCTTTCTTTGGATTAACACTTGACCAGTGATGCAGAAAAAATATTACAGGAGATCACCTTATGTTTTATGTATTCTATCCAGACCTGTGGTATCAAGTGTTGAAGTTGTCCAGTTAAAAATAGAGATCAAAAAAAGATATGAATCAAGAATCCTGAAAGACATACAAACTTAGGGAAGGTTTATAAATAATACAGCATGTTGAATGGTGGTTCTGGCCAAGCTGGATGAACTATCGAAAGCTACGAGGACCTCTGAATTGACTTCAATACTCAGCAGGTTTCCCATGGGAACTGACATCTGCAATGCAAATTCTGTACCTAAGCCCTACAGCAGGATTGCTAGATCTAAGCATTAGAATCATAAATAACTCCCCCTTCCACCGCTTCTTACAAATAATTAAAATACAAGAAATAAAAAATTCGAAGTTTTTTTTTTTAATTTACCTCATGGTTTAAGGAATTACAGTGTCACTGGAACTCTGAATAGTAAAATGCTTATTGAATTCAAGAAGGCCAAGTTCGTGTCAGTGACAATTGGCTTCACTTCCTACTTTATAAGTTCTTATTATAGTGAAATCATTCTGTGAAGGTCTCCGCTTTGAAAATTTCACCAGCATTAACAGTCATGAATTTCCTGCGGTCAGGATGCTGCAGCTCCCCTTTGCAGTTCCCCCACCCAAAATCAAAAATTATTATTGTTTACATGTCACTGTCTCATTCCCATGACAGTTATACCTGCAGTGATATTGCATTATATTGTACACATTACATTGGATATTAATTCTTACATATCACTTGACTTTGTTGTGTTCTTTTCATTTTTTTAAGTTCAGCCAAAGTCATCCTTTATGTACTGACTTTGTGTTCTACAGATTTTAAATCAATGTAGAGAACCATGCTATTTAAGTAACAGTTCTAGTAACCCAAAAGATCACCCCAAACGTCCCAGAACAAAGAGCTGACATGACATAAAAGTCTAGGCTTCCAAAATCTTGTATAAGTCTGTAAAATACCTGTTAGGTGATCTGATAAGTCACTTGACTTTTCCATACTTTGATATCTCCAGTTCTGAAGTGAAGTAACACTCTTATCTTTTTGAGATGAAGCTAATTCTTCTATTGACAGATTGCTCTGGGAACTTCTGCCAATGCACAGCTTTGCTAAAGTGTCCAGTAGACATATTTCTAGAGGAGCAACAATGCAGAGATATGAAAATAAGAGAAGACTATACAGGGTCTAACCTCAACTGACAATTGTAAATATATTTCCTTGTTGTGAAATTAAATCCTTAACTTGTGTTTACTGGTCCGGGTCAAAGGACGAAAGTGTGGGAAGGAAGATTAGAGTTTTTGCTTCTGTATGCATTTTTAAGGTAACAGTTCCTTAGATGTACATGTACAACTAAGTACATGTACAAAAGTACGAAGTAACTCCCCTTTCTACTAAAAAGGTAAAGGGTAATGGTTGTTTTAATGGTACCAGGAATGTGTAAGCAAACAGTAAGACTTCTACTTACAGGAATTAAACAAGCCACTCAAAGCAAACAACCCTTCCCCTTTAAAACAAAGAAACAAGAACAAAGTAGTGTTCTAGACCCTGCCCTATACTGACCTCCCTTAAATACCAAACTACATCAGAAATGGTTGATACAGCTGAATGAGGTAAATTACAACTACTTAGAAAATCAAATAGAAATGTCATTGCATTACGGTTTTAAATAAAATGTAATTATGATGATTAGTACTCTGGCTGTATAGATGTAAATGGAGCAATAATACTTACAAATATTACCATGAAGGAAGTTTCCCTGTTCATTTGCATATGGGACAAGCTCCTTTCCTGTGTTTGAAAGGGATGGAAGAGGCCTCATCTGCAAGCAGACTTACAGGAAACAAAAGGAAAAGTGAATGTATATTCAAGCACTTTGAGAAAAGTATTGGATTTGTTCCAAAAAATCTGGCACCATTTCTGGAACTTATGTGCCTCCCTAAAACTGTCAAAATGAATCTGTTGATTAGAAAAAGTGTCTGCAAATGTCTATAAGGGCTCTTGAAATATTAACTTCTGAGCCAAAGAGTATCCTGTACAGTCAGGAACAGATATATCATGGGTAGACAAGCAAAAGAACTTGTACTATGTTTTTCATGTATGAAAGAAAATTAGCTTGGAGGAATTTTATTTTTGCAGTTAAAAAGTGTCCACATGAAAAAAGAAATCAAAAATAAAACAAAAACACTAGATGGAAAAAAATTATAACATTGTTTTTTAACTGGTAAACCAGAAAAAAATATTAAAATGCACATTCTTCAGCCAATACTTCAAACAGAAATACTTAATTTTGACTGCTGATATTAACCCCATGTCTTGCCAGCATCTCTTACCAGAAAGGTACTGGGTAGTTTAGAAGAAAATCAGATTTTTGGTTGAAGGGTGGTCTGGCACTGAAGATATGTGGTATACTTCCTGTACTTGCCATAAAACTAGTCTCTCTATGCTAATAAGACACTAATTCTTTTGCTATTTCAATATTTATTTGCAAAAATACACAGGGTTTTTCCAGAGAAGTTTTGACATGATAAAAAAGTAACAACCCAGCTGATTCTTAACAATTTACCAAAAGGCCAAAATACATTCTTTAACGTGTGGTCAAGCTGCTCTGGCAGATAATCGCCACTTGGGCCAACATTGCATTGCCTTAGTTCTCATTTTAGATTAGGTGTGTCTTTGTGATCTTTGTTTATATTTACACAGAAGATCAAGTTGAGTTGTCCTATCTTTAATTAGAAAAAAAAGTTAGTTATTTAGGAAATATTCCTCTGAGGAAATGTCAAAGTCTCTAGTCAGTGCCCCCACCTGAGCTATTTCCCGTGCCTGAATCTCATTCAGACATCTTATTCTGAAATAGATATCTCAAACAGGTGGGATGAGTCATGCCTAAAATACTTGTCCTCTCCATGGACTACGAAAGGAATTGAGAGGGCTTAGTTCAGCTGCAGTTTTCTCACTGAGACGATTTGAATTTCAGTTTACATGAATCACTTGGTCTGTCTCCGCTGCAAATAGAGAAAAGAAGTGGGACATCAGCAGGACCATTTATCTTATCCTAAAGCAGGCAGCATGAATTGTCTTCTGAAGCTGCGTACCTGTCTTTGTAGACTAGAGATGTTTTCCTGCACCAGGCCAGAAGAGAAACTTTTGGACTGCTTTGCCAACCAGCATCCAGACAGCCCAGAGATCAGTCATGCAAATCCCATCTAATAATCAGTATTTGTTCATTTACTGTTCAAAACACACAATTCCAGATTTCTCTCACAAAACTGCATCAGAGATACCAGCGTATATAATATTACATGAACGTAACCTGAAGCTTGTTCTAAGGTTACTCAAAGGCACCCATCACTTATCAACAAAATCACTCAAAACCAAGATTATCACCAGATACAGTGACATTAACTTCCGCATCTACCTCAACTCATATCACAACTCAAATGTCAGAACACCCAAAAAAAGCCAGCTCCACGGCCAACTCCCTCTCAATGCCAGTGCGCAACTGACCACAAAAGTCGTCAAAATTACATCCCTGCCTCCTCTCTGAGGCTGTTCTTTAACTTAACCACCTTATTTGCAGAAATAGGGAAAAACATGTATGCCTGAGCAAACAACAGCAAGATGAAAAGAAAACCCAAAGTGCCATCCTCTCTGCTCAGTGAGTTGTGTGAGAAAATAAGAAAAAGACACTTTCCTCAGGATGTCAGGTGCCTACAGGTGGCAATGTAGCCCCTTTAGCCTTCCCTACAGCCAAGTGTGTTGAGTATTATGGGTGGGAGATGAACACTGCCACCACCAAAATGTGCCTCAAAACACGCAAAGCCTCTCAGAAACACTGTCATAAAACATTTTGCTTGACCAACAGTGGAAGGAGTCTATGAAGGGTAGCTTTCCTGAAATACATCAATAATAAAAGACACAGTCAAATAAATAAGCTTGGTCCCTCCAGTAAATCACCTTCTCTTGTCCCCTCCTTGAACAATTCTGTTTGTTTGTAGGTACATTCATACATCCATGACAGGAATTTTGACTTCTGAGTATACACAGGAAAGACGCAAAAATTCTATTCCCTTTGTTAAGTTTAGTAAATAAGCTATTGAAAAACAAATCCAATTTGCCACCATGGGAGCTAAGATGAAGCATCTAAAAAATGTTGTGGAAGAACTTCTTTTAGGTTTCAGAATTAAGCCAGTGTTAAAGAAGGCAATTTCATACCATTTCCACAAGCCCAAAGATAGTACACATTCCAAGGATGATTTCTGGTCATTTCATATGCAACAGTCATTAGACAATATGCAAAAAACAGTCTCCAACACAGAGACTGACATGTAGGGCCCTTCACATCCAAATGAACTCTCAATCACCAAAGAGCAATGTTTTCTTTTTAGGCTTTCTTGTTAAGAGAATGGTGAATCATTTTTTAGGCACCTTTATGTGGGGAGTACAGAGAACCTCAGGCTCTCTAAAGAGATAAAGATGAACACCTTTCTCAGAGAAATAGAAGCTTAGGTTGTGCTTCAGCAGAATTGAACATAGATTTACTGTCCTCCTCAGAAGTGCTCTGACCACTCTGCACTATAAAGAAGGTAGACTTGTCTTCTTAGTTAATGAAAGGGAACATACTCATCCAACCAGGATTATAGCCCAGGTAGTGAGAAGTGAATAATCTCTATATTGCCTAAATCCTAGGTAAAGCATGTTTACCCTTATTCATCTCCTACTACGTGACTACTGGGGATACTCCCCCTCCCTTGGCAAGCTTAAGGTCCTGGTTTGGATGGCGACGTCTCCTTACAGCGTTAAGTCAACCTTCTTCAGGTTTAGAAATGGTAGAATTCAAGGCAAAAAATCAGGTTTTTATAAAGTTTTCTTGACAGCAACTGCCCAGTCCTTTGTGCTTACCATTCCATGGTAGCACTTCATTCAGGGTATATAGGATTTTTACATGACATACATTACTCATGTGACTTAATGGAGTCCCAAAAAGTCCTCAGATTTTTAAATACTAGGGGAATACAGACACCATATAAATATAATAAAAGGAACTAAGGTTAGGATCTGTATGAGATAGTAAGAGAAATTAGCTCCATTTCAATAAACCCTGTCCTGGTTCCCATTTGTTAATGCAGAGACTCTATAACACAACTGGAAATAGAAAAAGGCTGCTGGTGTGGAAGCTTTCAGGTGCAGCCTGAAAGCAATTTGTTTAAAGCTTCTGCATGATTGTGAATTAATGCTGTAGAAGACTAAATGTATGTGCAATTTTAGGACACATACAGTGGAAGAATCTGTTTCTAGCCAAGGTAAAGCCACAAGCTTTCTGGAAAATGACCTTCCAAAAGTTTTCACTGTTGTTGTGGACTGAGTTAAACTGATATGCAGTGGGAGAGGACATTACATTTCTCTTGGAAAATGAGAAGCACATAGGAAATAAAATTGTCAGGGTTTTCTGCTTGGAATCGAAAATTGTTGAAGGTTGAAGTCTTTAATGTAAGGCGTTTATCAACAGAAGCAGAATCTGTGGTTTCTATCTGACTAGCAGTGAGGTCTGCAAAAGGTACTTCCTGCTGATGAAATTATATAGTTAGAGATTTTGGTCCAGATTTTGCACTCAGGAAGCCCTTGAAAACTTGTTTGTTGCTGTCGAGCTGTGGGAATGAATAGATTTAAAATTAACTACTGACATATTTTTGAGGCAGCCCAAAGAGTAACAGCAAAGATTTTAGCACAAGTGGAATAGAGAAGTGTCCCTCTGTGTCACGGTGGGCTGGAGAAGGGGCAGCGTTGTAAGCAACAGCCAGCAAAGTTGCATTTTGCATAGGCTGGAAGGAGACCTATATTCCAAGGTGGCAAAGCACTATTTGTACCATCATATCCTTACCTCCAGAGTGGATAGGTCACAGAGGGCCATTCACCATGACCAAGATCTTCCAACATCTCTCCTGTTTTTCAGTGTCCACAATGAGGTGTCTCAAAAGCACCCAATTATCAGACTCCGGGGACTAAAATATAGAGAATTCATTCCCTTTTTACAATGGTTTAGCAGCCACATTAAGTAACAAAAGAGCCCAAAGTCAGACATTCTGCTGAGAAATATCTAAATCTCTATGTTGAGGGATTTCTTAGCTAAGGTGTTGCAGGTTACGTTACTGTTACTCATTGACCAAAATCCTGCAAGAAACTTAAACTACGTAACTTACGTATAGACAGCAACTGCCCCTTTTTGATTGCTGCGTAAAAAAGGGCAAGATTTAAATACAATGCAAGGGCATGTAAATAGAACTAGGCCAGAAGGGCTAAAATAAAGGATGAACTTGAAGAAATAGTTGTGGACACAGAAGCCATAAAGAGCACATAACACTGTTAGAACGATGTAACAACAAGAACACGAGCTGTGATCCTGCAGTCTGATGGGGACAGGCGTTCCCAGTGCCCATGACCTCTATGGAGACTGGTACAAATGTTTCACCTGCCAGATTGCACCTTACCAGGGGCTCAGGACCAGCAATTAATATGAGAGTGTGGGAAAGAGAAGTTTGGGGCGGGGGTAGAATAAAGATCCACAGAAACCATGCTTCCTGTGAATCAAAAAACAGCTCCTGCTCCTTCATGGGTGGCATAGAAGCAGCATGAGAAACAAGAATGAAACATTTTTGAAAATGTAATCCTAATGCTGGATGGAATTTTTCAGTTCCTAAAATAGCCCGAGTTGTTAAGAGTGCAGGTAGGAGTTTCTGCTTCCAGGAAATTGCTTTGCTTTTGTGAATAGTACAAATGTTTCTCCAACAAGCAGGTCTATGAAGAAGTAGAGTGCTCCTTTAGGGCATGTTTCTGTCCTGAGGAAATCAATGAAAGCTTTGCTATTAACCGTTTTGGGAGCAGGATATGGCCCATAATCTGATTAACAGATGCTTTGAGTCTGTGTAGACTGACTTTTCAAAGACATACACAGATAAAAGACTTTTGCTTTCATGTCACACTTATCTTTCTTTGTTGTAGCGTAAAAGTCTGTAAAATGTTACCTTACTCCTAACTCATAATACAGCTGTTTTACTTATGCTCAAAATATTTCATCTGCCAGGGCCATGATGGTGGATAATCTAATTATATAGTTAATTCCATACATGCATTGTGGCCTTTAGGGAAATGACAATTTGGGACTAGAGGTTTCGCTTCAAGCATGGTTCAGCACTGACGGAGAAGTGGAGCAGCACCATCTCTCCTGAGCAGCAAGAGTATCAGCCTGATACTCATGCTGTTCTCCTGAGATTTAGGTAATCCTTCTGGGAAGGGAATGAGATGGTTGATCTCTTTGGGCTGAAGAGAGTGAAAGAGAGAAATCCTTGGTTCATGTTGAGCCATGAAAAAACTTTTACGCTACCTTGAATATCAAATATGAAGAAATGAAGTTTCCTATCAGAGAATGCTAAGCGCATTGGATAGAGAACACTGTGTCATAAATATGTCCTTTTCATGGCATTTCAGAGGAATCAACAACTGTATGTTCTGGTAAGTGTAATATAAGAAAGATATTTCAAATTTATGACATAATTTAGGGTATTTTTCTTTTAAGACTAATATGGAAATTTTGAAGGGCCAGATTGAAAAGGCCTGCTGTATGATTTGTTGCAACACTGAGATCACAACTCTTCCTCTACCGCTTTTCCACCCAGCACATTTTTAAAGGACATCAGTTTGAGAAAACAGGCACTTTCAGCGTCATCAATTTTCATCAAAGTGACTGGAAACATAGTTATTTCTTGCAAGGTCATCTTAGCTCTGTTATCTATTTTTTTTCTTCCTTGCTTCTTGTTTCTACCCTCAACTGCAACTCTTTAAGAGCTTTTTTTGCCTTCTGTGAAAGAAGTTGAAGCCCCGGTGTGGAGAGAGGAACAAATTCTGGTGTCCCTTGTGTCTAGGATCAGCCATGTCTCCCAGTTGTCAACAAGGCATGTCAAAGGGCCCAGCTTACCCAGCAGTGCATTAAAAAGCCCTTTCCAAAGCATAAAAATGTCAATCTCATTTCTTTAGAGCTGAATTTTTTTCTCTCTATTGGAATAAATTGATTCAGCACAGAAACCGTGCCTCTTACCCTTCTATCTAATCCCGACAGGTCTCAGACCCCCAGCTCTCTGCTTGCAGCTGCTGTGAGTTTTTCTTTTCCCTCCTCACACTCATGCTCTCTTTCACAGTCCATCAGGTCTGGATCTCAGTCACAGGTCCTTCCACTACAACTTGAAACATGTGGGAAACAAAAAACTCAGGCAACCTAATGTGTGCAAGAAATGAACTTTCAACCCAGATGTTGACAAATTCCTCTTTACCCTGCATTTACTCTTTTATGGCACCATAATGTTGGACTAAGGATTTCTCCTCTTTGTTGGGATGGTTGTTTGAGAATATTCTAAGGTGAAGGTGAAACATGTCTTCTTTAAGAGTCCAACATGCCCTTAAATGGCTTTATTGACAGCCAGCACCCTCTCTAACCCCTACAAAACTCCGCTGCAGACATTTCTCCCTTTCTGCCTCCCAAAAAGTCCACATGCACCCACTCTCTACAAATGGCATAGAAAGGGCTGTTACTGCTCCAAGGGTAGTTGCAAACTAAAGCCGGTGCTTCACCATGTGAAAATCTCCAGACCTTGCCCATGTGTATTTGTAGAGGACACTTGACTTCACATACATGTATGGTAGTCAGGTTTCTTTCTAGTCTTTGGACTGAAGTCCATTGGGGTTCCTCCTCTGCAATCTCCTGGCCCTCACACAGTTTCAAAAAAAACATGGGACACCTTGCTGTTTCCTGCTAGATTATCTCATTTATCTTGGGTTCTGCTGCAAGAGTGGGCAAAATGGTCCCTACATCTGCTTTACCTAATCGCAAGGGTTTTCCAAAATCACTCAGTGTTAAGTATGTTCCCATTGATGTCAGAGATAGTCCAATTGCAAACAGCAGTGTGGAGACTGGTGTCCATCTCCATGCAGAGACACTGAAAGGAATTTGTGTTCTAAAAACCCCAAGCCATCATCCTAAAATATTCTTCCAAACGCTAGGGGTCACTCGGCCTCACCTCACTTACTTTGGTTTAAATTGTCCAGGCACTTAAGACTACACGTGCCCAGAACTGCTTTTCTCCTGGCAAGACAGCGTAGAACCACTCTGGCTTGTGTCTAGACACCTTCAGAGTCTACGATGAGTTGCTTCTCTGCCTAGGTCTCAATAAGAGACCAGACCGTCAGGCATCATCACAGCATTCCTGACATGAATCAACAAGCCTAAAAGCCCTGGAAGAAGCATGGATGACTACCACTTTGCGACTGGCAGAGTCACCCTGGCATTTATATCATAACCTTTAGGCTAGATCACTTGCCTAAACACTGGAAAAATTAAGTGTTCATTTCCTAATTTAGCTTGTTGGTATTACAGTCTCCTAGGAAATTTGTCTGTAGTCTCCAGGTCAGAAGATACTTGGCGCAGGAATACTTTACCTTTCCTCCTGATGTAGGGCAATATCTACAACAGCAAGGTCAAGCTGCAAGAAAAATCATTCTATTAGTGCAGGGCTCATGACATTCACTTTGAAGGGGCATAGTGGGTCGTGTTCTAAGGTCTCTTTCTAATGTCACCTATGCACTGATGATAATATGCTTGAAGACAGAAGTATTCTAGCACGCATGGAGCAGCTATTAGGAGTCCCACTTGTTTTTTCAGAGTGCTAGAATTAGGGTGCTGCAGAATTAGGTTCTGCCTGGTTTGTTCTTCATTTCTGTTTCTCTCTCCAACAATTCTCAATTTTTTCCCCTCTCCATCTCTCTGCCCATTCTAACCACACTGCTTGCAGAAGACAGGAGGTTACTTTCTCACTACTGCCTGTAGTCAGAACCTTCTCAAGATGTGGTGCACATGGTAATTTGAATGACATCAGGAAGCAAGGGGACACTTTAGCTTGTATGAAATGGACAGTGTAGCTATCTAGGGCATCTGTAATGTAGCCTTCTGTGTCTGAGCTAGTCTCCTTAGACTCCATTAATAAGCAATGGAGTCAACTGGTTTATTTTTGCAGCTTCTTCAGGATGTGAAAAATTATGCTCTAACATCACCTTTATTTTCTCAACTCGACTATAAAGACATCTGAAGGACACTAGCTGAGCTGTGGATGCGAGCACTGCTGATATTCAAAGTTAGGAGCTGTGCATCTCACCCTTCATCCTTTGTGGGGCCTCGTTTTATTGCACTATTTGAGATGACCCAACAAAATCAACCCAGGTACCTCTGAACTGAGAAAAAGATTGGATTCAAGAAGAGATCAAACTCTACTCTGGTGCAATTTCTAGTCTTTAAATATATTTTCTCCTTTTCTTCTAAAAAGTCTGGTCAATAGATACCACTCTCACTATTTCTGGCAGTGAGACACTAAGGCATGATTATGACTGATCACTCTCTTCCCCAAAGAAGTGGCATCACATCTACCATACTCCTGCTCAGAGGAGGACGGAGCTTGTAACAGTCTGAAAGCTTCTCAGCTGAGTGATACTTCTTAAGGAATGCTGACGCATGCTACACTAATTCACAAGAATGTGAAAGCAATCTCCAGAACATGACAATTCAGTGACTGGCTGCAGTTAGCAAGTGATTGGGAACATGATCTAAAACTCCAGCCTCCCATTTATCTCAGGCTAACTGTTGACAAAACAGTTTTCAGACTTTATGAAATGCAGGCACGTTGCATAGACATTTAGGCAGGAATTTCTTGGCTTTAGCCCCTGGACAACCTTGTAGTTAAATAGTTAAAGAAAGTTGGTAAGAGAAACGAATAGTATTCATTATTTTTGGCCACGTATATGTGTGTGTGTATATATAGAGAGAAAAAGACATATATATTTACTTTTATAATCTGATAGCCTTGTGTCAATCGAGCTATGTATACTACAGTTTGAGTTTCTAGTGACGTTGCCTTTCACCCAAGACCACCCTGCTAACAAGACTGTCTGCATGGCCATGATGGGTCGTCAAAGGTTCTCTGAAAAACTTAACACTAGTTTGGTAAATCATCTCAGGGTATTTCTGATCTGATAAGCAAAGGCGAAACTGCTGGCCTGAGGCAGGAGAAGGTCAAGTGCCTCACAGCATCTCCCATGAAAGGCTCCCTGTAGGTCATGCTGCCTTCTGGCACACCCACGCTGAGACTGTGGCTGAGCAGGAGGTTAAACCATGGGATCCTGCAGCCAGACCAGCTTGTTGATCTTCTGGTTTACGGGCATTTGGGCAAGTCACTACTCGACAAACTGCATTTTCAGCTGTGCTCTAGGTCAGATTTTTCAGGCTCGGATCTGGGGCTATGTTTTTAAAACTGCTCCATACCTGTAGTTCACCCTGCAATTAAAAAGGTTGGTCTGTGCCTCCTTTTACTCCCATGTGAATGGGGCTGAAGAATCCCTACCTCTAGATTTCTAATTTTGAAAGGGAAAATGCTGCAAACCTGTCCTTTCTCACCAGAAAACATGAGTTCATTTACCGTCATATCTTTCCTTCTCAGAAATCTACCAACACTTTCTTATGATGGTAATATCATCAAATAAATAAAAATTAAAAAAAAAAAAAAAAAGGAAAGAGAGGTCAGGAAATAAAGCTAATTCTGGTTCATAAATCTTCTTCCACATGTATATTTGCACACAACAAATCTAAAAAAAAAGGACAGTCATTTGAATCAAAATCCTTATATTAATCTGCTCTGTTGTAAGACTATATAATCACAATATTAAACTGCTGTCTTCATTCTTTTTGACCCATATGATCTCTCTCCCTACCATCTCTGGGTTTTCTTTCTCCACTTTCTTCCTTATTCCAATTTGCCATATTTTTTGCAGAATAACCCAAGGACTGCTTTAACCAGTACCAGGTTGTTATTCCTAGTTGCACAGGAGAAGAGTCAATCCTGTAAAATTCTACATATACAATTAAAATGAAAGCTTTACGTTAATAATTTCCTTCATGGCCAGACTGTAGGTCCACTGAGAATATTTGTATTTTCCACTCAAGGAAGTAAAGTAGTTTTGAAGGTTGGACCTTTAGGAGCAGTTTAACATCTGATCTGATAGACAGTAGAGCTGGAGCACAAGTGCACCTGAATTGAACTCGAATTTATCTGTTAGCAATTTCCAATTAAATCCCTGGCTTGAGTTGGCTGACTTCTCCAATTAAATAAAATAAAGCTCTCTAAAGTCAGAAAAACATTTTATATTGAGGTAAATGGTAAATTTACCATCAAGACATTCTGATTACAATAAAAACGCTTAAAAGTCAAAGATTCAAAGCAAAACTTATTGAAAACTCATGTTTTCAACATAATTATAAGTGTTTCCACAGAAAGCAAGAGTGCAAGGTATAACCTGAGTCATTCACTTAATAACTTTCTTTGCATGGGCTCCAATTCAAAATATTAACAACTATTGACATTTAGTGATGTAGCAAATGCCTTGTTTTGAATACAGATGGTGAATTTGGGTACTACTTATTGATATTGGCACACACCACTTGGGTTAAGATCTTGGGGATGGAATAGACACACAAAAAGGGGATGACATGAAGAGATCAAATCCCAGTCTTTGCAGAACACTGCACTGGCAGATTGCCTGTAGTAACATGACAAGAAACCTGTCATTCCAATATAACTTTGGGAGGCTCCTGTCTCAGAGGAGTCTTTCCTGAACAAATGGTAGAAATTCAGTTAGCTTCCTGGAATGTGAATGCCTGAGGCAGTGAGGTTTACTCTTTGAAGGACATGGTTTAAAAGTCGACTTCATTTTTCAGGTGAGGTTGACCATTAGCTAAGGTATCTATATGCAACCTTTTGTATGGTCATAGAATAATTCAACTGGAAATTGTCTAGTCCAACATCTTGGTCGAAGCAGGACCAGCTATGACCCCTCTTTGTTTGTGCTATTTCCAAGTGCTGAAAGTAGAGAAATCACCATACCTTTTCACTATAAACTTTCTTATTTTTTCATTGCTGATCTTCAGGTTCATGCCAGATCATGAACTGCACAGGAACAATATTTGCTTAAAGCAAATAATATTAAAAACTTGGTGCCAAAACCTGACACATGTTGAGCAACCCGTTGCAAATTCTGCCGACGATAATTGAAGATCCTTCACAAATCCTCACCCCTCTGAAAAGTTGGATTTAGTCTGGAGAGCAACATCTACAATCAGAAACTCTTATTTCAGGTCCTGTTTCTTAATGCATCCAGAGGTTTCCTTTCCATTCAAATCTAATAGTTGCTCAGATAATGAGGCTCTGTGACCCTCAGGAGTGGTTAGTCACAAAAATACAAGAGTTTCAGAAATCTAAAATATGAAAAATCCTTAGGTATCAAAAGTTCTTGGTTTACATTTTTAGATTTTAGGTTTACCCTTGGCCATCAATACATAGAAGTGCAAGACTACAAAAATCTCAAAGCTCTTTAGAAATGCTGATGGTCATTTTCATTAAAGTCATGCTCATCCACTGGGACATTACACCAAAAAAGTAGATATTCTTAGTTATTGAAAGAGTTCACAGTAGCATAGAACACCCTGTAACAAGTACTTAGGACAAGTAGTAAGGACAGAGGTTTCGATATACACAAAACTATCATCGTGAGCATGAAATTAGAAACTGCCTTGAGGCTTTCTCTCTCTTCTAGCTAGAGAAGTGAAACATTGGAAGCTCAGTTACACCTGGTCTGTATCTTAAATCATGGCCTCCTATACAATAGCCACATCAAGGTGACCTCAGTGTCTGTTTACGCTACAAAGTGCTATACACCAATGTCCCAGTTTGAAGGGAGGAGCAGACAAGACAGGTGACCCAAACCTGACCAGCTGGGGTATTCCATCCCATCTGCCCCATGTTCAGTATAAAAGCTGAGGGATCAAAGGGTCAACGCTCTTTCTTCAACAGCCGACATCCGAAGAAGACTCTATCTGTTCGTCTGCCTTTGATCCTGATCCATGTGTTCCTGACTCCAGAGCTGGAACCCAGTTCCCATCCATCACTGAGTCCAGTCTGGGACTTCCCCAGTGCCTGCCGGTGACGTGACTGTCATCCTGGGAGCTTGAGACAGTTTTGTATATATTGTATCTATTTCATTATTTTCTTTGTTTTGATTTTAATATTAATTCTTCATTAAAGTAGTTTAGTTCATTCTAAACTCTAAATCTCCTTATCTCTTCCTCTCCTTGCTTTTGGGGAGGGGCCATCTATCAGTCCAGTTTTGGTAAATTTGGCCAAAAGCCATGACAACCCTTGCATAAGGGAGTTTACCATTCAAATATGACCTTACAGTGGAAACAGGCAAGTCTAATAGTTAAATAATGGGACAGAAAACAGAAGCAAAATATTCTGTTTCATATGCTTTGGCTTAAAACTAGAACCACTGAAAACACTAGACCCCAGTTTAAATCACCAACTACAACAGCAATCTCAGTTTATTTTTATTTTTATTTTTTTTTCAGCAAAGTGTTTTGTTTTGTTTTTTTTTGTTCCAAATTACGTGCACTGCCATCTGTACTCTCCTTCAGTGGCTAAATGAGCTTGTAGGCTGAGCAATTTCTAATTCGCTTTGATTTTTAAAAGAAACCTCACATGCACAATATGAATTGGTTATTTTCCTTCCCTTTTCATTTTTTATGAACAGAATTGTAATTCAGAGGGTCTGATTTGTTATTTTGTGCAGTATTCTGAAGCCATTAAGCAGCCTGCATGTTATCAACTACTCAATAATTCTCCCCTGTTTTTTTCCCCCTGCTAACAGGTTATCATCTTGCCATGCTCCGTGCTTTAGATTCAGTCATCGCTGGCGCGCAAGGAAAGCCTGCAGCAACCAAGCGGGGCATTCCTTCAATCTGTATTTAACAGTTAATTGCATACCTGTTCCTTGAAGTACTGCCACAATTCCTTGCTTCACTGCAAAGTCTTTGATATCAACCTACTGCTTTTGGAAAGATTACAACTTGTGCACTCGGCTACTCTGGTCAGATGTGCACAAGAACATCAAGTATGAAAGTAAAATTGCTTTCTGCGCTGTGTGTGAACCCAACAAACCTCTCAATTGCCATGTTCGATATGCTTCAAACCAGTGCAAACCTGCAGGGAAGGCGCTTTGGGAGAACGGAAATTTCCAGCAAGGAAGCTGGCTCTCTGAATGGGATGAAATGTAGAGGGGGCTCATAATATGGGTACACTTAGATACTTTGCCAGAGCTGTACCCACATCTTCTCCTCAGTATATTAGCACCAAATATTGTTTTCATTTCCAGTAATGTAAATCCAGAATGGCACCCTAACAGTGCATTCAACAGGATTTTAATCAAGATTCTTCTTAAGAAAGAGACCTGCCACACACTGAATGGGAACTTAAATTGACACTTTCTAACCAAGTAGCTCAAACTAATACCCTGTCAATAGCAAACTAGACCCAGAATACACAGAGTGCACAGAACAAAAGGCTATCCACAACTTTGATACTAGTGCCGAAGGGTATGAAGACTTACATGACTTGCAATATTGTGATAATATTTGGAGTCCGATAAACAGGCTCCAGATTATTTAAATTTTCATAGTCACATTCGTGTAATTTTAGTGTCCTCAATACCTCTAGTACTTCACTAATATTTTAGTGGAGCCCATGTCAATATTAATGCATTGCCACAAATGTATCTATAGTCTGACATTAGAGATTTGTGCATAAATGCATAAACTAACTAGGTATTGATTTGCTCTTTCTTTTGTGGAAAAGGAGTTTGAGCAGAGTGGGGTCAGGAGATGCTGACTGTATTGGGAGTTTTGAGATATCTTTGGCTGCAGGCAGTCTTACCTTACACCTGGGTATGGTCCAGGATTTGCATTGGCTGTGGATGAAGATGTCAGTTGACGCTGATTTTTTTTTTTTTTTTGCAGACTCATCTATAATTTTGAGTACCATTTGACTCGGAGGATCTCCTTATCAGTTTGCAAATGTTCTATGTTCTCCATGTGGGTGTTACATCACATTTTGTACACACTGGAAAATTATTTATCCATCCACATGGTTCGCCTCCCATTTGACATGTACCTATACAGTAGGATCCAGTAATTTTTTTACTCCAGACTAGACATCCGAAATCCAACCTCAGCCTGGAAACCCTGGTTATCATGATACTTTTCCACTGCCAGTAGACCCCCGTCTGCCCTCTACACATAGTCATCACCTACAGGATATATTGGCAGTGTTAGCAAAGAAAAGCTACAGACTTGGGAGCTATCAGTGAGGTGATGGGCCAAAGGCATATGTTTATAACTTGTCAAACAACGTTTTTGCCTCCGTCTGAGATCAGGGATTACATGAAGGCAGTCTGGGCTGAGGTTCAGAACTGAAGGGCGGTAAAAATTCTTGTCGATTGTAGGAGAAGCAACTGGAAAGACAATTCTCATATATCTATACTACAAGAGCAAATGGCAGACCAAAATGACCAACAAGAGTCATATTTTAAAAATCTTAAGCACCAAAGAGACTGCTACAGTCATCCTGCATGAGTGTCTGCAGCAAAGGCTAAACATCTTCACTGGGTACTGGGCAGGTTTGGACCCTGAACTCAAATTACTCTGTAGTTGTCAACACTTTCCAATTTGTCCACATCCTGGTTTAGATATGAATACCAGAATTGCACATATTATTTCAGTATCAATCTTAGTGATGTCATGTATCTGAATAGCATTACTTTCTACTCAAACTTAATAACCCACAGATTCTACATGCCAGAACCATACAGTGCACTTTAGCAATTTATACAGAAAATGGTCTTAGGTACAAAATAATCTTCATATTGTTTGGAGGGTTTTTTTTTAAATTGCTATTTTCCAGAATATCTATGGATTGTGTTTATGCATACTTGTGCATGCTGTGTGTACACATACATCTATTGAACCTCATACCTGTGGTTCCTCAGTTCCAGGTATGTACACTTTACCTACCTGTCTCTTAACCCTGATTTCTTTTTGTACCCAAGGACCCTTTTCTGAGATGTTTAAACATGACTAAGTAATTGTGTTACCCAAGCTTTGTGAAAAGACTCTGAGTAATAATTCCTGTAACTGTCCCAACAGCATCTTACATCACTTGAAGAATTCACTCAGGTTTCTTTCCTCACACGAGTGAATTATTTATTTAAAGACATAGGATTCCAACAGTGGCTTTAGTAAAACAAAGCTGAGCTCCGCAAAAATGTTTCAAATACAGTTGAGTAATTTTTGCTGTGTTTGGGGCTATATTTACATGTCTAGTGTTACTTGCTGCAATGCAAGCAAAGGATAATATTCTTCTTTGCTTCTTATTCTCATGTATGAAACCACAAATTGGAGAAACACCAAAGAATGTTTTCACAGGATTGCGTGCACATTAATCATTTTAGAGACTTCAAACAATTGCACGTATGAAGTTATAAAACTGAGAATAGAAAGACCTGAACTAAAATCTTGGAACTGAGCAACTTGAAATGTTGAGAGTACATTAAATTAAAAACTGGATCCAGATCTGAAATTTTCAAATGGCATCAGTCTGGCTTCCCTGCTAGCAGAACCTAAAGCCCAGTAACAAGCTAAGCCTGAGTTTAGGGAAGTGCAAATACCACTTTTAAATCTGGGGGTTTGGCTCATTTTAAAAATATGTAAATACTAGGATGGATACTACAGGTTAAGGAATTTTGCCTTTGACTTCAACAGGACCAGGTCGGCTGCCAGAGCATCTTGGCTGTTGGCGGTATTACTGACAACATCTATTGAAACCAACTTATCAGTAATGGGTTTGGAAATTCAACTTAAAATCATATAGTCTTGGTCTTGCCTTCTGTCTAAGGATGTAAAAAGGAAAAGATCTCTACTGTTACTCCTCACAGAAGAATGGTTTTTTTCTGCAGAACAACTGACTTTCCAATTTTCCACATCAGGACCTTATTCTCTTTACTGCAGAGTTTACCATACAAAGTCACAAACGTATTCATTTCTCTTTTGCTAGCAATTAGTTCTTCAATACATAGGCAGATGGTACTCTTTAGCTGTAGCCTAAATATATGAGCTCCTATTTGCCATAAGATGTAATAGATCATGTTCCACATACAATTTTCAAATGACTTCAAGCCTTAATCATAATAAAGACTCAAGAGTTAATGCTCCTTTGATCTACAGATTATTACTGAACATTTCTAATAATCTAGTTAAGTTCTATGAAAATCACAGAAAGAGACATGAAACAGATTTCTCTTCTCATTTTCTCCAATACCAAGGGAAAGAAAAAGACAAATCCAACAGCAACAAAATTTTTCATTCCCTTCTTTCTTTAACACAGTGAGTGATTTTCTTTAAAAGAAAAAAGGTTGCAAGCAGATAGGAAAGCTATTAAATGTTGCTCTTGTTTTCTGTGTCACATGTGAAATACCACACAGAGATTTTAATCTCTTTTTTTTTCAGTGTTTTTTTCCCTAAATTCATTCATTTTCATGGAACTACAATTCCCTTGATCCAAAGAAAGAAAACTGCAGCCACAGCTTACTTTTTTTAAGGTTCATTATGTGCCTTTAAATAATAAATTGTACATTTAAAAGGTATGACTTCATTGACAGGCTGGTGATAGGCCTTGGTAATTGCATTATACCAGTCAATAATTACCAGTGCTGATGACACCTTCATGTCCTATCCAAGGACAGGTAGGGAAGAGAAAAGTAAAATGTGAGCCAGGTGCAAATGAAAGTAGAGAGAGGGGTGAAAAGTGATTCCCAGCCAGGTGGGAGCTGTTGTAAAAGCTTTTCCTAAGATAAAGCTGCAACAGTATTTGTCCCTCCTGCAGTTCTTATTTTAGACTAAGTGACATGGCCTAACAAGCTAGAACCTGATTCACAAATGAAGAAACTATTCCTTGAGCTAGGACACGTGAGTTCTTGAGAAATGTAGTTACAGCAAAAAAAAAAAAAAAAAAAAAAGAACACATGCAGAAATGCTGGACATGACTCATCTAAGCTACAGTTTCTCTAGCTTTGCAAGAGCATACATAGCTGGGAGCAACTGAAAGTCAAAGTGACACAAATATATTTCAGCATTTCTGACGGAAGCATTCATGAGATTCTTTTCCTTTCCCCAAAAATGTGACATTTTGTCCCAAACCAGACTGAAAATAAATGTTGACAGAGTGGAAATTTCTCTGTGTGGAAATTCCAACTTTGTTTCTGATAATCCATATTTGGCCAGAACCACCAGACATTTCTTAACTATTTATCGTTGTTTATATTCAAGATGCCCATTCCAAAGAGACATGAAAATATTCAGTCTCTGCTATTTAAGTCTTGTGTCATGTTATAACTTAAAAACTTAGTTCCTTTAAACTGTTCATATACGTAAAAATTATACCTATGTTTAGAATATAGAAGTGTTTGTCCCTATTTTCACTGGATGGTCAGAAAGCCATGATTTATTTTATTTTATTTTACATTTTCTGAGGAAGGGGAGAGAGAAATTGAGATGAATATCGTCTTCAAGAAAGGTTTAACTGGAAAAATTTCTCAGAGCTCTGAAAAAGACCTGAAAGGAAACAAAACTGAAGATGTGAGTGGTAGGTCACAAGTGATTAACTTCTGCAACAGAACAGGGAAAAAAAATAGGGAAAGGGTTGTTCATTCTTCTTCAAATCAGCTCATTTGGATTCCAGGAAGTCTGACGTGGGAATCTGAGAATTAAAATACAAATTTTAAAAAAGGGAAAAAAAAAAAGAAAAAGAAAAAGAGTAAAGCTTATTTCATTTTGCCTCAGTTTCCTTGATCATAAAATGGGCAAAATACAGCTGATTGCCGTGCAGTGTGTGTAGAAAACTTTTGAGTGTAAAAAGCAGTTATAACTTTTTCTCTTCATGGTGGTAGGTGCTGTCATTCAAAGACCTTGGTATGCTTTTCAAGTGTCTGACTAAACCCTCTTCCCTCACCATTCTCTGCCCTACGAGCAATGTGTGTTGTCGCTAGGTCATTTTACAACCACCCAGATTTCTCTGTAAGTGCCAGCTTCATCTGACCAAAGAATGGGTTAATAAGCCCTTTCTAGGACTGGCAAGTAGGGGCGGATTCTGCCCTTTCCTTAGGAAAGCTCTTTAGAAATGAAGTGAGCCGTCACCATCACCATCACCCAGAGCAGGATCCGCTCTGGAGCCCCTTGTTTCCCTGCCCACTAAGCAATCGGCGTTTCTCCATAGCTTTGCTCCACCGATTGGAAAGGCTGCAGCTTAATGGCCTTTCATTGCAAACTTCCTCTTAGCCCACAGCCCAGCAATTAGTCCCCAGCCATGCTTCACGACCTCTGGCTGCCTCGCTGCAAGCTTTGATCAGAACTTTGCTCGCTGACACACATCTAATAACCTGCTGTGGCACCAACTAAGCTATCAGGTCCTAATTTATGCTTCACCCCGCATCCTAGGCCAAATAGGGGGTGTAATTAGCTATTATACCAGCCAGAAGTTTGACCTGACCTCCTGTTTGGAAGTCAAGCAGGGAAAAGAAAAGAGGAAAGCTACTGAAAATGAGTTTCATGGATCTCTATAAAAAAATAATGCAATATTCATACACAGGTGGTGGCGCCTTCTTGGAGGAGCCTATGTTGGTTTTCAGATTTTCACTAACCATGTACTACCGCCAGCAGCAGAAGTTGCAATTTGTCTTCCCCTTACCTGAAGATATCAGTCTCATTTTAGCAGCATGTAACTCCTGTAGGATCATGCACTGTTGCCATAGACATGACTTAGACAAACGAAAAATGCCAAGAAGCCCAACAGTTTTCTATATAAATACAAGATATATGGAAAAAGACGTTGACACAGAAAGGCTTTTTCTGGGGACCACAGTTTCTGGGTTTCACAATAACTTTTTTCATACTGTTTCTGAATTATTATATTTTTTAAATGACATAAAAAATAGAGGTAAAAGAAATAAGAACAGCAGCAAAAGAAGAAGTTTTATTTTAAGTCTATTTTTTCCAGGCTGAAATGAAATGTTGCAGTTCTGAGCCCTTGGAAAGGATGTTTATTCTACTCTAAATAAAACTGAAGTATATTTTAAAATGACACATCACCTCAAATTACTTCGAAAGCATCCAAATAAAAAACATTTACATTTTTTCCAAATCCCCTTTCCCATTTTTCTACTGCTTTCCCCCCCCCCCCCCTCAATTGAAACAAATCTCTTTGATCGACATGAATTCACAAAACATTCCAGTCAACCGACTTGTATAATTTCAGCATGAAAAAAATGAATTTGCATCAAGACTTCTGCCCAGTGCAGTGCGGCCACCTCTCAGGAGGCACAGAGAAAACAGAGCCGTGGAGAGATGAGTGGGCTTTTTCTGCGGCCAAGACTGCAGCAGGATGGCATGGACCACACTCTCATCTGGCATACACACCAGCACGTGGGTATCCACCAGCCAGAGCACACAGAAGTAGGTTCAGGATGTCTCTTTAGCCTACTTGGAGGAGGATGAACGCTCTGTGAACAACCAGCCTTGCTGTGCCTCTACTTCTAGTTAGGACAACAACCTCTGTGTCACGCTGGTGAAAAAGGAACATGACCTCCTGCATAGCAAACTAATGTGGGATCTCTAACATGAGAATAATAAAGGTAGGAAAATGCTGAATGGTATCTTTATGCTTTTAGTATCTTTAAGTATGGAGGAGAAACTAGAAACACGGAGCATTGTTGGCCAGAAGCTGGCAAGGCGGCTGTGTTGAGTTAACAAGTGGGCGCCAAAGGTTTAGTGTTTTTCTATTTCAGTGATTTTTAAAAACTGTAGGCGGACTGAACTGCTAAAGTTTACTTGACCACTTCTCTGTCACATGGTGGAGGAATGAAAACAGTTCTCTTATGTGTTTTCATACCCAAAAATTCTGGTCGCGACTGTTATCTTTCCATCTGAGCTGCCAGCTCAGAAAAACCACAGTGGGTTTTTGCCCTAGGATATTCTAAAATAATCTAAGTTACCATATCAATGATGCACAGAGGTTTCTAATGTGGTGTGCCTTCTTTTAAAGGATCAATTCATACTTTGTTGGTACTTTTAAAAGCGCATTTTTAAGTTGTTTTGAATTTCCTTATAATAAAGAGAAGTCAGAATGAAAAAAGCTAGCAAAAAGAATCAAAAAAAGAAACCATGGGTATGAATGTGAAAAGCGTTTTGTCTTTTCATAACTGCTCTTTGTCTTTGGTTCTATATTTCTATGTTTTATTCCACTCTGAAAAAACACTAATGTTCAGGTGTAAACTTTTATATGACAGAAGGGCAGCTTTGGAGCTCAGGCCTGCACCTGTCTGTGAAGAACCATCAAGGGCATGGTCTCGTAATCCAGGTGACTTAAAATTGGTCCCATCCACTCCCTGAAAACTCTTTAGAGAGCAACCTGGAAACTCTCAGGACCTGTCTGCCAGTGGTGTCCCATGTCTTGGGCCACACAGCATCCTGGAGATACTGCTCATGACATACTGAGCAATGCATTGTCATGCTTTGTTGAAAAAGCCCTGGCCACTTGAAATCCAAATTATTTCCTCAGAGTATTGCAACTCAGATAGATGTCCCCTTTCTTGCATGAACCAGTACCACCTTAGGTCTCTTTTCTGGTGGAATGGATATTTCCTAGGTTGCACAGGAAAGCATTCAGGATCCAGCTCACACAGGAGGTCAAAGTTTCCAGACAAAAAGGACTCTTCTGGCTTTCTTGAGACGAATTCAGTCATGCAATACCCCCACTAGGATCAGACAGCTGGTCTTCAGGTAATGCTTCTGAAACATTAATGGACTCGTTGTCTCCAGACAGCAGTAGCATTTCTCTTTCAAGGAAGATTCAACAGTGCAAACATGAAGGCAAGGTTCATCAGAGGTTAACAGAATGCTGTTAGGAAGGGATTATAAATTTTAGAAATCTGGGTTAGACCAGCATAAGTTGTTCAGAACTAATTTGCCTGGAAAAGGAGATGTAGTGTCTAGAACACACCACATCTTAGCTTTGGAGAGAAGTCTAATGAGGGACAGTGCAGAAGCTCTTGGCATGTTATGCAGAGATGACTAGAGCAGCTCATAGAATAAAAAGCATCGCTTTTAAGCAGTGTGGGCCTGAAATGATTGTTTGACATCACACCTGCAGGAAACCTCTAACTCAATGCTGATAAAATTCTAACGATGATACAATAACACAGGAGAGGTGAATCATGGAAAAGGGCCAATTATGATCTGAATTGTCTAACATGGACCTGAGCAAACAAGTTGTGGTACATTTTGACAAAAAGTCAATGACAGACAAGGAGGGGGTTAGTTATTCTGTCAACTCAGGGTATAAAAAGGTCCAAAAGGTGGAAGTGGAAGCTAATCAAATGCAGGCCGGAACAAATAAGAGTAATTCAGTATTGGAACCACTCCATTTACCACCTTTTACACTCCAGAGTGATCTCTGCTGTAAAGTCAGGATCTGGTGGAGTTAAAGCAGGAATAACTTCAGAGAAGTCCCTTGGCCTTCAGCATTTACTAGGTCAAAAAAAGATGACAAAATAAGCCATTTTGGCTGACACCCTTACCAAGATGTTAACTGTTCTAGGCATTTAATGAGCAACATAGCCACTGTGAAATGGATTAAATACTTGCGCTTTTTTTGTTTGTTTTTTTTTTTAACACAGCATATAATTAACTTATAGAATGTGTTGCCATAGGATGTAAAAGGAGCAAATATTTGGGATTCATGTTAAATACTACACACCCATTTGAATAGCCACTTAGTTAAATGGTGATCCAGACAAATTTGAGCATTTGATTAGGTCAACTTAATTTGATTCTTTAAGATGTCTCTTTTTTTTAAGCTTTAATTATTTTCTTCTTGATGGACAGACAATGGCTCCCATTGCTCTGCTGGGAGATGATAATTACTAATTTCTGTTTCACTGTGCCAGATGTTATTGCGATTTTCACAGCTCTGTTTAGAGGATATTTCTCTGCTTCAAATGGCTTGGTCTCCAAGGATGATGCCTCAGGCCAAAGGTACAGAGCAAACATTTTTGAAAACATAATTTCCCTCAGGACAATTCCGTCCATTATACAGGATAAATGTTGACCTGATACATGAACAAGATTTAGATTTAAGACAGGATCTAACCTGCAACTGTGAAAACTATTTAGAAATATCCCAATTCCAGGTCCAATTGGACTATTGCAAAGAAATTGCCAACAGTTAAATAGGCTTATGTGTTTACCTTTGCTCTGGGTCCTAATTCCTTCTTAGCTATTGAAGGACAACTTGCTTATGTAGTGGTGATTGCAGTTCTTGGAACAACCTGGTTTAAACAGAAATCACCATATAATATTAATTATAGACTTGTTCCTGCTACCTCATAATCAAAGCCCTGGGAGAACCTATATTGTGCAGTGTGCACCTTATATTTAAAAGGTATTTAATTTTAATATTAACATGATTGTGTTTCAGGGAAGGCCTTTGCTTAATATTTCCTAATAATATCTTACACAATCTAGTTTCAAAGCCTCCCCCTCCTTTTCTGTGTTATTTGCCCTCAGTTATTTTCTATCAAAATTATTCATGGACTATACACCTATTTAACAGTGTACCCACTATTAAAAAAAATCCCCAACAACTAAAACAGTCACAGGCACAATTATTTACCTAAATAAGATTAATTTCTTTTCCAGGAAAAGTATGAGGCTGAGTCATTTTATTTTATTTTGCCTTGGAAAGTGTTTATGTTGAGAATTGCTTGATTTTTAATAAAATATTTCCAAATGAACTATTTCCTTTTGAACTGCTATTTCAAAACACTCGTATTGATGTCATTTTTGTTTTGCTACTTTTCAGAAAAACTGAGATTTAAGTAGCAGAATTTCCTGGAGGAAAGCTGCTGTTTCCTAGAAGAAAAGAAAGCTTTTCTAAGATGGAAGGCCAAAAAAGTGCTTTCTTGGAGGGAAGAGAGTATTTTCTAGAGGCACTACCATTTAGGTTTTTTTCCAGTATTTCTTAATAATAAGATATTCCAATGAGTTTAGTTGTAGAAGCCATGACATGGGGTATTTTTAAACACGGTACTGAACTGCTGAATCAGTATTTCCCAGTGAAACTCTGCATGAGAGGCACTGCCGCCCTTTCCATTTTGGGCACATATATCTGGGTTCCATATACAACCATGTTGAAGCTAAATCTATGTGCCTATCTGCTTTGACTTCTCTGTCAGTGAACACCTTGAGGTCTCAAATTTCAGTTGAGATTTGGTGAAGTGATGCTCCAAGTGTCCTGCCCATTTTTTTTTTATTTTTTTTTTTTCGAGCTGAAACAGAAGCTTTATGGGGAAGGGAACTGTTAGTGCCTTATTCTAGTCTCTTGTTAACTATACCTACACCATCAACTCCATCACAGTGATTCTTAATGGACAGTTATACAGGCAATGACTAAGATGTAGGTAGGGTATGAACTTTCAACACATCAGCTGCATCCTCAGCACCGCCTGCGATGCCTGCAGAAAAAAAATGTAAAGCTACTAAACTCTCCCATAAAAGAGGGATGAGATACCTTGTGTGTGCAGTAAGACACATACACATCAGCATGTAGATACTGTAGAGGAGGGGTATGATGTGGATTCATATCCTCTCTGCTTCTCTGCAACCTCATATCTGAGTTTGCACCAAGAAAGCACTGGGTATTCCTGGCTAACAAAAAAAAAGAGAATACTCCTGAGTTGATAACAAATTAAATATTTCCGAATACAAAATGACCAACAATAAAATGTGATAGCATTTTTAAAAATCATCAAAATTTAGTAATTAAAAAGCTACAAACATTGATTTTTGAAACATTGTTTATCTGGGCAAGAGCCTCCAGAGTCTTTTCTCTGGTTGTATTTCAGCTTGCTCTGCGAGCAAGAAGCATTCTTGCTGCTCGTATCAAAATCCTGCTGCAGCGGGAAGGTGCTTGATGCATGTGAAGATGTGATTATCCATAGGGAGGAGAGATGCTATAGCTGTGGTCGCGCTGGGGTGGTGTGCTGACTCCACAGAACGTCCCCTGCAAAATTTGCCAGCTGCGTGGTTTGCAGTTTCGGAAATCCAAGCATCTTTCTGGGTATTAGTCTGGAGGCTGCGGAGAAGAAAGAAGCTGCAGAGCGGTGGCTGAGGGATTAGCAAGCGCACAGAGGTCATGGCATTAAACAATATGTAAACTTCACCATTTAGGTCCTGCTCCAGTAAACAGGGTTAGGAGTTGGCGGAGCTATTTTTCTCAGTCTATGGCTGTCCTCGAGTCAGCATAGTAAATAACATCCAGTAGCTTGCAGTGAGATCCCGTGATCAGAAATTTGTTGTGTAAATACCTGTATGTTCAGAGGCTGGTTACAAAAGGGCTTGTAACCCAAGAGCTGTGGGTTGTGAGCATGGGCAGACGAAATCCAGTTCATCTGTCCTACTCTGGTAGGTTTGGGGGAGAGGAAAATAGGTTTGATGCTCTCCCTGTCTCTGCTCACCCTTCCCTTTGAATCTGTGCTTGATTAATTTAAGGTGTGGGCAGGCCAGCTTTGTATATTTAGCTGAAGAAGTTTAAGGAGTTACTGTTTGCTACAGCTCTTAGCTACAGGCTGCTGTCACGGCTGCTCGAAGTAAGTATGTGAGAGCTCCCAGTGCACTTTGGGGCAAATTAGTGGTGGTTTAAACAAAGACAACTGGGAGCTTGAATTCCAGCTGTTTCTTCTGCTCTTACTGTCACAGAGAGGGGACCTGTGGTGCAGAGGGCTTGGGATGTCATCACGTCACTGCCGTTTAATATAGGAACAGGGAAAATAAAGTGGCTTTACACTTTGCCTTTGCTGAAGGTTGCCAGGTGTGGGGAGCTCTGGCTCATAGATTCACATAATCATAAAATGATTTGAATAGAAAGGGACCTTAAAGATCATCTAGTTCCAAGGCCACCTCCCACTAGACCAGGTTGCTCAAAGGCCCATCATGATTCGAGTCAAATTTATCTGTATCCAATGAGGAATAGACCCTACTCGAGCTAGTCCCCCTCAGCAGTCTTCATAGTTAATTCAGAAATAGCTGACCTCTTTGAGGCCTTCACTTCTTGAGAAGATGAAACAGATCACTGATATTTCAACATCTGGCCAGTGATTATGAAGGGAAACCAGCCATGCACATCGTAACTGGATTGTGGCTGTCTCTGATGAGTCCCTACTTTAACCCTCTCCCCACAGTCTGCTGGGCACCTTGGTGAGTTGGAGTGCAGAAACTTGGACCCATGAGAGGGCGAATGCAAGACCTTCTAAAAGCTTTTCCTTCTCCAACCGACTGAGTGTAGCCTGCATCCCTTCACTGACCGAGCTGGATTAAGTCTCCATGACGGGAAGTCAGGAATGTAGATTTATTCAGACTTGTTAAAACAGTGGCACACGTCCCAAGGAAGACAAATAGCCTTTTGTGAGATAATTTGCTAACACTGTTCCACCCTAACATGCATCTGTCCTGTTATCGCATGACTAATATGGACATAACCCTGTGCACTTTTATCTGACGCGCATACGTATGTCACCCTGATGTGTGTCTCACTTGGTTGGGTGAAGAAGCCAATGGACTTGTGCCCAAGCAAAACTTGTTGAACCGAGATCAAAATCTGGTGTGTGTTTTTAATTCGCTGCTCGTGCCTATTTGCAAGAAGCGGCTTTGGTTCACAGGAACATTTGCAGAAAGGCTGTTTTTCATTCGGTCGTTTCTTCAAACGTATGAAGAAGAATTCACAGAATAAAAGTATTTGTCACTCACTATCAACGTTACAGTAATTTCTGTTAGTCACGTTATTATTTCGCTTAAAAGGATGGTGGGCATTTTCCCGATCAGGAAAAAAAAAACTACCCTGTGAGTAATTCTACACAATGAGTAATGAATTGTGTATGAATCTTGTTCTTTTATAGTATTTTAATAAATGCTATAGAATTCTATAACATTTAATGAGTAACTTGATGTAAATGATAACCTGATGTAAATAATATTATTACTCTCCCTGCAGATAGGGAAACTGAGGCACAGGGTAAGTCAATGTCTGTGGATGAGCCTGGCTCCCAAATCAGCAAAACTTCTACGAAGCTTAAACAGAAGGCAAAGAGGACATCTCGACAGTAACATGGCATTCAGGAGATATAATTCTAGCTGTGCCTCTGTCACAGATTTCCTGTGTACATTTTTCTTCTTTCAGCAAATAGTAGGCACTAAAAAAAAACACCTACCTGATCAGGCTGTGAGAACTTCAGGAATGGGAGTGATTCTTTTTCAGGCACTTGAATAGCACTTACCATAGACAGGATCTACTCCTGCCTCTGCTGTCAATGTCAGCAGTCAGGCAGAAAATTCCCAAATAAATTTTGGGTAGAAACATAATTTTTTTGATTCCTTCAGAATATCTGACTTTCGTAAAATCAGCCCCCTTGGAAGCTGAATTCTTTTGCTCTCTAGCCTTGACCTGACAGTTGTTGACTGTGAACTTTTGTACAAAAAAGTCCATTTTCTTTCCATACAAGCAGCCCACATTATGACCTCTTTACAGTTAAATCCAGGGGGGGGAAAAGACCCAACCAAAAAACAAAACAAACAAACAAACAAAAAACCCAAACCACCAAAACAGCAAAAAACCCCACCCAACCCACTAATTAAAATGCCAATCAATGGATAAAAAAGCAGCTCAAGCTGCATCCTAGACACAATTTCCAAAGTCCGTAGTAGCTCCTTGTTGTGGGTTGGAAGGGACCCTTCAGATCATTGAGTCCAAACATCGACCTAACACTTACAAAAGCCATCACTAAACCATGTTGCTAAACACCTTGCTTACCCATCTTTTAAATACCTCCAGGGATGGTGATTCCATCAATTCCCTGGGCAGCCTGTTCCAATAATTGATAACTCTTTCTGTTGGCTTCCCTTTTACTCTGAGGTGACTCTACTCTTACAGGATGGTTTCTCTGCATTTACCTTGTCGGAGCTGATAGCACAAGTCTATGCAGGGATCGTCTCTCTGTCACCTTGTACAGGTGAAACTATACAAATAAATATCTCTTTTTCTAATAAATAAATAAAAGCTTTAAAACTGTTAATGTCCTACATAAGGAAACTGGACACACATGATTAGAGAACAGATCTGACCAAAGTGATGCAGCAGCTACTGAAAAACAGTGATTTCTTCTGAGCTTTTTTAAAATGTTAAATCCATTCTTCCTTTTTATGAATTTTGGTAGGGAATAAGCCCAAGTTAAACCCATGCCTTAGAAACTACCTTCTGTAGAGACCCACAAGTCTCTCTTTTCCCCCAGCAGAAGTTGGCTTAAAATTCCTCCACTCTTCCATCTTCTTTCCATTTCACAAAATGCTTTAATCAACATAAAAACTTTGAATGAAATTATAAGAAGTTGTAACTATTTCTATGAGAAGAAAAAACAATACAATTGTATTTTACTGTAATATATTTATTTTTGTTCCAAAACACTTTCAAATTGTGTTTATTTCACACAGTATTTTTTTTTTATTATTTTGAAGAAAAAAAAATCTGAAACTGAATTTAAATGCTTTGATTGACCTGAATCTTGTATCATTATTTCATTTTGATTCCTGGAAAACTCTGAGAGGAAAACCCACTTTTTTGTGATGTAGAACAAGGACTAATTTCTGAATGCTGGAATGCCACTGAGAGTGGAAAGCGAGAGCACAGGCCAGCTCTAATCACAGCTTTCCCATTCACTGCCTCTGCAACTGGATTTGCAGTGGAAGTGGCAGAAACTATATGACAATGCAGAATCACTCTCATCCTGTTACACAGATTCCTCTTTCATGGTGGTCTCTGCATTTTCAAAGCGCTCATGTCAAGGTCCTTCCCATGTGTCACACCAGCCTGCAATATCCACATGCTCTGAGCATCCCCAGCAAGTATGTAGCCTCTCTACTTTTTAATAGTGACACTCTTAACATTTTGGTGAGGAGGGATAGGTGGCTTAACAAAATAAAAAAGCTTGGAAGCCACAGGTATTTTTCAATTCTTGATTATATAATGCATTTCCGTAGCATTGCAATTATTTTCTTCCTATGAGAACACATTAAAAAAATATCTTAAAACTTTTTTTTTTTTATATCTGTTTGTGCTCTAGTTGAAAGAAAAAGGAAATCAAAGTTTGTCATGTTAATATCCAGCATATTTTAAGATGATGTAATATGGCTCAGGTGGATTTTCCCTGGAATAGTAAGCTTGATGCTCACTCAGCAGTATAAATCAAAAGCAACATTTCTGGTGGTCATTAGACCTCATTCACCCACCCTTAAACAGATGTAAATCAAGAGTAAGTGAAAAAAAAATGAAATCAGTGGCACTATGATTTGAAGAAGAACTAGTCCTGCTGAGTCTGCATTACTGCATAATTTGGCAGCAGTGACTGCTTTGCCTGCGGATGAAGAAATTTGTTAACAAGGCTAAGTCTGAACAGAAGTGCTTATTTTTAGCATAACATAAATCAGACAATGAGTCCTTCCAAATGCCATTCACACTTTCCAGTTACTCTATACTACAAGGTGTCATGGGAATTTTCACCGTTCATGATAAATCATTCCAGGAAGACAGTAAGAGGGCTGAGGTGGGGGGATCGGGAGAGGAAAACACCAATTAATAGCTGAATTACTGTGAAATAAGTACTTTTAGTGGGTTGGCTTTGATGTAGGGAATAGACTCAGGTGCAGAGAAGTGGATTTAATTGCAATATATGGATTAAGGTAGACATGGAGAACAGATTTTCTTTATGTAGAGTAACTTCTGTTAGTTCATTTCTGATGCATTTTCATTTTAGTTAACTGTTTGGCTCTCACAGATACGTATATACATATTCATATATGTATACATATACATATATACACACATACATGATATAAATAGTTCCGTTGATGCTTCTAGTAGTGCAAAATGTTGCTTGGAGAATTTCAGAGCACCTGGGACACAAACTTACATCAGCTCTCTACTGCTGAGACAGAGCAAAAGTCCTAAGATTTCCACTTACTGAGGAATGAGTTCACTTCATGTTTAGATGTCTACATCCCACCCAATCTTCCCGAGATCCCCTGATAGTTGAAATATATGATTAATACAACCTATTCTACACGTTTATTTTGTGACAAGGTTAACTTGACTCTAAAAGTGAGCGTTTTTCCTCTGCCAGCCACCAAGGAAATGTAACTCAGGTGCAGATTGTGGATACTGGTGGGTATGTAGAACAGAGATACGTTCTCAGTACCACCCATCTGGTTCCCATGCAGCTGCAACAGCGGAAGCCACACCATGACCAGTTGTCCCTCAAGCCCTTTAGCTGATGACTCATTCCCTGAGATAGTAGAAGAAGATAAGGATTAGATCTTTGGATGCCACATCCTGGTAGCCCTAACCAGGAAGTTATACCACTCTGGCTTGAGGCTATGAACCAGCAGAACAAACAGGCCACCTGGTCATCTCTGTGACAGACAACATCTGGCAGGCAGGTGAGAGGGAGCAATGGCAAAGGCAATGTCACCAGCCTTATCAAAATCCAAAAATATTGTGAGTCATAACACCATTTAGAAAGTAAAACTGCTCTTGATGTGACCTAAAGTAGCTTTTGGTTTGCTGCAAGCTTTACTGGGAAGCCGCTATCATTTCCAGCTAGCTGAAGAATCAGATAAGTGGAAAGTCATCTTAGGCCACCTATCTGATCATATGTCACGTTCTGGGCCCAGTGTGATGAAACCACTAAAACTCAATAAAATTGGCAGTGAAAAACATTTAGTTCAATTATGAATTATGTACTTGAAAATTATTTTGAGGAGCAGGCCATGAACTCCAGTTTAGGGAAGAAGTCTGTGGGTTTATTTGGTTACAATACTTTGCAAAAGGCACATGCTTCAAAGCTGCTGGCAGTGTTAATTCTGCTTTGATAATTAAGTGCTTAGCGATGCAGTACATAGCGTATGCCCATATACAACTTCAACTCTGACAACACCTGGAAAATTCCCCCAGTTTTGCGTTTTTAAATTAAAACAAAGACTAAATTATCTTTGGAAGAATTATTGTCCTTTGACAGAATTTATGATGACCTCTGAAGCAAAGGTCTTTCCCTTTCTTTTCACATGTAACTATGGAGTGAGTGGGAGTGAGCTATAGCTGCGTGCTCTAGGAAGTAGCTGAAGGAACTTCAGGAGAAGAGGCAACAGCTTTTATCCACACTAAGCCCATAAACAAATACAATATGATAATCTGGGAAATCTGATTAAGGAGCTGGTTATGCTCCTTATCCCCATTACATTTTGCAAGGTGTGCTCCTCTATCATCTCATCTCTCACTTATAGCCATCCACCTGATTCATTCAGTCCACTATGGTGTGACTGTGACCACTCTGAAGTTATACCATGAACACATCTGACCTACATCAGATCATCACAGTGTCTCACTAGAGCCTCTTGTCCAACACAAAAGAGAGATTAAAATACATTAAACCCTACTTAAACTTAGTTTTTCATGTATTTTTTGCATATGCACATAATATATGTGTTATTTAATACATGTGCGTATATAGTGCACATACATACATTAGACAAATAAAAATATATTTGTATTGATATATGTATACATACAAATATGCATGAGTACGTTACCACATGGCAGTCTGGTTATATTTGTATGCACATATAATGATGTGTGTAAATAAATACATGCATGTATTTGTGTTTGGGCACATATATGTATAGCACATACATGTATATGTATCTCAAATTAGTGCTATAGGTTCGTGTAGTAGTGCCTGCCCATCCATGGTTATGCCAGCTCACAAACAGGAGTGCTTGAAAATCTTCACCTGCTAAAGTTCACGTGAAACACAAACACACATAAACAACCACACAGGGATGGATTTATGTGTTACTGCTGTGTGACGGCACCTAAACATTTGCACACACACACACCCCCCTATGCCTTTGAACGTGTTTTTGATGCAAAATGTTACTGATATTTACATATTTGCTCCCATCACTTTTGTTGGCCAGAAAGCCTTCCTTGAAAGGCAAGGTTATTAATTTGGGGGAGGGCTTCTTTTTAGTGACAAAGCAGCAACAGAAGCTGTGAGATTTAAACAAACATAAAAAAAGTGTCATCTATTAGTCCATCAAACAGCTCTCGTCACACAGATAAACCTTTTATCTCTCTCTCCCAGATTCTAATCGAGGGCACAGTTTGCATGTTTCTTGTGTCACTGCAGCAACCAATTCAGCTGGGATTCCCTGTGCCCTGGGAAATAAACTCATTTTGACCCAAATGAGCATTTCAGAGTCTTGTTTTATCTTTTCACATTAACATGTTGGCTATTATTTGTTAGTCAAGATAGCAAGAGTGCATTTTCTCACCAAAGGGATGAGTTGCAAAGCAGACTATCTGTTTATTTGGAGAGTTTTGTATGCAGAAGAAAACCAAAACACTTTCTGGGAAATGTGGTTGTAAGAGAAAGTTTTCATTGCAGTTAAAGAACCATTTGAAATACTATGAAATCTGAGGTTTAAAGAGTAAAACAACATTTTTTTACTTAAAAACTCAGTTTATAGTTTCCATAATCTTTCCTATTATCCAAATATAGTAATGAGTCTAAAAGAAATTTTGAATTCTTAAAATATTTGCATTGTTGCACATTCAAATTTTGTATTTGTTTGGCTGTGCACAGTCATCTTTCTTGGTTTTACACTCATAATTAATTGCTTATGTGGAAGATAGAAATCAAGTGGCAAATGTATTTTTGTCTCAAGTGAAGGCTTATCTCTGAAAAAAAAAAAAACCAAACCTTTATGTCATGTTTTTATTGTGAGTCTTACGATTTTTGATGATGGGTTCAATAGCCTTGGTTTCTGAAATTGTTTACATCTGCTTTCATTCGACTGATTCTAATTTCTAGCTTGCATGTTATTGCCAAGTAGTTTAAAAAAAGAAGAGCTTGGACTATGTCTATACTCATAAACTGAATGAGGCTAAGGAACGACACTTGAGCTGGTTCCTGGATGATTTTCACCCAGACAGCTACCCCTGCCTTGGACCATTTCATTTGCTTGTGGAAGGCCAATAAATAAAATTTCACATCTATTATTTTTAGCATTTCTTATTTTCTTTTGAGTATCTGACTGCTTGGGCATGCACTACTGAGCAAAACAAGCACGAAGCTGTGGAAGAGAATGAGTGGTTGGACATCATCTCCTTGGCAATGTACCCAGCGCAGACATCGAGAGCTGATTTAGCTGCCCTCACCCCTGCTTGTACGCATGGGAGAAAGAGGAACTTTTCAGCATGTGGTTCTTGTGATGTGTTTTTATGTTTATTTTCAGATGAGATGATGCCTGGTGACACATCTTCTCCCCCTTCCAATGCAGGAAGGTTGAGGTGGCCTATGCTTGATGTGTTACGGAGCAGTAGCTCATTACCTTGCCTTACCACAAGAGGGGATTTCCCTTCTCGCCTCTCCAACTGATTGAAGATGGTTTTTAGGAATTTTCTTTTCCTTAAGCATTGTTCTTATTAAAAATAGTTCGCCACCTTAGGCCATAAAAGAAATTCTCTTCTGATCAGGCCTCCTGCCTCAAGCGACTAAATAAATAGCATCCGTTTGATGTAGCAAATGTGAAAGCTGCATGTTTACTTCTTCACTTTGAAAAAAATATATAATAGCAGCTACTTTTTTTTTTTTTCCCAAGGTTCATGTTGTTGTAAAATAAACAGATGTTTGGTGGGGGGAGAAATGTATACATTACAAATGTTTAAAATACTCCCAGTCACCCTGATTAACAAGCATAACAAAGGGTGATAAGGAAACAGAAGACATCAGAAGTCACTGGCTTTGTTTTTGTTTTGTATTTTCTACTGTAAAATGTCTGGCATTGCCAAAAAAATAAAACCTGCTTTGAAAACCAGACATCTGTTTTCAGAGCCTTTGAGACTGCAAGCGTGAAATGTAGGAAACATATAAGAAAAGACCCTAGCAAAGAGTCTCGTCCCCCCTCCTCAGAACATGAAAAGCTATAAGAAAATCAAATCAAAATAAGTAAGAGAAACTATTTTATGAACCAAGGTTCCTCTTTAAAGCAAATAGTTTCTGTGACCCTCAGTTTTCAAACCTGAACTTACCCACAGCAGTTCACAAAGACCTTCTCAAGGGACTCCCAGCTCAGCACAAGTAGATATTTAAATCTTCTCTGGCATAATCATATTCCTATGTCACTGACCTATCTAAGCATCATGGAATGGGGGATTAAGATTGTTCACCTTATTTGCCCTCTCATTCTCTCACACTCTGAGGAAGTAGAAATGAAAAGCCAAGACTGATCATCCCAGTACAAATTCCTGTTGTTTCTCACCTCATCCAGCATAACAAATCCACCAGAAATTCATAGCTGGGCCCCTGATGGATCTGTAGCTGGTCTGATTGATGTAGCTCCGCTGATGATTATAGAAATCAGTTACCTGTTGAAAGCCAGACATGGCAATGCTACCTATTTAATTTCTCTGGGCAATTTTCCTTAGTGTTGAGATTACTCTGAGGGATCTTTGAGGACCTAATGCAAAACCCCCTTGGAGTCCACGGGCCTCAACTGACTTCGGATCAAGAGCCGAGGCAGTTTCACCCTCTGTTATTGGCATTCTTGTCACACATGCATTCACTCAGTCTTTTCCTAAGTTACTGTTTTAATATAGACAGACTTGAATTGTTAGATTACGTTCCTTGGAATTAATTTTTTGCTTCATTTTCCTTCCCTGAGTAGACCCTATTCAAGCGTGCATTTGCAGACTTTAAACATATGGACAATCCCTTTATGTTCCACGGAACAAGTGTACAGGTAAGGAGACCTGTACGTGTTTTCAAGACAGGGCTACATTCCAGTTTTTTCTTCCAGCCCTATTATTTTCTTAAATCATTACACTGTTTAACTGTATAATAAAAGTTTTACCACCTCCTGTATTTTACACGGCACATCAGTTCAGTGATATGGCCAGTTGTAGTTTTAATATGAGAATTGCAATTATCTAGTTATTATTATTGAGCAGTTTTACTGCTCTTCAAGATTCAGGTTTGACTGAACAAAAATGGAACCTGCCACATTGCAAAGACTGTGCTATTACAAAGCAGCAGAATTAGCTTTTCCAAGAAAGAGTGGGTTTAAACCTTTAAGTGGAAAAGTTGACTACACTCTGATCTGTACATCTGAGACATTTAACAAGAAGCAGCTATGCATTTAATGAGCAAGTTCTTCCTGAGTTTGAAGACCACCAGTGGTGGTCAGTTCACTGTTGTTCCTGTCCTTTCAGACCTCAGGGGACTGATACATCTTTCCACTTCTGTTGACCAAAAAAAAAAAATTTGAAGAAATTTAGGTATCTAAAACTATTCTATGAGAACATCCCCTTAACTAAGTTGCCTGCAGGGGCAATGGAGATTGTCTAGTCTAAGCCTAGCCTAGCGGGAGGTGGACCTGTCCATGGCAGGGGGGTTGAAACTCAATGATCTTTAAGATCCCTTCCAACTCTAACTATTCTATGATTCTATGAATGGAGGTAGCTAGGTGGTTTCGAGGCCAGAAGAGGAATGCTTTATCTAACTAAAACCTTAAATTTAGGTACTAAGATCAAGTTAGGGAGCACTTCCCTCCGGTTTCCTCCAGAGGTGCTTATCTCCACTAAGTATTCATCTTGGGCATTATATGAAGAAGTTTGGTTTTCCACACATCTAATGCACAGACAGGAGTTAGTAGTAGCATTTAGACTGTCCTACATATTGTGTAACAAAGAAGGTTCCTGACATCAAAATCATCCTTATCTACTAAAGCATGGTGCCTTTTTCCTTCAAACTGCAAACTTTCCAGATGTGTTGCATGTTTTATTGAACTTTAAGGTGCAAATTTACAGCAATGATAAGCACCAGTCTCATTTCAGGTAGGTCACTACATAGATCTCTACTAATAAAAGGGTGAAACCATCCAACAGATTAGATGTGAACTGCAGAAAAATTCCTAAATAATTCTTCATTTATTAGCAAAGTGTGAACAAGTCCTGTTGTAGCTGTAAATATTTCCCTTGTAAACCATGATTTTGGGCCATTTTTAACATATTTGGTGAGACGTCTCAGAAGGAATATTGAATCCTACTCCCTTCCTGCTGCCTTGTATTCACCATTTATCAACAACCACAGATTTTGAATGCTTTGTGCTTCCCATCCACAGACAAGACAACAGGAACATGCACACAGAGAATTTATACTTTGTAGGACAAAACCAGAATAATTAAAGGAAAAATAGAAGCTGCTGCAGAGAAGGTCAAAGAGGATGTGGGGACAGAAAATCCTTAAGGTTAGACTTACCCTGCTTCCTTGTACAAACAGAAGGAAAATAAATCTGGCAGCTGCCTCCCAGAGGAGGATATGGACTGCGTGTCAGCCAGGAGCAGAGGTGAAACCTCTGGCTATGAGTTTATGCTCTATTGAAAGTTTCCTCTTGGGTTTACCCTCCCTTACCTTAGTTGATAGAAAGTCTGTAATACCTGTCCATATGAAAACATGCTACATTTATAAAATTAAGCTTGGGATATTTTTACTTTAAAAATTCCTATCTTTACAAATTTACAAAATGTAGCACTGCATATTTAAAGTTTGCTAAAAATGTAGTTTCCACATGCATGATTAATTGTTTTCAAGTGGAAATCTACCTCAAGTAAGTAGTTTAGGGTTAGAAAACTGGGCTTCAAAGGAATTTGGTATGCCTTCTTCACCTTTGAGATTCAAACACTGGAGCCAGGATTGAAAACCAAGGTATTTCAGGTGTCTGCATATAAAAGACTTTGTTTATGTTAAGGCTTAGGTCACCTTAGCAGGTATGTTTTAATGAAAACATTACCTCTCTGTGACCTTTGGGATTTGTAGGTGAAAATGCAGTCACTGGAAAAAGGAATCCTAATTGTCATGGATGAAATCTTCAGCATTAAAGACATTGTTTCTCATCCTTGTGAGTGACTTAGTGCAACAATAAAGTTTGCTCACTTTACAGAAGAGGGGACAGGGTGACTTCTGATGAGATGTCTTCCCTGAAAAACACAATTCCAAAGCATTAACAAAATTAAGGAATGGCTTAAAACTATTTAAAGACCCTTAAAAGGGGCATGCTAAAATTTTCACTATATAATTGAACCTCGACCTGCACTGCTCAAATATTAATAGAATTTGTGCTGATACCTGTGTTTTACAGGACATTACCTATTTATTGGTGGTTTATTTTGTTCCCTGTTGCTCAAGGAATAATATCCAGTCATTACAACAAAATAAGGCAAAGTCACATAGCAATAATACACTTTCTGTAAGCATAGTAATTTATAAATTATGTCAGACATCTGGGACAGAGGTTCTTTATGTCAAATATTAAATCTATTTAGCAGTTTATTCGTAACATATTTGCAACTTCAAAAAGAAAGGAAGAAAGGAAAGAGAGCAGGGGTTTTGCTACATTTTTTGCATTAATGAAACTGACAGCCCTTGTGCATTTTCAATAAGTCAATTGAAGTAAATGACTTTTTACAACCCTTATTAACTTCAGTTGTCACTGGGATGTCATCAACAAGATATTCATTGCATTTCCAAATGGATATTTTAAGTACAATAACATCAAAATTGCTGAAATCCAAATCTTTATTTTTTTCTTGCAGGAGAGAGGGAAGGTGGAAAGAATCTGTCAGTTCCCTAAATTCACGTCAAGGCAAAATGGAAGGGAAAAAAACCCTAATGTTTCAAAATCATCATTTTACACTAGTTTAAAAGCCTGAGTGATGACTGAAATGCATCATATTCCCACTCAAGTCTAGTGCCATCCGAATAGCAAGATGGGTTTGTGGGCCTTTCTCATTTTACTTACCTAAAACAAAAATCCAAAGCAAAATAAGACTTGGCAACATATATCTCTTGGTGTTTGAGGGAGCCCTGCTGCAGGAGGTGAGCAAACAGAGGCTACGCTCCTCTCTGAACCCAAGCACACTCTGTCCAGGCATTTCCCAACTTGGAGAGGAGCCAGCCTTAAGCTGGAACTGACACAGACCCATTTGTGTTGTTGAAAAGCACTATGCGGACACAGGGGATATATCTGCATCATCAAACTCATTGCTCCCCTGGGCAAAGCTCTAGGATAGCTTACTCCAAGGACTGTTCTCTATAAACAGCGTGGGTATGATCACACCAGCTTTGGATACCTCCTCACCAACATAATTCCAGCGGGTCTTCAACCTGCTGTTATCACCTCATGTCCTCATGGCAGTATCCTTGGGTGACTATGACACCTTGTCCGCCTCTTTAGTGGACTGTCACAATATTTTGAGTAGTTTGAGTTCAACATCTCCATACACACAAAAATAATTGTATCTGTAGGCTACAAAGGTTCCTGGTGGGAATCCAATGAAACATGGGCCATGTGCAGTCTAGCATGGATGTATGTAGTCCATCTGGGCTAAGACTAGTTTGAACAGTGTGGACAAAGCCCTCACTGTAACTATCGTCCTGGGACAGGGATGTCTCTGTGGAGTGGGTCATCTTCATTTTGAGGATGGTGCCAGTGACAGGGTCAATGGCTGCATCCATCTTCCACCAGCCCCATGTTGTTGCTCCACTGTGCAAGGATGCCTTTCTCTGAGGATGTGGTCTTGAGGAGATACATGCTGGTTTGGCATATGGGTGGTGTTCAACCAATCTTTTGATTAAGCAATTTGTCACGTCTCCCACATACAAAGACCAACTGAGTTTGATCATTATTTTGGTGCATATTCCATCTCTCCTGGTGCCTTCAACAAACCTCTTTTTCTTTTTCCTCCTACCACAGACTGAGTTACTCGCGCCAGTGATTCTCCTGTGGGAATTTTTAAATCCCTTTTCTACGCTAAATATAGAGTAAATATCAGAGCTTTACAGAGTGCTTTGCTGGTGCAAACTTGAGGCCATTAGTATCTCTTCAGTAAGTCATGAACATGGAGTTTCTGTTATGAGATTTCTGGTACATATGCAGATCTAACTTGAAGCAGGAATACTTTCCATAGAGTAGAATCGTATAATGGTTTGGGGAACATCTTCAATTACATCAGGTTGATCAAAGCCCTGTCCAGCTTGGTCTTGAACACCTTCACGGATATCTACCACCTCTCTGGGCAACTTGTTCCCAGTGTCTCACCAACCTCACAATAAATAGGCAAGTAAATAGGCAAGGTTCTTGCCTGCTTTGAGTCAGGGAAAGCAAAAATCAGAGACTACACCTAGAAGGTGAGCTGAAAGGAGGTGGAAAGGAGATGAACATCTCAGACAAGGTTACGATGTGACTGCAACATGTATAGCTTGAAAGTAGCTTCCTCAGACATTGGTGGTGACAGGGAGTTTAGCTGAGTTCTGACTTTGCTCCTTTGGTAGGCTTTGTGTTTCGGGCTTTTCTTTGCACTCTCCTGTATGGACTACCCAAACAAGTTAGTTGGAATTAGCTCAGCGGTATCCAGACGCAGTGTAGTCACACCTTCTCATGGAAAATATCTACAGCTTTTTTCCTGGAATGAGAAAAATAGCCTTTCCCAGTTCATTAAGGTCAGGACACCACTGGAAGCTTGAAGAGGCAGGAAGTTTTAACTTTGGAACTTCTTTAGACAAGGGAAAAGAGTCCTTTGTGTTTGGCTGGAGAACAACAAAAGTCTTTGCTTTAATAAAGTTCTAATAATATGTAATATTGTATACATTTGGCTAGTAAAATGCACCACAAATTGCTTTTGTGTAGCACTTGAGACAAATATTACAAGGAAGGAAGTCCAGTGCTTGGCCAAATATGCCACCCTGAAGCAGGATTTGAGATCAGTGCATTATCTTTTCAGGATTAAAGAGGCCGCAGTAAAAAATAAGAAGCTATAATTAAAAAGAAAAAGACCTAAAGATTTAAGAGTATTTGTGGTGGAACTCCTCACACATGACACAAATTACTGTGCTGTCCAGACATAAAGAAGCAGGGAGGTGAAAAGAGCAAAGAATCTGAGTTTGTCTTAAATCCAGCTGGATCCTACAGGCAAAACTGTGTGATCACGTGAAGTCATATGGTGGTAATCCAGTCAGAACTGCCTCCTTCAAGTAATTTCCATGACAGTGAATTCATAAGTGCACTCATTCTCCTGGTTTCCTTTCAAGTCAATTGTAATACTCCTGGAGGCTTCAGTGGCATTTGACTTTGGTTTTCATTTGAATCCACTAGCAATTTTGCCATCAACCTTGGTGTAAACAAGATCAGAATCTAAATCACTGGGGTAGGTTTTCAGCCAATATAAATTACCTTCATTACAAGATAGGGATGTAGCAATTCCACTCTCAAGCTGCAACCATTTACACCATGGAGTTATGACAACTCTGCCTTAGGGGCAGGATAAATTGCCCCATATAGCAATGGCATTTTTTTTTATCTGTGTAAGATCTGCCCCTTGTTTTAGAAACTCAGGTGGAGCTTGCAATCATATGTATTAAACACTTCTTTCCATTTGATTGAAGCCAGCAGTGCTCTTGTCACTCACATCAGCAGGGATAAAACTCAGCTCTTAATCAAGCAATGAGAGAAAAACACCTATATGAAACCACATGTTTCAAAAGAGAAAAAAAAAAATAGTTCAAGCCTATAGAATCAGCTTTGAAAAATAATCTGCCCTTTATTTACTGGTGTTGTGGTTACAGATAACAAGAGGGCAAGATCTGAAGTTATTATAAACATTTAATTCTTATCTCTACCCTGTCCCTTTTATTACCTCTATGAAAAAAGTTGATAAAATGATAATAATTTTTAAAAAAACACCTTCCGAGAAATAGATTCTGGTGAAAAAGAAAAACCCAAACATTCATCTGCCAAAGAAGACTTACACTTACATGAGCTGGAGGTTGATGTTAGACAAATTTCAGTGAAGAGGAGATTTACAAACATGATGTAACTCTGACAAGCTGGGCTTTGTATCTTGGCAAAGGGAAGCTTAAGAAAATACTCAGGCACACAGGCGCACACACACACAAACGTATATATATTGTATGTTGGGTTTAAAGGTTTATTGCTACAGAAAACTTATTGAAAGACATTATGTGTCTCATCTTGTCTCTGTTTAAAAATAGAGCACTTATATGTGTTTTTTATTAGCTTGTTTTAGGATTACCTTAATCCTGCCCAAAATTTTTTACCACTTCCCCATAGTGCAATTTACAATGGTAATCTGTTTATGAAGGGTAATGCTAGAATAACTGTAAATATGTTTCCAACATAACCCAAACAATAAAAACAAAAACTGCAGATTAGGGGAGCTTTGGTGTGCTGAAAACCACACTGAGTGAAGCAAACCCTGCAATGGATAACACTTTACATCACATCACTGAACCATTGCAAGTTGCAAAGTATCGGATAAACCCAAAGAAACTTCTGTTTGCTGGAAAATTCTGCCCTTATTTAATTTTCATGCAGACTCATGGGTATAACTGGGGATGATTTGGATCCTTATGTGGTTTTCCACATAGATGTAGTCATTTATCTTAAAGATGAAAATAACCTTTTTCATTTTTTATTTTATTTGCAGAACATTTAGTAGATTTTTTTTTGAAGTTATTTGAACATGGTCCTTATTTCATAAGCCTGATGAAGTCTACTGAGTCTGTTTGTAGCTCAGGCAACAAATACAAATACAGACACAGACTCTCCATGTTGTACCAAAGTATCAAAATCCCCTCCTGTCCTGATCAGAGATAAGATGGGCTGTGTTAACCTTCCGCCCTTATTAATCCATGTACATGGATCTCCTTCACATGGAAACTGCAGGAGTGAAGAAATCTATGTCTGCTTGGGACTCATGCCTGCTCAGGATCTCATCACAGCAAAAGCATTTCGGCCTTCTAGATTGCTCATAGCTTGGATGTCTTGCAGAGACATACTACCAATTAAAATATGGTTGAAATCAATCCATTTAGTAAATCAATAAAAGAGTAACCTCACCTATTTGGAATCGAAAGCCTGATAACGAGAAGTGAGTTAACTCTAAATTGTCCAGTTCAAGAGTGAGTAAATTCCATTCACCTGTCTGTAGGCTGAATTCCAGGCAAGGTGTTTTGCCACTGAATCCAATAGCTGGGGGACCACAACCTCTTGACAGTAAGCATTAAGCCATGAACAAGTAAAAGCATGGGCGTGATTCATTAAGTGCAGGACTAATTTATCATGATTAATTGCCTTGTTGTCTCTATTGCCCAGCTACCAGCCACTTGGTGAAAGAGTGGGGAGAGCAATGGTAGGCTGAATAGAAGAGCATTGGGGACAATGTGTCTTTCCTTATGGATTTTTCTGTTTGCTTTTCATTCAAGATCAATATTTAAGTTCTAACTTAGACTTTCATCTTAAGAAAATGCCAGTCTTACACTCTCCACAGTATCACCCAGCTGCAACATGGAGAAAGCAGATATACACACAGTGACTTCAGTAGGCAAAACGGACACTTACAAAGCAGTCCAGGTATTTCAGACTGGAAGACAATCTCCATGGAAGAGGTGCAAGACTCAAAGCTCCTCGTATGAGGGAAGTGAAGTGATGTGCATCTTGACAAAACTCCAGCTCCTAATTCTGGAGCCACTATCTTAGTTGGCTTGGAAGTTTCCATGGGGACTAAACATGGGAGTGAGGATAGAACTAAAAACACCTCTGTTTCCATTGCAGCCAAGTCACAAGAAGACTGGCCTATGGAACTGGGAGGCCTCACAATAAAGGCAGTGAAAAGCTGAGCAGAAGGCTGAGGCTTGTGCCAATGGTCTTTTAAAGGGAATAGAATATTCTGGTTTGATACTGTGGATCATTGAGACAACCAATCTGTGTTAGAATACATGTCTCTAACTCTCTCCCTTCTTCACTTATCATTTCTTCATCTATAATTTGTAAATCAGTTGTTACTGTTTTCCTTCAGACCTGAGTCTCCACAAATACCACACGCTCAGTACATGGCACAAAGAGTTTGGTCTTTCAGGTGCTGCCATACGACCAACACAAAATTATCCATCACAATTTTCTCAACAGTGGAATAAAATCTTCCAGAAAGGGAAGAATTAAAATACACTTGGGCAAGGGAGAGATGAAGGAGGGGAGAAAAAAAAATAAAAAAGGTCGGCTCATTAATCTGTTCTAATAATAAATCCTTATCACTTATGCATTTCAGTTACTCCTTCAGCCTCCACGTTCTATATTTAAATACATCTGCTTCACACGTGCTTTGCCAATTAGCTGGTGATATTAACTGTTCAGCACTATCTATTAACACATGGCACTGCCGAACAGCATGAGAGACAAGCTTGACCAGGAGAGATAGTCATTCATGAGGCACACATTTCTCTCTATAACTCAGAAGTAGGAAGATAGGGAAGTGGCACAGCAATTGACCTAGGTTGTACATCAAGGCTAAATAGACACAGAGTAAATTACAGACAAGTGAGACAAGCTACTAACTGTTCCTTTAGCAGCCCATAATGTCAGTAATTCTATTATGGTGATTGCTAGTTATGCAATGCAGTTGCCATGTAAATTTTTCTTTTTTTCCCTGTCTCTCTCTGTCTCTCAGACTTTCTGCATTGTAAAATTTGTAGACCAGTGATGGAATAGATATATATTAGGGCCAGAAAGAGTCATTGTGATCATCTTGCTGGAGACACTTGCAAACCACATAGACATGCACCTTCCTTGAACAGATTCTTGTTTCAACTGGAAAGCAACATCAAGACAAACAGTTGGTCTGGTCTATCATGCCACAGAAAAGTCTACTGTAATATCAGAATAGTTTTAATCTCTATCAACGTGGAATTTTAAAGGTTTTTCAAACTGAGCTAAATAGCATTAAATTAGTGCTAGAATAGCAGCTATGCTTAGACACCTGAACTAAGCACTAGATCTCCATTAATTATAATGAGAGCTTGGATGATCTAAATCACCCACATGAAGATGTCTTAAACTCTGAGCTGTAGCCCACCCTTTCCATTGCCTGATCACATCCATTCCCAACTGAAGTGCCTTGGGATGTCCTGCCTGGCTTTTTATTGCTTCTCCAGAAAGTTGTGGGTCTCCCCTGGATTTTGTATTATTTCTACTAGTCTTGTGTAGAGGTTTCAGACATCCTATAGCATTTCAGTTGGAAAGCAACTAAACTGAGACCCCACAATTACAATGGGAGAAGACTACCCATCATATTTCCAAGTTAATACTTAGCTGAGCTATGGAGAAGAAAGTTGTGGCAATGGTCAGAAGCATCGAACAAGAAAAAGAAAATAAATTACATTTCTTGCCAGCCCATCACTTGTTCCCTGCATGCTAATGGTTAGGTGGAGTCTATTTTGGTTTACTCATCTAGCAACTTTGACTTCATCTGCACAACAGCAGTGATAAAATCTATGTGGAATTTAATATTTGTGATACTCTTGTGAAGGAGGTTTTGCAATCTCTGCTTGGAGAACATGGAAGAGGCGCATTTTGGGTCAGGCTCTGGATTAGGACTCTTCAGATCACAGTTGTGTTCCTGTTCTGTTGCCAGTTTCCTGAATGACCTTGGCAAGTCACTAAGGGCGGGATTCATGTTTCTTATTTTATAGCCATCCAGAGACAGTCACCTCAGCCACACAGGTCACTGAACAGATGCCTGGACAAGAGGGCAGAATTAGTCTCTGGAAGTGCTTCTCTCTCTCAAGGATCTCTTGAAGAGGTCTGACTTAGCATAGGTGAGATTGAACGACTATTTAGACAATTTAAGGAACTAAAGTGATGATATACCCTTTCCCCTTTCTTCATCTTTCATTTGTTTCCTTGTCTTGTGACACTTCAGGAGGTAAAGACTGAAGTGTCATGTGCAAAGTCAGAGCAGAAGGGCATTCCCATCATAAGTACACAATATGGCCATGATCTGTTCAGTCTGCCTTCTTTTTTCCTGTTTCTTTGGGCATAGATGACAACAGAGAAAGTGTTGAGCTACAGCTACAAATAGGAAAGTAACTGCTGTCAGACAGAGCATTTGCCAAAAAAGGGTAATTCTGTGGGAGTTTTCGCCTTTTGAAAGAAAAATGCCCCTAAGCTATCTGTAGACATCATAACTGATCAGTGCTAATTTGATGCTAACTCTCTTCAAATCATAGAACATTACGGTTGACACAGTTACAGCGCATACACAAGCTCATGTTTGACTTTAGTTATTTTTCAGACCCCAAGAAAGTCAAAGCCCAAAACAAGGAAAAAACAATTATTCAAATTATCAAATGGAAAGAAAATTGCATTCAATTCTATGGTGTGTTTAAAACGAGGAACAAATTTCTGTTATTTTGTAAGCTTTCACAGTGTAATTATTGACAGACCATAAAGCTACATGAAGTTGCTTGAAGGATTTTGCAAATGAAAACCAGGCTCATTCTAGTTCTTTGAATTACTGGCCCATGGAGAACTGATGAAGAAATGGAATTATCAAATTTCCAAGAAGAATAGTTGATGCCTTCTGATGACATCAAAGAGCTTGGTTACAACGGGATGGATCTAGGTTGCTTAAACACAGGTGCCTGGGCTATTTGAGTACCCTGGAGAAGCCAAGAGATCTCCATCATGTGATGCAGGATTTCTGGGAGGCCTGTGTTACTTCTGCAGTTGCAGCAGCTGGTGATAGTGCAATATCTCATATATATGCCTGAAATGCCTGTGTTTAGGCAAATCAATCTTACTCAGTGTGTCAAAACTAAAAGCCAGCAATTGTTTGGAACTGGAACCTATTCTACTTATGCAGCTGGCATGAGCATTGTGCAATGGGTGAAAGCAAAGGGTTGTTTTCAATGATGTAGCATTAAAGGATATTTGTACTACCTACCTTTACCATAGCTACACTAGGAAGCTGTCTGTATAAACAGGGCTTGATTCAAAGGAGACGTCTGTTGCATGGTTTAAATGATGCTCTGAGGAATCCTTTCTTTCCTTGTTGTCTAGAAAGGGGCACAAGCAGAATCTTTACATCAAATATGTTCTGAGCTAGATGGTTATGGCCAGACTGCAAATATTGGCCCCTCTCTGCTCTGGAAAACTTACTTTTCACAGTATTGAATACTTCACAGTTGTTTACAGACCCACACAAGAGAGAAGATCCTACATGTTTTGAAATCCTAATCCTAAATTTGACACTGCTCCTTCTGTACTGTGGTAAACTCACATAAGCACGTCTTGCTGATTTGTAAGAAGAGATGATTGTGCGTAGCTACCTTCCCTGTTGGGTTCTGGGAAGGATTAAGGATAAAGTAACTTAAAAGCCCTTTGAAGTTTATGATAAAAAATATCATAAAAGGGCTAAGGTATATTGTTAATGAAAGTGGCCGTGGAACATGTTGTAAGAAGAGCTACGAAGTCCTAAGTCATACCAAGACACTTTATAGAACACATGATGTGAGCTGTGCACCCATGAGTGAAACAAACCCCTATGCATGGTCTCTACCTATACGTGTACTCAAAAGGGGCTGCAGGAAGCTCGTATGTAAAGAAACATCATTCCACAGTGTCCTGCAGGAACAAAAGCACACCACGGTAGAGGAAATTCATGGCACATCTGTCCAGTTGACACAGCAGACGTCTGACTTAATCTGTGAATGCAGGCAAAAATGGCTGCAACTCCAAAACCTCCATAGGAACCTTCAGGTTCTAAATTCTTTTCCAAACATTCACAGCTGAAAAAAAGGGAGATCAGCTGGGAACATGAAGGGTGGATCAGCATGAGAGGTGGTTTTACCTGATGTCCAGAAATTCTAGATGTCAGGGATATAATCCAGAGAGAAGGGTGGCTATGTTTGTCTGGGGAAAGCACACATAGACTGCTCAGACGAGGTTTGTGGCAGAGACCAGAACAGAAAAAAACCACTCTTGTTTGGTAGCTTCAGAGATTGCAGAAGCTATAAAAATGATAAGTACTTCAGATAAAGTGAGAAATTTATGGCAAAAAATGAGACCAGAAACACAGTTCCCTAAAAGATAGAAAAGAGTCTATATCTTTTAACATGCACATTATAAAGTTTTGAAATGTCTTTCCTTTATATTTTAAATGAGTTATCTTATTTATCTGGGCTTTCTTTTTAGACAACTTGATTCCCTGTGCTCTCTAGGAAAGGACTCGGTACTAAACCTAGTCTGAAGCCCTTGGAAATGGAAGAATCACATATTACGCAATGGACACACAGTAGGACCCTACTGCCCATTTACCCCTTGTCAACTCCTCCAGGTTGTGTCTGGGTTCGAAAGAAGCAGCTGATTGACTAGATCTGTCATGAAGTCCCAGGGACTGAAGACTTGTGGGAACTCATGCTGCTGTGACGGAGGTGAGGATGAGTAATCCAATGAAACCTAGACCAGCTGGGACACGCCGTGACCTGTCACATGTTATGTGACCTGATAAACTGACATGACCCAACCACTGCAGCTGAAGCATGGAGTTTCGTGCTCTGGATGAGAAGAAAGGTAAACGGTTTCCAAGCAGCTCTGGATCTTTCCTACTGGGATGTGAGAGGTGCCTTCATCTTCTCTGTTGTTCACTGGGGGAGCTTTGAAGGCAAATTTTAACACTGGGCAGGATGGAGTTCAAGTCTGCTTGTAATCATCCGTTTCTGCTGTTCATTTTGAAATTCTGCCTGAATTAAAAGCTATTAAATTTTAACTCCTTCTTTAACACATTTTACTTGAAAACCTTTGCCATTCTTTTATTCCTAAAAATTATTTGTTAACTCTCTTCTTTTTAAAAGTGTAATTCATTATTACTGGGGATGACATCAGTGTATAATCCTTTTGTGATCCTTTTTATGGGGACTGTGGGAATGATAATTAAGTCACTTTGGAGCAAGCACACCTGTGAAGCAGGTAAACATTTATTAGCTCATTTTAAAAAATTAATTAAAAAAAAATGTTTGTTGTGTTCTGTGTACCTTTTCTTTTCCTTGAAGGCACAGAGAGATGAAGCAACCACTACCCGTATTATGAAATTAGAATGCAATTATTGCTTTAAGTAAAACAAAGCCCAGCCTCACACAAAAGGTGTGGAAACTCAAATTGCTAAATGATCCGATCGTAGTCACACTTGGTAATCAGCTCCAGTATTTTTTTGGCAGGGCCATGCCATGAATTATGATGGGAAAATTAAAAGACATGTCTTGTCCCATGCCGTTGCCATGTAAATTTATGCTTCATGTGGAGATATAAACACTGGAAAGATCTTGAGTTACGCTGCCTGTGAGTAATTGCCATCTCTATAAGCAGACTGTTTGGAGTTGTAAGAAACAGGAAAATTACGCCTTTTGTTCAGGATTTGACAATGTGGAAGAGCCCTGCCAGACCTGTCTTGTTTAATCATGTTAGCTCAGCACCAAAACGAACAGCTTCTTTTTAAAGGGAACTCAGAGTTCCTGTAGGAGGAGGTTGTAATTCAGTGCGTGCTCACTCCTAAGCCGTTTGCACTGCTATGCTGTTAGCGTGAAGAGCCTTGAAGGGATTCCAGGCTGCCTCATTTTGAGGAGAAAGCAGCCTTCAAGTTGTTGTGTTTCTGAGACACCCACCAGTACCCTTTCATAAAGTGGGAATATTAGCCCCACTACCGTTACTTTTTTTGCCAGGGGTTGTATACGCTCACAGGAGGGATCATCCATGGATGAAGGAAATGCGAGGAAATATCATCATCTCCATGGGACACTTCGGGGTGTGAGACACAGATTAGGGCCCTCATGATCATACGGCAGGTCCGTGGCAGAGAACCAAGACAAGCCAAAACAAGCTGCAGGGGGTGGCTCAGCGGGTATTTACCTTCAACCCTGGTTGCAGGCAGGTCTCCTCTGCAGCCTCCAGCCCTCTGCATATCCCTCCTCCAGGTGTGCCAATAAACACCTATTTGCCAACACATGCAGGTGAAGGGGTTGGTCTAATGTGTGCAATGAGAATGAAAATGGGGCCAAAGAGATCCAATATGCATCTGACAACAAGCACTGGGCAATGAAAATGTAATATATGTATATGTATTTATACATATATAAAGTTTAAAAGAGGCCCTGTATTCTCTAAGGTAGCTGTAGACAACTTTGTTCATGCAGCTCCATCTGCACAGTATGGTTTTCAGACTGATCAAGATCACAGAATCATAGAATGTGTTGGGTTGGAAGGGACCTTTAAAGACCATCTAGTCTACTCCCTCAGCTGTAAGCAGGGACATCTTTAACTAGATCACATTGCTCGGAGCCTCATCAAACCTGACCATGAGTGTCTCCAAGGATGGGGCCTCCACCACCGCTCTGGGCAACCTGGGCCAGTGTCTCTCATTGTAAAGAAATTCTTCCTAATGTCTAATGTAAACCAATCGTGCTCTAGTTAAAAAACCATTGCCCTTTGTCCTATTGCTACATGCCCTTGCAAACAGTCCCTCCCCAGCTTTCTTCAGGTACTGGAAGGCTGCTATAAGGTCTCCCTGGAGCAAAGATTATGGTTTTCAGGAATAATTATGTGTGGGAGAGAAGGTACACTGCCTGAAGTTTACTCAAACTTTTCGCCCTGATCCGACTACTTCATTACTGCCCTTGGCAAAAGACATCATCAGGGAGGTGGAGGACATGATTCAGGTGTGCTTGGTACTATTCACCATCTCTGCTTCCTATAGAAAGAGGGAAAGAGAATGGAAATGGAAAAGGAAAACTACAAAACTTGCTACTTCTTGTACCACATTAGATTAAGGGACATCCCCTCAGAGAAGAAAGTTGTTGAAGTTTTTTTGAGTAGCTGACGAAGGATGTAAGATGTGTCACATAACCCAGGCCACAAGACATTCTTAAGTGCAGTTTGAAGGTAAGCATACCCTTCAGGGGAAAAATCTTCAGTCTTTATTTTAAGTGTCCAGAAACAGGGGAAAAAAATCTTTTGAAAGCATCAGTTTGCTCTTAACTGGGTTCATGGTTAAAACCTACCTCTTTTCCACCTGAATTTTTCTGTCTTCTGTTTTTGTTTATTGTTTTTTGTCTTATGGTTTTGGTTATTGGATATTTTTTAGACCCCTGCCCTAAGAAAACTATCATCAAATGTGTCCTTGTCATGTAGGTGCATGCAAACTGAAATCAAATCACTGCTCAGCCTTCCCTTTGATAAAAACACAGATTGAGTTCATTGTATTTTTCATGCCAGTGCAAGTCCATGCTTCAATATTTCATCATTCCCCTGACTGACCAAAGTGTGAACAAAGGGCTCATGCCTGAAGGGGAAATCATACCCATAAAGGATACACACCCATTGGTAATAAACCTCTTAGCCCATGATGGACCCTGGCCACTGAAAAGCAATGTAGAAGTTATGGCTCCTTTCTCCTTCACTATGTTTCCCATTCATACTCCTTATTATGTGATACGCTCCATATTTTGTTGTGAAGGTTGTTCACTTACTTCCCATCAAAGCAACATCCAGCCTTCAGCTTTAGGTGGATTAATCTTTCCTTTTGCACAGTGGTTAACTGCTTTTCACTATGCACCATTGACCGGTTCCTGTAGGTCAACGAAAGCTGGGGAAGTTCTGGCCACTCTGTGGCCAGTGTCCTCAGAGCTCTGAAAGGCTACGGCAAAAGGTGTCTCAGGGGGATGGTTGTTTCACTGCTCCCACTTAGAATTCTTCCTTACCTTTCTTTATGCGCTGGTGTTGTTGGGCTTTGTTTGTTTGTTGCCTCTTTATTTCATGCCTGGATTTGCTTTTTCTTCAAGGTTGAGATCAAGCAGCTTAGGCAGAAATGGCCCAAGTCTTTGAGTCCTAGCCCAAGCCTGTGCTATATTCTGCTTCCTAGAACATGGCTTATCTGCCAAGCATTGTTAAGAGAATCCACATTTCATCAATTTGTGTCTAAAACTAATGAGGAACAAGGGAGCACCTTACCAGCCCTCTTGTACTGTCTGAATAATCCTATCAGGTTTCCCTATAGACTTTCATGTGTCACCAGTCTTGTTGCATCCACTTGGTATTAAATCAGGTAGACCAGAACCATCATGAAATGAAGGCTGCTTATCCTAGTGAGAGAGATCCACCCAGAACTAATGAGATGCAGAGCCTCCAGTGAATTATAAACGACACATGCAACAAAATCAAACATATGCAGTGCTCTCACCGACTGCTCTCCGTTCACGATGTATCCACCATATATGGCTGACACAGTCTTCTTCACTGCAGTCTCTTTCAGCAAATTGAAAACATGGAGCACCTCCACCTAGTCTCTGACCCATGCAACCACAGGGTGTAAAGGACAAATTTTCAGAATAAAAGTACTGGTGTGTATGAGATGAAACTCCAACCTGTTAGCAGCTGTACGTTTATCAAGTAAGATAAGCCATGTCGCAGAACATTTTCTTCCCATTATTAATTTCTACAGTGGAAGCAGAATTTGCTGAGGAACTACAAAATTCCTGACAGTGGGAGTCGTGGGGAACTATTTGCAGAAAGTGCACAAGATCATTGCTCAGTTCTCCAACTGGGCACTGACAAACACGTGGACCCTGTGTGTTGCCTATCCAAGAGAAACAGATACAGCCACTACTCTTAACGAGCAAAGAGAGCAATCCCAGCTCTGTGGATATTGTGCATCCAAAGAATAGATCAAGCTATGTTTTTATGGATTTGATCTGATCAGTCAGCTTATTCTTTTTAAAGCAAGGACACCATTCACTATGGTGTTTTCTTATATACCTATTCTGTACTGAGGTCTATGAGGTACATTCACAGCCATTGGACAGCAAAAAAATATTGACTTGGATAGAGGTCTGCCATACCTCACAAACTCAGGAGCTTAGTTTACCTTTTATCTTTGCAGATTTTTATGACAAACTCCTCTCATAACTATTAGAATGCATATGACTTTCCCACGAGCCCACTATTTACATCTTAAAATGTGGACTTTAAAAAGCCAAAATATTCTTATATGGTTTAGTAAACAATTTGCTTACTTATTTATCTAGTACCTATTATGCTGAGTGTCTAATCTTCTGTGGGTTTTTTTTTTCTTAATGCAGCTGTTGTATATAGTATAGGTGGATCTGTTAATGAAACCTGTTATTAACACTGTCCAGCACTTCCTGTTACAAGACTCCTTTTCTGCTGCTTGTAATTATCTGTAATATTCAAATTTCAACTGAGAAGGCCAGAAGGAGTTACTAAGGCGTTATTAAGCAGTTACACGCTTTAGGCTGGTGGAGATATTGTTTATTTTAATCCAGTACACTCAAATGAGCAAGAGTCATTGCTGTGGCTCTTGAACTGAAATGGCAGGAATGTAGGTGGTTTCAGGCTGCCATCGTGGGGCTCGTAGTCTTCTTGTTGTTCCTACAGTGTCCTCATTGAGATCAGAAAGAGCAAGGAGGAGACACTTACCTGTGCCGGCGCTCTGTAGGGTCCACCAGTTGTGCGGTCTAGATCTCCACTGCTCAGATACTTACATTGCCTGGAGACACCTGCATGCCAAAACCCCAAAATAGATGTCTTAATCTGTGAAACGCCCTCCTAAAAGTAGGTGGGAAGAATCCTACCTCAACTCTCTAAACCATATAAATGTTAAAAAACCAGCAGATTCCAAGGAAAAAAAAAAAATTGCTGGAATATTTCCAGTAACATTTAACAAGGAGAACCATGGAAAAGCCCAGGAGGAAACCAATCATTCTGTCGTCAGCAGGTAATAAATAATGGTGGAGAGGACCACCCACCAAGCAATGAAGATAAAACACAATTTTGAGTTGCTGCTCAGGGAGCGAGAATCTGAATGAGCCAATCTGCAATCTGAATGAGGGAAAAGGAGTTTTTGATTGTAATTTATGTACAAAAAGGGGTATGAAAGCTGTGAGGAGTTTTATGTGGATACATGTAGGTATCCAAATCTCTACTGGTATCACTCCAGGACAACCGAACTGGCGCACACAGTAGGATGACTATCCTGTGGTCAGCAGCATGCTGGTGTAGGTGTACAGATTCAGAGCCAGGTCTGGCTTGTATGGGCAGAGCAAGTTTGGGTCTGTGTGTAACCTCTCCTTTATACTGAAGTTTCCTTTTCCATCACTGAAAGTGTTAGAATTGTTCCTTAATAGAGTGTTCGGTAGAATCATAAATAAAAAGACCTGAAGCCTGGACTATCTCTACCTGTATTACATTTATTGAGGGACTTAAAGAGGCATCAGTGATAGCAGAATTAACCTAATGTGAAAGGTCAAGAGAGGGTTGTGTTATTGTGGTAGACACAGCACACAACTTTTAACCTGTTGATTTTAAGCAGAAATTTTGCAGTGACTTCAATAATGTTCTAACTTCTTAAATAACTGAAGAGCAAATGAAATCTGCGTTAAATTGTAGCTTTACTGATTAAGTGATGTCATTTCACTGCTCATTAATCCAAATTACACTAATTTCTCTGAGGACAGTATAAAGGAACAGAAGTCTATCTGAAGTCTTTTGTCATGAAGTTTTGGGTATTCTAGTCACTTTTCACAAGTTTCAGCAAAGGAAACCTATTTTCCATTTCAGGTTTCCATTTCAGCAATGGAAACCTGTTTTTAAGTTTCTCCAAAGAAAAAATAATGTTTCTCCATGCAAATTGAGTACATTTAGACTGAATAAATAAGGAATAGAAAGTGAGATTTGTACTGTTAAGTATTTGTAAATGTACAAAGAATAAACAACCTGATTATTTAATGCTTTTTCAATAGTTCCTTCATATGTCTTCCACTGCAAAAATTAAGTAAGGAAAAGCAGTTTAGATGTCCCTCTGTTAAAATAATTCCTTCTTATTCATTGGAGTTTTAATAGACCAGCTTTAGTTACTTTGGAAAAATCTGAACACAGGCCAAGGGAAAAGTGAGAGACACCATGGCCATTTCTTATTGTTGTATATACAGTGGCAGTCAAATGTATCACATCTATAAGATCAATATATGCAGTAAGTAAATTCCATGTGGGAATCAGCTATATTGTTCTTACAGCAACTGTAAAAGCTTTGACCAAGATATGGGGGTCATTTTGCCTGAGGCATGGCAGAAACATGTAACAGATGATCTCTTTGTCAGAAGGCTTCTAACCTAATGAGAAAAGTTCACAAAAAGTGGAAGAAAACAGTCTGATACCCAGAGGGAAAAGTGAGATGCAGAGAAAACAAAAATTTAAGACTGGACCCAGTGCCTAACTGCCAGTGCCCATGGTCTGTCTCCCCAGAAGCTGCAGTGGGCTGGAGAGTGTGCATTACACACCTTGGACGCTTTGGGATGTAGCCTGCATGTTCCTGCAGAATGAAAGACAGTCCATTTCAATGCTCATATGGTATGGCTTCAGTGGCTCTTTCTAAATTTAAATTGGTTTTGTTTCTGCATTCTTCAGCTTCTGCTAATTCCTTTTTTGGTTTTCTCATTTATGACACTTTTGGCAAAAGATTAAATTATCCACTGTTCTCTTTTTTTGGTTTGTTTGGGTTTTTTTTATTTTGCTATGTATTTTTTTTAATCATTAAGGTAGCATCTTCAACATGGACAATAGCTTTTCCCATTCTTAGATCTTCTTTATAAACATTTTTCCTCACTCAAGGGTGAGTTTCAGGACATTAATTTTTTGAAATCCCTCTGAACATATGGACAGAAATCCTTATGTGTAAATTAATTTCATTTTTGAATGACATTGATAAAAAAAATCATAACCTGGGGGGAGGTTTCTATGGGTGCCCAATTTCATGGACAAGTTTTGCACATTTCAGTTAAGCTAAGCTCTTATTACCTGATTGCACCAGCAAATATAGTCTTTATGTCCAGAAAAAGTTGATTCAATTAGTTTACTGTACCACAGAGAATAATCAAATGTGTCACCTCAAAATATGGTTGCCCTCCAAGTCTGGTTGTTACCCTGAAATAAAATATGCTTCAAATGAAGAAAGAACACCTGAGTCGAATTTCTTTGAGCAGAATCTGAAAAAAAAAAAAAAATGAAAACACAGCATCATAAGAGATTAATCTCCCCAAAATACTTTATTTTTGAACTTCCAGATGTGTTTGACAGACTGAGAGACTGTGTTTAATGCACCAAAGGGGTTCTGATGTCTGACTGGTGCATCAGTCCACCACACTTTGTGCTATTGGACAAGCGCTTGGTTTCCGAGCTGAGCTCAGCATGGGCCTCAACACGTGCATTGGATCCTGATGCACTCTGTTAACACAGGCTATTTGTGCAGGAGACACACGCCTGTTTTTTAAAACTTCTGATTCACAAAAGGAAAAAGGCGTCAGCTGCAGTCATAAATCCATCATTCGGGTACCCAGCGTTCCCTCTAACTTCTTTGGCATTGTGGCATAAGGATGAGAAGAAGAAGAACATTGCAAGCCAACACATTTTTTTTTAATTATTGTTATCGTGCACTCCCTTTGGCAGGGATTTATAGGGTCCATGGAGCCATGACACCCTGTCAAAGCAAACCTGTCCAGTTCCCCAGGTCGATGTCTTGCACGGTGGCCTCCCTGCTAGGCAGATCACCGGTTACAGGACATCATCACCAATGGCACTAAGCTCACAGACACTCTGTGTGGTTATTTAACGGACATGAATCTAAAATGGAAGCTCACACTCCGTATCATCGCAATTTGTCATCCTGCTGGAAATGCATATCCGAGAAGTGGCTAACAGATCACAATGCTTTGGGGGTTGTGGACCTTCATGCAGAATGCGATGGTAAAACACATGAAATGAGAAGTAGAGTGTGGTCTCATTCCCTGTTCCTGCTGACAAGTTCTCCTGTCCCCTTGCAAAGACACTAAGTTTCTTTGGGTTCATTCGTAAGTGAGCATTAAAAAACTCAATCTTGTTCCTGACCATGCCACAGTCTCCAAGTCTGAACATGTTCAAGTCACAGGCAGGACTTCCTTCAACCTTAGACCCTCAAGATTCAACATCTACAACTGAGCTAGTCACCCCTTGATAGGATGGAGAGTAGAAGGCTACTCCAGGCAGAATTCATCTTAATTCATCTTATTCTTAACCACCCTCCCTACAGGCTGAATCACTTACCTGCTACTGTCACCTACTTCTCTCTAGTAATTAAAGAGAATAGCAAAGGTAAGCACCTCCACCTTCTTACTTCTGGCAATCCCACTCATAACCTACTGGTGTCTCTGTTCTCATTTTTCACATGTATAGTGGTATAATGGCAGTTCTGTTCTCTCACGCTTTCCTAGTTGTCTTTATTCAATTTGTAAAAAAAATATGTATGGAGATTCCAGGCTGATTACCTTATAGAGAGACACTAGATCTGAGATGTCTAACTAGGATAGCTGTACAACACTTGTTATATCTTTGTAAAAAGTGAGAGAAAATAGTCTCTAACCTCAGCTATAAAGAGTAATAACAATTATTATGGCTACAATTATTACAAATAACCATAAGCTTAATTTTACACAGGGACATGTATATTTTACGCTAGCCCTGCAGTCAAAGTAATGATAAGCAACAGTCTTTATCAACATCATCAACAACCTTTCCAAACAGGTAGGTTCTGCCAGCAATAAAGAGGGGTTTTCAAGCTCTAGAGCTGCAATCCTTAACTCCAGCTTCAATATTTATTACTACTATTATTTCTATTATCCTGAATTACCATGCAGATAGAAAAAGGAGGAGGGATGAATTGTTTTTGAATGTCTGTCTCTTATGTCTAGGCAAGATATTGATGTGTAGACCCAGACAGGAAATTTCATGGAATTCAAAGGAAGGATGAAAGACAGTCTCTTCCCTGCTGGTATTTGAACTTGCATTTTCTGCAAGTTTGGGTATTTCTAAAGACACATTCAGAGCACTAACACATTACTTGCAGCTGCCACTTAATTGATTAAAGACTATGTTTTTAATTAAACTGTCACAAGAACAGAGCAATGGAAGGACGGGTTAAAATTACATTTCAGCCCACCCGAAATAATGAACCTCAGAATATACACGCTGAATCACAACATTAATTGGGAAAGTATTTTCAAGGGTAGATCCAGAACCTTCCTGTAAAGACCCAAGGGAACATAACTGCCCATCTGTCAACATTACCTATGGATCCCTACCTATAGGCTGCAAATGCCTTTGGGTATTTTGGAAGGGAGTGTGCTGAGAGGACAGAATTAAAAAGCTTGTGGAAAGGCCTGTTTTATTGGTTTCACATAAATGAACAGAGATGGCAACATTGGTGTGCATAGCTGAATGAAACGTCCATGTTTAATGTCCACATGACTACATGCCCTTTAAGACCCGAGTAATATCCCCCCTTGCCACGTCTTCAGAAACACACAAGTTTGTGGACTTTTCTTTCTTTTTTCTTTGGGGTTTTTTTTTGGCATCAAGTCTTTCATTGCAGCTGCCCATTTCCCTTGTCTCAGGACAGACGCTGCTGTCACTAGATCAATTACCAGCATTCATTTCGTCTCGCGCTGTGACCCAATGGACTCCTTGTTCTCCTGCTGTTGACAGCTGGAGAAGGCTCCAGCCAAACTGGCCGCTAGCTACTGACCCCTCCACAGACAACCTTATTAGGGTAATTGCAAGGCTGGAAGCAGCCGAGACTGGGGCCCAATTACACCTGTCCTTGTCCAATTCAGCCAGGGCTTAAATTACTTGGATGGGTCAAGGATGGTAGTGTGCTCAGGTGAACAAAAGCTTTCCCTCTATTCTTATGCCTTTCAGAGACAGACATTCTTAATTATGCTTGTCATTGGGACATAATAAGGCTGATTTCTTTAAACGGCATCTTTCTTCAGGAGGGAAACTGACACATTGTCTTACTGAACACCACCATTGAGCAGCCCATGTATTAAGAGTGAGGTAGAGGTAGAAGCAGCTCTTGGGGTTTTCTTCTTCAGGTGGTTATAACCTCATCTGGAATAGAGAGAAGTCACTGCTTAGTGTGCATTACGTGCTCTTATGCATGCCAATCCTTAATGACAGTGGTGATAAAAGCATGAAGAAGGGTTTCATATGGTTTTCCCGTGACAATAGTCAGGTTCTGAGTCCATTAGTTTAATTTTGTTTGAAGGAGATGGTCATTCAAAGTGTTGAAATGAGCTATAGCACTGACTTATGGACAAAGAACTTAAAAACAATGAGGCTAAAAGTTGGTCTTACATACTTTAATTATCTTAATGAGGGACTTTGTTTCCCAAAGTCAGGAATGAGCATTGTCATACTTGGGAAATGTAATATTCTCAGCACTTTTGAAAAGCATTCCTGTGTTTAAATATTCAAATACATGTTTATTAATCTACATTTGAAGTTCTCACACTTCAAAATCTTGGGAAATTTCTGAGCAGCATAGGGATGCATATCTGTATTAATGTATTTATGCTTCTAACAAAAAATAAAATTTTCTGTATTTGATATGACAACAAATGACAGGTTTGTACACACAACTTAAACACATACGGTTTCCCTACATACTATGCAATACTGAGAGACGATTTGTTTGGTTTCATTGTATTTTACAAAGCTGGTTAAATAAATTATAAAATAAAATCATGAAAATACAAAACAAAGTATATCCTTCTTCAGAATTAAGAGAGGATCTAATTTCAGCTATTGCACTTTACTTGGATATTTTAATCAATATTTTATAGGACTAATAATAAAATGTGATTCTACAGATAATTAACTTACTGAAAATTGTTTTTCTTTTCATACAGAATCAGTTTTCAAGAAAACAGGTACAAACCAATAGTGAAACAGAAACGATTTACCATCCAAGATAAAATAATGAAAAAATATGCAAATAAATGCATGAATATTGACACTTTTTGTTAATATATCCTTGGTTTTATAAAATCATTCTTCAATGAAAAAAAAAGCCACAATTTTTGCCCACTTTCCTTTTTTCTTCCTTCTTTTTTTTTAATTTTCACAAATCTGCCATTACCTGGTTACATAGTTTTCAAGTTTACATTTGACATTACTTGAAAATTATAATTAGGAAGGAAAAATATTGCAAATGGTTAATTTTGAACATTTCCAGATTTCACCATGTCATTTCTTAGCAAGATCAGACTAAGAAGCTTCAGCTACCTGCTAGAGATAAAGAACAGACCAGTAATGCACTTTCAGGAGTGCGTTATTGCATGGGAAGCAGGATAGGAAAGGAAAGGAAAGGAAAGGAAAGGAAAGGAAAGGAAAGGAAAGGAAAGGAAAGGAAAGGAAAGGAAAGGAAAG
>JAOQGH010000001.1:5317034-5340164 GCA_025769975.1 Gallinago jamesoni | reverse complement strand
AAGGAAAGGAAAGGAAAGGAAAGGAAAGGAAAGGAAAGGAAAGGAAAGGAAAGGAAAGGAAAGGAAAGGAAAGGACAGAATAGTTCAAGTCTGGATTTTGGATAATTAATGTAACTAAAATCTGTGGACAGCAAAATTTATAAGTGATTCTACAAGTCTCTGAAGTCTCTGTGTGTGATTCTGCACTGATACTACTGCCATCAGGACTAAATAGTGCAAGCAAAAATCTGTGGAATATTGTTTCACATTGCAACCACCTCTTCATAAAATGAGTCATTATTTAGTTGGAAGTTAGACATTTGCTCTTCTAGACCAGACTTGTATTTGTAACCCTTTCACACATTGAAATCACTTCGTTTGTAAAGAATGTGACAAAAACAGTAGTGAAAGACCTATTTTTTAGCAGATATAAATAAGACAAAACATATCATTTCACAAGGAAAAATGCTAACAGTTGCTAGGAGACAGAGCGAACCACTAAATTTTATCCCGTTTCTAGCAATCTAATTCCATGTGAGGTTGCATCACAGAGTGTTGGGATTGCTTCCAGCTTAGTCACAGAATTCCTCTGCCTTCTGTTTGATCAGATCTGGCCTGTAGTATTAATAAGTGCTATTTTCCATGACATTGTGTGTTTTGCCTTGTGGAAATCAGTTATGAAACCATCTTGCATTACTAATCCAAATAATAACCTCATTTAAAACTCTTAAGTTGGAACCCATTTGCCTTAAACATGACTTTGAAAGGAAGGGATTCCTCATAGTCTAAGATATGACATATTAAATTAAGTGAAAAAAATTTCCAGTCGCTGTGAGGACACATGTATTTCATCAATATTGATGGGCAGAATAAGGCGAAATCAATCCTACCAGTGCAGTTAAAGCTATAAATGTAATAAATACGAACGTGTTACTGGGAGCAAGGTATGAGCTCTCAGGTTCTTCCTGAGCTCAAGAACTCTTCTACGTGGAGCCCTGCTACGTCACTGACAGTTTCCCCACCAAGTTGCAATAACGGCAGTGTGTATTGCCTGATGCCTCAGCTGGAAGATCCTTAGCAATAAGGGACAGCTCCACAGGGGAAAAAAAAGGTGCGGTTTTTGTAAAAGCTATTATAAAAGCACTTATATTTAAGATTAAAAAATAAAGCCTCATAAGAAACCACGGGATATTAATGATAATGACTTTTCACTTCAGCCAAGGACTTAAACATGCTTTATAAACACTATTTCAATGTCATTGCTGTTTTGGTCAAGCCATTATGAACCACAGAAGAAATTTTCTTATTCTCTCTGGAGACTTTCCAGGTTTCCCTGCCTTTCCATGATACCGAACACATGTAGTGAACGACGAGAGCTCTGTACACAGAATGAAAAGAGCACAGAGAGTAGAAGGGAAATCCACCTTATGAATGACACCTATACGCCAAAGCGATGAGATGGAAGACAAAGATTTTGCTTCTGCTCATTTCTAAAACTAAGAAAGTGAGATTTTGATTTTTTTCTTTTCCCCCTTTTATTTTTAATTTTTTCTTGTACAACCCTGGCTTTGATCCAGGCTTTCTAGGGATTTTTCATTAACAGATGATCCCCTCCACTTCAAAAATCCTCATTCAAGATGCAGGGCATACGGTCTGCAACCACTACTTTGTGTAACTTGAAAAAGAGTTGTGATTCTGGTTCTTCACATTGTTTCTGTGGAGCGATATGGAGTTTATCTTATAGTTTATAGAACACAGGTTAGGGGAATAAAAAAGTAAGGAAATAGCCATCTGAGAATAATTTACAAATTAGGATGTGCTAAAAATTTGATAAGTTTTTCCAAAGCGTGATCCTGATCATGATTCTTTATATTTCAGGTAAGTGGCCCAGCTCCTCTCTATTAGAGGGGAAAGGGGGGGGGGAGGGGAGGGGGGGAAGGCTTTTTGAAATTATGACTCCTGATAAGTTCATACTTTTGCCAGTAATGTGATACTTGTTGTCTCTTGGATCTTTGATGCATCTATCAGTGTAGCATGGATCCATTTTCTACACAGATGGGAATTACAGAATCTGGGGAAATTTTGCCATGTTACAGTATGTGTTTCAATTTGCACTGGCATAACTGAGGTCAGAATCAGTCATGTGAGTATGGAAGTGAACACAACTCTGCTTTCCATTTAAAACAGCTTTCTCAAGTGGGATTAAGGGATTAGGTTTTGTGGTTGTCTTCCAGAAGCAATGTCACGGGGTGATTTTACTAGAGAAAGACCTGGTGTTTCGCCAGTGCAAAATAGTGTCTGCTGGCAACATGAATGCAAAACCATTGAGACAGAGGCTCAGCTCAGCTGCAAGAGCATAGACCCAAAGTTACATGAGCTCTGACTCTCCAGCAGAAGTAGATTAAAATTAGCTGATGAACTTGTGAAATTCCCCTCTCTCTGTACTGTCCCTCTTCCAAGATTGCTGCTCCTCAGCAAAAGTGTCTGAAGCAGAGTATGAACAACTGCAGTTTGCATGTCAATATTGTGACATATGATTTGAGTTTATTTTAATGTATGAGGCTGATTAACCACTTTTTATTTCTGTTTCCACGGGTCAAAAAAAGTCTACTAATTCAGGAGCTGATTCACAAACTATTTAGTCATCTGATTGGTTAGTCAATAAAACGGAGGGGTTAGGAAGACAATACTGACCCCAGTTATACAGTTTCAAGCAGCTGCCATGTGTGGGTGAGAGCTATATCTCCATTACAGCCCATGGAGCCTGACCTCAGTCCAAATGAGAATAATAAACACAGCAGAGATGTTTGAGCATATACCAGCCTGGCTTCTTCAAAAGCCAGTAGCAACAGGAGTCGCTGGTGAATTCATTTAACATGAGCTGGAGTTCCTGAGGACAACACAAGTTCCATCCACCTTTAGTAGGAAATTTCCTATTGCACGGACAGCAGTGTGATTAAATTTGGTCCAACATGATGTTCTTTGGCCTGGAAAAGACCTTCTGCCACTTTCCAAGTCACCATGTGTTGATGGAGACAATTATACCTTCCTGTTTTGATTTGGAGGGTTGTAGGCTAAAAATCATCAAAATCTCAGTAGTAACCTGATAAAGCCTCATCTTTATCTGAGATAAATAATACTCTCTAAGGAGAACTTCTGTTTCAAAGACTGTTTCAAAAGCCTTAATGTGATGTCAGGGCTTTGGTCATAAGGGCTGCCTCTACCAAGAGTAATCATATCACAAATCATAGCAACTTTCTGCAGCTTTGTTCTTTGGTCCACATGTGAAAACTTTCTCTTCTCAGTTTGCCAAAAAATTGTTAATATTCTCATGGGATGAGAGAATTGATCTAAGAACCTTTCCTTGGAAGTCCAAAAGGTAGAAAAATCCATATTGTTATCAGAAACTCTGGTTCTCACAAAAAAAAAAAAAAAAAGCCAGAAACCCAAAAGCCCAGATGCGGAGCCAAATCTCAGATAGCAAATAGAGCTGGCTGCAATGTGGGAGGTCTCTCTGTTCCTCTCTTGTGTGTCTAAGTTCTATAAACCTCAATGCCAAATCTGGTGACTGCAGCTCTTTGAGTCCTGGTGATCAGCCAGATATATTTCTTAGGAGTCACTGATAAATCATTGTCAGCGAGACCACAGGGAGAGACATACTGGACCACGCATAAGGAGTTGGCTTATTCAGCACTGTGTAGGACAGACCAGTTTCCTCTAAATATTGTAAGACACCATATTAAACTTTTTCCCTTCCCTGCTGTATGGACTCACATGGTGATAACGCTAAGGTCAACATTATATTGTGCACAGACTTTTTCTTGTGTTGGGTGTCATGTTCCTTGTGGCCAGCTGGAGGTAAACCTCCAGCTTTGCTATCTCCTCTGCTCTTAAATAAGCCATTGCAGCTACTTCTGGAATTAGCTGTGTGTAGACACCTGGTCTGAGTCTCATCTCTTGTCCAACCAGCCTTTTCTCTTGGCTGCAAGCAATAGATGTCAGCTGACGGGAACAGCCTATCACCCAGATCCACTCCACAGGTTGCCAACAGGACCACAGAGGCCTGAGGGATTCTGCCATGCTCCTGAAAAAACAACACAACAGCTTCTTCTACAGAGATAATAAGGTTCTCTATTCACATTCGCCATTCCTTGAGACCTGTGTCTCCCTGTAGGCTACAGGTAGGAAAACAAAACAGGGATGACTCATTCCCATGCCTTATTCTAATAAAAACAAATAAATGAAGTTCCCTGGTGTTGTAATCAAATTTTCAGTGTTCCCAGGAGAAATTTGTGGCTCAATTCGAGGACGCCTTGGTCATGTCACAGAAGGAGGGAGAGCAGTGAAACAGAGCTGAAGGGAGAAACATTTTCCCTTCTGCTCTCCCTCTGCAAAGCCCAGGTAGAGGTTCTTAATCGGCAGTGGCTTGCAGAGAAACACTGCTTCCATGAAGCTAAGCATGGTGTGTTTGTCAGCGTGATTCCCCTTGGATTTGATCTGAAGGCATATATGAATTAGTCTTAATGCTCCATTGTGACAACAGGCAGGGCTTTCTTTTTCTGGGGGAGGGAGGAAAACAGGGAAAGACCGTGGCCACAGTTTGGATAACATACCTAACAACCACCTGAGTCCTTTCTTTGGTCTGGTCCTGACTCCTTTATCAATGATTTTGTAAATCCTGGGTACTGGAAGCTGGTTTTCTCATGGAGCACGGAGGGAAGCTGTAGTTTAAGCTTGGTAGTACCGTGTCTTTAGAGTCACCAAAACTGAGTTGCTCCTACTCACTTGCTGAATACAGCATTTCGTTTCCTGTTTTAGGCCCTGGAGATGTCCTAGTGCAGTGTTTAGGACTCTGTGATCTTGCAGGATGGGTTTGCCAGTGGCATTTCTGTGCTGCTGCTTAGTAAGCCACAAGAAAGATGCACTCTCACAGTGCCTGCTTCCCTCCTGCAGCCCTCCTCTTACCCTTGGGGGTGACATTTCTAACCCTGTGCTGCTGAAAGTGAGACTCACTGAGGTGTTTCCACCTCATTCCCTGTGTTTACCTGGCACTCATTTGCATCATCATGTTGCTTCTCCTCTCCTGCTCTCCAGCTTTGTATGCTTGAGGCAGCCGGGTGGCCCCATTCACACACCCAAGGGCTCGCAGAGACACCACAAAGCTAACCCATACCTTGAAGAAGACTGGGATCCCCAAATGAGCCTTGTTGTAAGGTGGGCTGCTGAACTGTACATCCCTCCCCTCTTTTATGGCCTGGCAATCTCAGTGCTGTGCACGACCTGACATTCAAAGCTCAAGAGATCTGTGCTAAGCGCATGTGGTGAGTTTTTCCCAGATACCTTGAGTACTGTTACATTGATGACTCTTCATACGTAAAAAAAGTGTTTAACTGTTTTGCAAAAGCATGACACTACACATGGAAAATTAAAAAAAAAAACAACCCAACACAATTACCCCAAAACCCTGTCTAATGGAAATGCTGAGAAAGTGCTGTGACATAACCTGGCTCCATTTTCACAGAAGAAAGTATGACAGTACAACAAGAAGCTTCGAAGAGTCTTTTGAGGAAAAAAAAAAAGCAGAAGTGATATTAAACACATATAAATCAGAGTTATAATTACTGCCTGGAAATCTGTCAGATAAATTTTATAGTGAAGCTTTATGAGACTTCCCCTTTAGGCACTGTTGAGACCATGATACTCTCTTTAGAACCTTTGCCTGGGCTGCTCCATGGTTTTGTTTGTGACAATCAGAAGGAGTAGATACAATTCTCGCTGTCTTCTAATTAGCACTGTTCCATTATCCAACACACTGCACGGATCAGTTTCATTTGTTGTAGCATGTACTATGTGACAGTTACCAGTAATTTAAAAAATTATGATAAGTCACCAGCCTTATTGTGCAAAGAATATGTCTTCTTTGCAGAGTTACTACCCCCAACGCTGATGGCATAGAGAGGGAAACAAACCCACCTCCTTGCAAACAGAAATTTCACAGCACAGCAAACCCTCAAATTTTAGTCTCTTTAAGGACCACCCAATTAATCCACTGGGTGCTGCTCAGTAAATCTTTTTAATAACACAGCATGATTAAGTTATTCCCTGATTTTTCATCTCCAAAGATTTACGAAAAGTTACTCAGAGACACCTGTGTGGAAAAAAACATAACCTAATCCATCATGGTTTGATGTTTGCCCACAGGCAATTCTCTTCAGCTGAACTAATGGCACTGTGTCAGGTGAGAGTCGTATCTTCACACCACAGAACTATTTTGCCTTTGGGAACACAAGGATTTTTTTTTATTTTTTTTAAAAGATTATTCCTAGTTGTTACCTTTGTAGCAATGTATTTATGCAACAGGTGATACTCTGAAGACGAGAAGCAATTCCACTGGAAAACCACATTATGTTTAAGGAATTTCTCTCTGTTGCTGCAGTAGTGTCTTCTTCCAGATGGATAAGACTTAGTATTTGCAGATAAGACATTTCTTCCAAGTATCTCCAGAGCCACTGTAAGCTCTCACAACTTAAACTTCAAAGTGTTTCATGGTCTATCAAGGAAGCATGCAGAAACCGTGATCACATTTTTGTCTTGATTGCTGAGTAAATGTCCTTCTGTTTCAGGATACTGAGTTAAAGATAAAGAGAAAACCACTGCAGAGGAATCCTGTGTTCTCCTCCAGGTGTTTCTCCTAATTCTCCTCCACAGCACTTCATCTCTGGGTTTTAACGACATACTCATCTTTCACCATCTGTCCTGGGTATGCATTAAACCACGATAGGCCAAGCTATCTCACTTGCAAGAGCATAGCTCTGGGTTTTCCCACAGTTCCCAAAGTTCCAGATAAATTTTGCCAGAATGGTAAGTAGATCAAACAACTGCAGAACAATTGCACATTTACATTTTTTTCCCTTGATTCATTGGTTTGGGGCATTACTAAAGATCTAAAACACTTAACTGAGTTGAACTTTACTAACAGTTGCATGTCTTTAGCCATTTAGTTCAGGTAATAGCTGATTCTTCTTTTATCCACCAAAACATTTTTCTCAGCTTACTCTTTCATTTCAACTATCTTATCCAACCTTTGTCAAGCACAGAATTTAAGACAAAAGGGGACAAAAGAAAGCACATATGAGCAAGAAAAACCTTAGCATCAAACCTGGTTTACATATTTTCTCGAATGAATCACAGAATCATAGAATGGTCCAGGCTGGAAGGGACTTCCAAAGGCCATCTAGTCCACCCCTCTTGCAGTCAGCTGGGACACCCCCAACTAGACCAGGTTGCCCAGGGCCTCGTCGAGCCTCACCTTGTATGTCTCCAGGGAACGGGCCTCAACCACCTCCCGGGGCAACCTGTTCCAGTGCTCCACCACCCTCATTGGAAAGAACTTATTCCTAATATCCAATCTGAATCTGCTTTTCTTCAGTTTAAACCCATTGCCCCTTGTCCTGTCCCTGCAGGTCTTTGTAAACAGACTCTCCCCATCCTTCCTGTAGGCCCCCCTCAGGTACTGGAAGGCCACTATTAGGTCTCCCCGGAGCCTCCTGTTCTCCAGGCTGAACAACCCCAGCTCCCTCAGCCTGTCCTCAGAGCAGAGGTGCTCCAACCCCCTGAGCATTTTTGTGGCCTTGCTCTGGACCTGCTCCATCAGGTCCATGTCCTTCTTCTATTGAGGGCTCCAGACCTGCACACAGTACTCCAGGTGGTCAGGGGACGGATGGGCAATGTCATGCTGCTGTGGCCTCTGTGAGGAGCACAGAATAATGCAAATTCCCAGCTTCATATGGGTGAAAAACATTGGTGTTTCTGTGTTTACTGGACAAAGGTTCAGCAGAATGGCAACTAGATAAATGCTGGAAATTCAGCTAGGGCTTAAAAAAAAAAAAAAGATATTTTAAAAAAAAAGCTGTCTGCGACTATGGTTACAGTTTAATTGCAAGCATATACATGCATGCGTTTTCACACCTGGATTGTTTCCCCACCCTTTCTGGGGACTAGCCATAAACATCTCTCTGACGCACATACGAGAAGCAAACAAGTTGGTTTGCAATGTGTCCAAACGGCGAAAGTCTCTAGGCAAAGCACAGAGATCTGGCAGGCCTGCAAGAAGAAAACACACAACTAGGGATTAGCCACAGTGGTTTTGGCCTCCGCAACTTAACTCTCCTGTATTGAAAGAAAAGGCTAAATCATTAAAACTGGTGAGGTAGGAGTGGAAAATGGGTCTGTTTGGGTCTAACACTAAACAAGAACCAGAAGGTTATATGAAGAATGAAGAGAGGCTGTTTGTTTTGGTTTTCGTGGTTTAACCAAAATTTAAATTTATTCCTCCCCCCTCCCCCCTTCTTTTTTCTTGCAGTACAGACTTCAGAACTTTATGTTGGGTTTATTAGAGGTTGATTTCCCCAATTCTATCCTCTAGTTCTACTCATCTTGGGAAAAGAGCAGCTGTTCCTGGGCTTCATTAAACCCCAGGAAAAAAAAAAAAAAGGATGTTTCAGTGAGACTTATATCTAAATTCTGCAGAAAAGAAAACAAATCTGGTATTTTATGCCCAGCAGAGACCTCTGTGAGCACCTGGGCTGTCATTCAGGAAAACGCAGAGCATCACCTTATGCTTCCTACTTTCATCCAGGGGACTGAATGCCCTGACAGGGACAGATCTGTTCTTCATTTCTCACATGGCCATAACTTGTTTTTCATTTCCGTGACGCCAACTACACAAGTGCCCACTGCCAGTTTCCACTGAAAACCTACATTTACTTTAATTTTTAATGTCAGTGAGACCAGTTCTCAAGACTCCAAATGTCAGCTCCAAGAGAGACCTAGAAATTAGGGGGACTGCCCTCTATTCTGTAAAGGCAGGATAAAGTCATAAGGGACAACCACGTTGCAACATTCCCAGTCCTGAAGCCACTGGTGGGTTTGGTGCCAGACCTCTGACCCTCTGAAAGCACCTGTGATTTACAGGGAAATATCTAAAGCTCACTTCTTCTGCACAATAGATGCAGCTGCAGGTGATATTATTGCTTTTCTACATCACCCCTTTTCTACATCACAATTGCCCAGAACAGAGTAAGGGAGAAAACTAACAAAACTGGAAGATAAGTGCTTTTGTTATCGAGCATTTTCGTAGTAATACAGCACCCTCTTCCCACTATGGCAACTCTCTGTACGAGCTCTTTTCTGATCTTGAACATCTGCTCCTCTGTCTGAAAAATAAAACACGAAACATGGGGTGGGGAGGAGGGGCAGGGGGGAGAAGGGAAAGAAAAAAATACTACAAACTCAAAATGTTTTGAGAGCAGCTACCCTATTCTCCTAGGAACCAAATGTCAGTGGGCTGAATAGGTCTCCTAATGGGTATGAGCACATGCCAGTGATCACAGACAATCACACTAAATTTCCCTTAGCAATATCCAACAGACCAAACTGTGATCAGTGATAACTGAGCCCTTAGGGACTTACTTGTAGCCCATTCAAAAATGTATGTGCCCTCGAGGGAAGGTTTGCCTTGTTTTCCTGAGGAAATTAAATAGACTCTTTATAGAATTAGCAAAAATCAGCAGGGGTTCAGATTTCCCATAGTCTTTCACGACTTGTGGTTTAATAGCAGACTTTAAGTTAATGTATATCAGACACATGCATTTTGATTTTCCTTTCACTGGCAATGAAGAAAATATATATTTTAATGAGTTAATCATTAAACATATTGATATATATATATATTTAATGATCTCAACTTTAAGTGAGAGAACAGGAAGGGTCACAGTGTCCAAATACTTTTTTTAAGAAGAATCTCAAAAATTTTTTATTTGTTGTCTATGACAGACATCTAGTTCATAGCACCAAGCACATAGCATTTTGCATTTTCAAAACATTTACAGAAGCATTAGTGCAGAGTCAGAGGTAATTATTCAAAAACCTTGATTATTTTTTTTAACCGAAAAGGTGCCCTGTCTGCTTTCCAGCAAAGCTTTACAATTCTAAGCGAGGAAAGACCCCCTTTTTCCATAAAAATTAAAAAAAAATGTACATACAGAGGCAACATTTAAAAAAATTTATAAAAAAAATTTAAAGTCTTGTAAAATTGAGATTTCAGTTTGCTGCTGCTAAACAGTTTTGGCAGAAATATCTCCACTGGATATCTGTTTCCAGAGTCCAGATGTAACCTGGGAGAACTGAGCTTCCCAGTGTTTTGCTCCATACACTGTATTGTGGCAGATTGTAGAAACCAGGGTGATCTGAACTCTCACCTCTTCTGCCTTCTACTTGTCACATCACATTAAAATACACATATGAGGTTCTGGTAAAGCTTTCTCCATTGTAAAACCCTCTAGGAGGACTTGTTGTGCCTCTTGCACTTTGGACTCCCTTGGGTTGATGCCTCCTGTGGTAAGTACCTTGGTTTTGTAGTTTGCAGCCCTAGTATTGAGAACCAAAACCCTTCATTTCAGTTGCCCCATGACTACTGTCACTCTCGAGAAGATCAAGCCTAGATTTCTCAGTGCACCAACCTTTGACAGTTCCTTGCTTGAGGGGCATGAGATGGTTAATAATGACAGCTTTCACAGGAAGGAGTCTCAAATGATCACTCTGCTTTGTAAGGCGTAAATGATGTAAATATTTTGAAAGAAAATCACAAGATATCAGACACACTTTCTTGCCTCAGTTTCCCCAAATACTCTTGCAAAACCTGCTGTTGCCCAAGGAAAACATTCACCTCCACCCTCTCTCTGGACTCTCTTACCATGGAACCTTTAAATGTTTGGTAGACTTTACAATGGACAGATAAGAAATTATCTTCTTTTTTCCAGTACTTCACTACCCAATTCACATCCCTGGACAGACTGTTTATTTTGGGGGCTTTCTGAAAATGGGGGCTTTTTTTCTGAAAACTTCTGGAGTCACGCACCCAGGAGAACTTACTTGAGACGCTTCTGGCCTCTCTCACACAAGAGGTGACCTACGTCTCACGCACATCCCACCTGGGAGGATGTCACCTCCCAGGCACGTGCAGAAAATGTCCGAGATTGTTACAAGCGATAATATTCCTGCCAGCTCTTTTCCTGCTTTCCACATCACTGGGACGATAATTTGCCCTTTTCCTTTCAGTACCTCTCTTAGGAATACACACTGTGGAGCAAATCACGTTCACCTGTAATATAAAGGAGACGGGATGTAGCTAATAAAGAACAAGGCAATTCAAACTTTTTTCCTGAGCCCTCAGGAGGAATACCCAGGTGTGCTGAGGAAGATATGCTTGGAAAAAAAGAAAAGAGCCATTCTGCAGTCAATCTAAAAGCACTAGGCCTCCTTTCATGAATTGATTTACCCACTGGGTGACATATTGGCAATTTTCTGTTACCTACCCAGTGATATGACTAAGTAGATGAAGCTTAAAGGCAGGTCAGATAAAAAGACTTTAATCTAACAAAGGCAGCCTGAATTTCGCATGTCAAGGAAGATGATTTAACAGGGAATAGCAGCCTAAACGCGATACTGAATCAAGGTGGAGAATCCATAATTAATGTTACACTGCAGAAATGTTTACTCAAAAACAGAATGACAAAAAGGGCTAGATTCGCCTTTCCTATGAAAGGCCCCAATTCAGCAAAACACATCACTGCAGTCTTTATGTTAAACATATGCTTCAATCTGGCCCTGCATGAGAAGGAATGCCTTTGAATTCATCTCTTTACAGCCAGTGTAAAAAGGGTGAAAATCAGTCATGATAAGTTTTATAAGACACAGGCTGAGCACTGCCGCAAATTGATGAATACGCTAGGCCAGTTAGACTTGGCAGAAATGTTGTTCAGAGAATTAATTAAAATTGTTTTCTCCGAGGAAGGAAAAGTTGTGTTTTGGGAAACGCAGTAATATCATATGCAAGTGACATGAGACTTGTTCAAGTGTTTTCAGGCCCAAGGGGTGAAATGCCTAAAGGAGTGGTTGATCCTTGAATAATGTATTTATCTTGCAGTTACGCTTCACTGTTTTCCTACCAGGATTAGTTGAATTTCCTGAACAGCAGCCCAAAATGTAACCTCAAGATACTAAACAACGCCAGGGGAAGAGGAAGGCCACATTCTGCTCCCCAAAGTGTTTTATTTGTCCTCTCCATTCTGATGACTTTTCCCTTAAAATTAAAAGTGCGCAGTTGTGGTATTCTTGGTCTGTGTGTACTGGGGAAACAGGCAGTATCTGCAGCCCCTCGAATGGACAAAGACTGCTCAGCGTTTTGCAGGAGGTACAGGATGAAGCCACTGGTAAAGACTGGTGGCTCAGGCAGAGCTCGATGGCTTTAGGGTGGCTCATGGCTGGATGGCCACAAAAATATTTTTTGCCCTTTTTGCTAAGAAACCTTGAGTTTGCTGCAGCTAGGGACTTAGAAGAGTTTGGGACTAAAAGGTTGTCTAACCTCTACTTCTCACCTCCTGCTACTCATCCTCTTAGGCTACACATCTGTTGAGTCAGGGAGCATCTCCCACTCCCTGGTGGCAATACCCTCAGGACAGGGTGACCTTCAGATTACCTCCCAATTAATAACCCTCTCAATCTGAAGCAATCCAACCTGAAGAGACAGCAGTCTTCGAGGTCAAGTACTCTGACCTGAAAACCAGTGAGCACCCACACTGCAATGGGAGGCCAGCTGGAGGTTTCTCCTTAGCTGCTCATTGCCCTGAGACACACAAAAAAAAAAAGTAAAAAAAAAAAAAAAAAAAAGTAGAAATTCTGCAGAAGACCCTTGATTAATTATCCTCATTACTCAATATTTTAACCCACCTTGTCAGCCCTTCCCACTCTGCCTTGCAGGAGGAATAAAGTTTCCAAAGCGCCTGGAGCTAACGGCGATGGGGAAACCACACACAGACCAAAATGCTGACAAGAGCAAAAATCCGCTCCTCCATTCAGCACATCCAACTTCCAGAAATGCACACAAGCTCTGGCCAACCTCCACTACGTGGGCTAAAAAATATACATCAGTTCCTTTGCATTTGGCTCCCAATTAAGGATTTCCTCCACTCTTTTTGCTGGTGGACTGGTAAGGCTCATTCCTGCCACCTGAACAGAGAGGATTTATTCGTAGCTTTTTTCCCCCTGACATTGCACAACTGGCTTCCAGCATGATCAAGCGGATTTTTGTGCACTCTGCTGTAAGACTGAGTCACATCTGAGATTTAGCTTGAAAAGAAATCTCTGGGCTCTGATCAGATGCATCCTGGATGGAGATCATGGCTGGGAATAAGGAAGATATTGTCATTTCTAAGGGGGAACGTGAAGGGGAAATCCTTCTCTTTTTTAGGTCTAGTTACCTGAATTCCAAATGTGACTGTAGTACTGAGGCTTAAGGACGTGTGGGTTTCAGGTTAATGGCCCTATATGGATGCTTTGGGCTCTGTGTAAAGGCTTGAGCTGATATCCTGGGTGGTTTTTGCAAGTCTCTCGTAATTCTGATTAACAGTTCACAGTGGACTTATTTTCCTTCCTGAAAACTTCCCTACAGTCAAAATCAGCCCAAGTTTGCTCTCCAACATGCTGCAGTGCTTGAGTAGTGGCTTCATGAGGAGCTGAACCATTCTTCCAGTGGGGCTAGGATCCTCCAAAAAAGATATGGGGAGTATGATAGGGTGTAATAACTGGTGTGTGTCTTTCAAGGCAAGTTATTGGGATACATCCTTCAGGGTTTAATGGCTAAAATTAATTTTTAGTCATTGTCTGCCTTTCCAGTAAATTAAAACCTTATTTTTATTTTATAAATATATATATATATACACATAGATATACATGCACTTCTTATTCCACAGAGCAAGCATTAAAAGATGTAGTGGGCTGATAGGCTGAAGAGCATCTTCATGCTTTGCCCTTGACCACAGATAGGGGTTTTAGCCAGTGATTTTGTGGACAACATCTCTACCCTTAAGGAAAAAAACAAATAAGGGGGGGAGGGTTGGGAACATGGAGCCCAAGCTTCTTGGACTACATCTTGGTTTTGTTTTAATTGCCACTAAGTTTGCTCTAAACCCCAAGGAAATTGAGGGGTTTGGAGCTATTCTAATTACATTAAACTTAAACCCCATCTCACTGAAGAAGAATTTGATACAGCTGGTTGATTCTTTCTAAGCTTATCAGCCAATAAAACAATCAAATGCTTATGCTGCAACAAGCATGAGCATACTTATGGGAGAGATTCATATTCTTCTGAATAAATATGTCTTAATACATAGAAGACTTAATCTCCTATAAAGAACATTTTTTTAAAGGAAATGCTATTTTTCTGAGGCATTTCAGTTTTTGTAACTGCCCCCATATAAAAAAAACCAACAAACTTCACAGAACCTTCAAGGCCTAAGATATTTTAGTTTTGACAAAAACAAAAAACAACCTAAACTAAACTAAACTAAACTAAACTAAAATAAAATAAAATAAAATAAAAATGTGTGACTGGATAAGCAAAAAGTAGGAGGGGAAGAGATTTGTCTTTTCAGCAATGCTGCTTGCCTGAAGATGTAAGAACGTTTTTCCAGTGAGCTCAGCATTCAAAGCCAGGCAGCCAGAACATGCTTCACAAGCAAGAACCTCCTGTGAACTCCTCACCTTTGTAAGGTAAGTCAGCATTCACAAGGAAATACCCCACCACACCATTCCCTTTGATGTTTTCACTCTGCAGAAGGGAAGGGTGGTCTTTTTAAAGAATTCACAATAGAGAGAGAAGGGGAAGAGGAAGCCCTTTGAAGAGAGGAGAGAGCCTCCTCTCATTTTGCTACTGACTACAAGCCACCCCTTTTCCTTTGTGCCTTGCACAAAAGAAGGTTTGCAAGCCCACTTCCCCCTCAACCAGACATACACTTTCTGCAAGTACCATACCGACAGGAGGTGGCTTTCCAACACGCAGAACACAGAGAGGGGAAGGAACTCTATGGCTTCACACATCAACCATAAATCAAACCTCTTGAAAAACTTCTGTGTGAAGTTTTAAGGCACGCGGGACCTGGTGGGTCTTCCTGCATCTTCAGGGTGAGCAGCAAGAGCACACACGTTCATCCATAAGCAACGGTCTCAGGAAAGCCTACATCTTCCTATGTTATTTCTTGAAGCAGAATAGAGTTAATACTTTAGAGCCTGGAAAACACCAGGAAGCTAAAGCTCAGCTGGAGCTAAAACCATCTAAGGCATGAAAGGTAACAAGTTATTCTACAAGCATGCAGCTGGTGATTCAGAGGAAATGAGCATTTATTGATGAAAATGGGAGACAACCTGATGGTATGGAAAGGGATGAATTACTTCATTACTTTTTGACGTCAGTCTTGACAGGCTGAGCTCGGTCCCAGACCTCTGGCTCCCAAACAGCATGGTTTGGGAATGAGAGGGATAGTGAGAGAGCAAGAAATGAGGGAAAGCTCAGATAAACTGTTCGCATTCAAACACTGGGTGTTCGCATTCAAAGTGCTGCAAATGCTGGCTGATGTGATTGCAAGGTTGCTGTCCACCATGGCAATCAGGGACAGCAAATCCTTGATGATGGAAAATGTTAATATTATGCCTATCTTTAAGAATGGGAAGACCAGAAAACTATAGGTTGGTCAGCCTCACCTCAGGGCCTGGAAAGGTCTTGGGGCACATCTTCTTGGTGTCTACTTCCAATCTATTGAAAGACAAGAAGTAATCAGGAAGTCTGCACAGATTTCTCTAGGGCAAATGATGGTTAACCAACCTGACTGCCTTCTGTAATTAAATGACTGGCTGTAAGGGCAAAGGAAGAGAAGTAGACATTCCATATCTTTAATACAATAAAGTTTTTGTCACCCACAGCATTATCATTAGGAAGCTGAAGAAGTAATAAACTTCAAGAGAAGTTGAAAATTGGCCTGGCAAATGGGCTCAAATATTTGTCATAAGTGGCTCAACGTCCATTTAGCAGCAGGTAAAAAGCATATTATAATTATCTGATAATCTGAATAGTACAGCTTCAAGCCAGGCAGGTTTTTAGAAACTTAAAGTTTGGGGTAGCAGGGACCTCATGAGGTACAGAAAAGATAGTTTAAGTTTCTGCACCTGGGGTGGAATAACCCCATGAACCAGTAAAGACAGGGGACAGGCTGAATAACAGCCCAGCTTCAAAGTGGACACCAAACTGAATGTAAGATAAGAATGAATATAAATACCTTTTTGCTGGGTTACATTAGGAGAGAGGTAACCAGCAGGTTATGAAAATTACTGTCCCCCTCTATGCAGCAGTATAGAGGCTGCACTTGAAACACTATGTCCAATTTTGGGTCCCACACCTCAAGAAAGATGTTGAAAAACTGAACACTGTTCATCAGAAAGCTAGCAAGATGCCCATATCACATAACCTACAAGAAGAGGTTGAAGGACAACTAGCTTGGAAAAGAGGAAGTTAAGAGTTGATCTATTTGTTGATCAGCCTATAAATATGTGATGGAGAGTTACAAAGAGCCAAACTCTCCTTGTTAGTGGCAGGTGTTAAAGCAGGGAGCCATAGCCACCGGTTGTTACACAGAAGGTCCAGGCTAGTCATCGGGAAGAGCTTTTTCTCTAGGAAGGCAGCCCCACATGAAACAAGGTCATTCAGAGAGAGGCTGTGAAATTTCCTTCCTTGTGGGTTTTCAAGACTCATCGAGGTAAGCCCATGGTTGGACTGCTTTGATGTTGGAAATCTGTCTTCATGCTGGAGATTGGACTGCAGACCTCGAGATATCCGCTCCAACCAGAACTTCCGTGATCCCTGAATGGAAGCCATAAAGCCCCATTAGCAGAGAGGAATTCAGATCACTTTGTTTTGCTAGGCAAGAAAACTAAGCAAACTCTACACAGGCCAACTAGTTTAAGCCCTTGCAGATTCTCCCTTAGACAATTTTGCGTCTTACCGCAGTCAAGATCATTTCTTGTATTTGCTAATCAGTCCAACTATTGACATTTGGAAGCACATACAACTGCCTAGACGTACCTTTTGTGGCTGGAGACTTGGCCAAGAGAGTAGGAGATGAGCCTGTCAACAGCCTCATGTGTGGACACCTTTTTTGCACAGCAGGTCTCATGCTCACAGCAACAGCTGAGATGCTCTGGGTGTTTAGACACCACCTCCACTGTGCTTGTAGCATCCATGGTAACTTGTCTCAGCATGAGGAAGAGAAAGGGGGGTGGGGGAAAGAAAGAGGGTTTATGCAGATGAAAGTGCTTCCAAGTCAACACTGATTAATTTTGAAAACAGGCAGGCACTCGTGGGCGATTTGCAGCAGAAAGCCTGCTGAATGGTGTGTGCCTCTGCACGCAAGGGGTATAAGAAACATACAAGCCATCCTCTCAGACCGTCCCCTAGTTACACAAGCCAATGGACAAGGCATCCATTAAGCACCAAATGCATTGCCTGGCCCATGTTTGCCATGTGGAAAATCTACCTCCTGTTCCCGTGAGTTGCATTTTATACCTACGGCCAGAAGAATGAGCAGCTAAACATCCAGCAGACAAATAATAACTGGTCTGGAGAAGAAGGCTAGTCAGCAGGAGACATCTTCATTTCCCACGCATCCCATGCTTCCATCCAGAGCAGACCCAGTTTGTAGAACTCCAGAACTAGTGGAAGGGAGAAGCTTTGACGAAGCATGAAGGCTTAAGTGGAGGAACAATAATGTTCTTTACCCTTGATTGCAGCTACGTTGATTAATGGACATCAGGCAAATTAGGAGTTGTCTGTTTTATAACTGCCTTCTAAAAATATGCCTAGAGCAATGGACAAGTTCTTTTTCTTTTTTTTTTTCTTTCATTTTTTTCTCTTTTTCCTTTTTTTCCCTTTTTTTTTCTTACTGTGACACATATCAGGCTACATCAATCTTTGTAATAAAGCAAATATGCAGAGGGAAGACATCTCAGCTGTAATACTGCTCACTATAAAACAAAGACTGGAGACAGATGCCAAAAATGGTTCTCTCTTCTTCCCCAAACATCTACAGCATCTTGCTTGCAGAAAGTAAGTAACCAACAGCATTTAGACCTAGCAAAAGTTCTCCATTTCTTCTTTTCTCTCTCTTTTTTTTTTTTGATCATTAGTTGGGATTATTTTTATTTTTCATTGAGAATTTAAAGAGAAAGTACTTGGATAAGCAAAGAGCTTTTGGTTCCAAACACCTGACCTTCAGAAATGTAACTGTCTCTTTTCATCAATACACACACAAAAAAAAAAACATAAAAGAAGAAAGAAATCCTCTCCTACTGGTATTATATTATTTCACACATAAAGTCATTGAAAAGGTTGTCTTCAGAGAATATAATACCAAGTTATGAGGTATTTTTGGCACAAGGACAAGGTAAGATATTGCCAGACAAAGAAAATACTTACTTATAATTCAGTTAGTGGCTGGCAGAGTTATACCCTTCTGCCACTAATTAATTTTCCATATTTCCAGCCAAACAAATGCAGAAGACTGTATAATCACCCAGGACAGCAGTCTGCAAAGTGTTAAAACACCATTAAGTTAAACACTAGTCTCACCCTGGCTGCTGCATTCCTCATCAGTGATGGAGGCTGAGTTTGGGTCTGGGCAGAAGAAGGTGAAGGGTTGCCAGAGAATGGAAGCTGCAAGCCCCAGAGCTTATCTTTAGGATGTGTGTTTGTTTGCTGGAGCACAGCTGGGACCCAGCAAGCTTCAGAGGGACCAGGATGTGTCAGGAAGTAGTAGGTGATGTGATTTACATGAACACGCAGCTACCTGCATGTGCTCTCACACAAAACACACAAACAAAGTATCTCTCCAGTGGGAGAAGGGACATGACCATACTGGAAGGAAACCGCCTGCACCAGGTAATGGTTTGTTACTGTTTACTTGGGATCCCCAGAGTGACAGGGAGAATAAAGCCACAGATTTAAGGACTTTGGGCCACCTTGTGTTTCCTAATCTTTTCCTAGCTGAGGCAGCAGTTGAGCACTAAATGGAGGATTAAGACTCCAATAAAAATTATTTTTCTGATAGTTCACTCCAAATTCTGAGACTACTTAAAACCCTTTTACACAAAAGTCGTTCCATTGTGGAAAATTACTGGTGATCCAGTCCATTAGACATGTTGCATCAATTCTGGTGGAGAGGCTGGTAATCCAGGTCTGGCATGGGCTGCATGCACTACCAAAAGCAAGAGGAGGTATGGCTGAAGACAGCTGACTTGCCTTAAGTCAACCCCAAAACATTTCCTATGAGGTTTCTGGTGAAACTAGAACTAAAAATTATCTCACTCTAAAGTAAAGAAAATATTTCAGGTCCTTTTCAAATTTTTTTTCCTAAAATCACAGTGGCAGAAATTTCAAAACACATGTTTTGGAACCAATTTTTGTTTTCAATTGCCTTCTTTTAAGTTTGGATTCGTGGTGGGATAATTTTTATGTTGGTTCTTTTGCATGTTTGTTTGGTTTCTGTTGACGTGCAGCTCTGCCTTCTGCAGGAAAAATGGTTGCTTTTGGTACACAAAAAACTTTTGCCTTCAGAAATAAAAACATGGGTTGTAGAATTTAGCCAGAAAGACCTTCACTTATGTAGACTTAGTGATATACAGAGCAAATTCTCTCCCCTCATCCACGAGAAGTAATTTTACATTCTTCATAGAGGGATTAACATTTTTTTTTACTAAAACAGTTAATGGAATTGAACACTAATGGGCATGACTTCTTATGAGCACTAGAAGTTCATAAAGGGAAATTATTCTCTGTAGAGAAGGTTTCAATATTTTAATGTTAAATTTCTTTTTAATTTAGAATAAACCCCTCCTTTTTACCTTATTCTGACAAAGCAATTGAGCTTGGCTTCTTAGACTGCTAGTCGGGCAGACATGGAAGCTCAGAGAAGAAGTGAGTAATGGTGTTCTGCCCTCTTTCTGTCTCCTTTCCCACCCAGCAGGAAACATCAAAACTTTTGACCAAAATGTTTTAACATTTTCAGGTTCCCGATTCCCTGTCAGCACCAATCCTGATGTGCTTCAGATGTTCCCCACCAGGCCACAGCATCTTGCAAGTCTAATTTCCAGTGGAAGTCTAGTCATTAGAGGGTAATTGTACTCTGCTTGGAGTTTGTCACACCTGAATCAAAACTGATCCATCTCAGCAAAATGTTTGAATTACTATGAATCAGCTTTTTAAACTGGGAAAATAAACAAATATTCCACTGTGGAGTTTTCAGCCAGCTTTAGCGAAAACCAACCTTAAAATAGATTGTTGTGTCTTTCTACCTGGAAAATTTGGCAGATTTGAGTGGAATATGTGACAGATATTAGTTTATATTTCCAAAAGTAGTTAGAAACCTTGGTCTAGATAAAAACTTGGACTAGATGAAAACATTACAAAAACTGGATGAAAATAGGAAAAGGACCAGGAAATAAAAAGCAGAACAAAATTTCTGAAAATCCAGAATTACTTGTTAAGAGAGACATTTCTTCTGCATGCAGTCTTAACTCTGCTCTCCTCAAATGACAAGCCAGTCAATCAATAACACAAATTTAGCACTGGTCTCTTGAAGGAGATACTGATCACCTGAAGACTGCTTCATACAAATACGGAGCCTCTGATCTTTAGAGCCACAGAAACTTTCAAGTTGTTATTTTTGGGTGCTCAACTGCAGATACCCTGAAGGGACTAGATTTCCTGAGAAGGTGCTCAGCATTTAAGTAAATTAGATGCCTCTGAGATTTTTAAGACTTGGCTTTACCCTTTCCACCCTGAACCGTAGCTTTCAAGAATCGTGCAAAGGTTTAAATGAGCAAATGTAAGAAACTAGTGGGAAACTAAAATGTTGGAAAGGATATCTAAAGCTTCATGAAGGATGAAAGGATATCTAAAGCTCTTTCTTTCCAACTGCAAGCTCTTGACTGACTGAATAAAAAGAGTGTTAACCCTTAAGACCAGCTTTAACAGCAATCTGGATCTCCACTGGGGTAGTGCATGATTTGTGGGTTTGTACAGTCAAGGCATAAGACCTCATGGCTGCTTGGCAGAGTTTTGCTTTACTTTCAGAAGGGTGGACCAGAAGGTCAGCATGACCAGGGGTGCAAGATTGCATCCTGTAAAACATTTCCCTGGCTGAGACTACCAGCATCTCTGGGTTTATTTAAAAAAAAAAAATAAAAAAAAAATTCCTTCAACAATTCAGGTTATTCCAGTCCTGGACACTCACCATTCCTGCAAAGGAATGTCAGAAATGCTGCTCGGAGCAAACTGGTGCTTGTAACAATACAGGTATTCAGCAGGGCATCACACAGGGCTGGAACCCTGGCACGGGGATGATCGTTTCTGCTCCGCCACTCGCCAAGTGCAAACCCATCCAGGCCGTGCTGTTTCGAAAACTCCGTCTCATTCCACATCTCTTACTGAGATTTATGACAATTAGCTGCCGAATCCATAATTAGCAAGTGGTAACAGATCAGCAGATATATCCAGTTCTGGTGACACCTCTGACAGATTGACGTTTACTCCCCAAATCCCTGCGAGGCTTCGTGTTTTCCCTGTGACCACTCTCAAACGGAGTTTTGGCAAGGCTGCCTCAGCGGGGAGGAGGGGGAGGGCTGGGGAAGAACAAGTTCTCACAAGCATGACAGGACCCATGCATAACCATTTGGCTTTGCAATTAAAAACATGTTCTGTCTTCCTCTGCGTCACCGAGGAAAGCGTATAAGTAACAGTTGCTTTGCAAAGAGCCTTGAATTCAAACAAACCAGGAGGTTTGGGTTTCTACATGTGGGGTTTTCTTTGCTCAGAAAAAGGGGAGGGTCTTTTTTCCCTTCCCAAAGAAGCATTTCAGAGAGGAGGAGGAGGTGGGAGGAAGAGAAGTCGTATTTATATTTATACAGGACCTTCAGTTTAGACACTGAAGTGAACACAGGGGTCAAGGGGAGAAGGGGGAGCCCCATCCAACCTATGCAAAATCAAAGAATTTATGATTCCTCAACTGATGCTCTAAAAGGGATCCAAAGTCCTCCTTCAGCATCAGTTTCAGCTATTTGCCTTTGAGATGTGTTGGCTCTGCAAGTGTGTTATGAGGGGTTCTTTAATCTTTTGCAAACACTCAGTGGTACCTTCACCATTTCTAGTCAAGGTCTCCCAAATTCCTGACTGTTTTTCTTCCGACCTCAACCATTAATTTTAGGTTTCTACATACCCCCTTATCTCAATGCATCCCTTATTAGCAGACCCTTACTGCATACATGTTTCTCATTTGCAGCTGTAGCTTTAACGAAGCACTTTCACTTTTCAAGCCCTGCCTGGTATAACATTTAGAAGATGACCAAAGCACTGTATTTATGCAGTGCATCACTAGGGAAGAAAAAATAAGATGCGAGGGCAGGGGTTAGACCAGGTCTTGTGTACAAGGTTACTCAGGGAGTGTGTGGCTGAGCCCATATCACCTGAGTTTCAGCCTGGCTAGCTCTCATGCCTGACTGGCAAGAACCACGGTTCAGATCCTCTTCTGTGAATTTGTCACAGAGACAACAAACAACACAGCTGCTAGTGGCATTGATTGCATTGGAAGCCTGGTTTGCCTGTAATTTTTCCAACTCAATATGCCATTCTTGCCTGGATGACCAAACTAATGATGTCCGATCTGAATTCAGCCCCATGTCACTTCCCTTTTAGTTTTTCTTTTTTTTTTTTCATTTTCTTTTATTTTTCATCTGCAAACATACCTGTTGCAGGGAGACAGCTATGTGCAGGTTGTTACACAAAAGGCAACGAAAAAAAGGGCAAGTTGATGCTTCAAGCTGGTACCTGGCAAAATGTACTCATGACTGCGAGAAAGTTTGCAAAAGGAATATGAAAGCTTGTTGATTTCTAAGTTGGGGAGGGGGGGAAAGTATGTTTTGTGTTAACCTGGCTGCTGGTGGAAGAGATATTGGGAAATTGGCAAATAATGCTTTTTTTTTTTCTTTTGGTAGAACCAATACAGGCAAAAATCTCTGCCTGATAGTGGTCACAGTTCTGTTTGCCAGGCTGCCTCGGAGGAGCTCAGTGGAGAATCCTAACTTGTTTTTAGGTTAGCTCTTACCAGAACTGTCCCAGTATATTTTGCTTATGTAGATAAATCACAGAAATCACAGAAATCACAGAATTGTGGTGGTTGGAAGGGACCTCAGAGATCATCGAGTCCAACCACA
>JAOQGH010000001.1:5282599-5316648 GCA_025769975.1 Gallinago jamesoni | reverse complement strand
TCACCCACCCACACAGCAGCCCACGACAAACCAATAATCTTGGGCAGTAGAGCATGCCCTGAAGAACCATGTCGATACGTTTCTTAAATACCTCCAGAAATAAATAGGACAGACAGAAAAATACCACAAGAAAAAGAAGAGGGGGGGAAAATGGCAGAAAAAGAAAAAGCCTGCCCTTTCATTAAGTGGAAAAGAGATTCTTTTTTTTCTATTTGTTTTTGTTCCATTTTCTGTTCTCTGGTGCTATTGTAAACCACATAAGACCTGGATAGTCTTTCATTGTGGCTGTGCTTCATGTATTTGGTGTAACAGGGCCAGAACTGGTTGGTAGTTCCAATGTCAAGTGGCACAAGCAAGCCTTCTTACCCCTCTCTGTAGAAGATTCTTCTTAAAGAGCATGGCCTAAAACCAAGTCAGGCAACGGTGACAATTCAGCAGCAAGAACAATCAGCAAGCAGTGCTTGATCTGAGCCTGTGACCTTCATATGTTTAAAAACACAAAAGTAACCTATATATCTGCCCCAAAAAAACCCTTTTTTGATCTTACCTTACACCTCCAGGATGCTGTGAACATACACAGTGATCGCTGTCTTTACCCAACACCCAATACGAGTCTAGATGAAGATCCACAGAAGTATTTAGGGGAGCATTTCTTCTCAAAGGAAGCTGGTTTCTTTTTCTTAATGTTTTTGCACCCTTTGGCCCCATTGTAGCTTCTGATCCCTTTGCAAATTCGGGGGCACAGCTGCCACTGTTTCTGTAAGGAAAAAAACGGAGCCTAAGCACCTTTGCAGATCTGGGACTTGAGAGCCCAACTTCAGCGTGGCCTTGCTTCTGGTTAGAGAATACTCTGGAAAGAAAAAGAAACAGGTAGAAACGTTTTGAGGCTCTTTATAAATAACATGGAAAAAAATTAAATTTCTGTAAGAGGAGGTCTATATATTAAAACTAAGCACATAATTCAGGAATAAGTCTGCCAGGAGACCTCTTCATGGTCTGTAGCTGCTTACAACATGTTATTGTCTGTCACGAGCTCTATGTTATCTAGTGATGGAGCTTTTCTCATCCATCTTTTTGCTTCTTTCCTTTTATACATATTTATTACCTTATCATAGTCAAACCTGAACAAAATACACCCCCCCACCCCCCCCAAAGTATGATTCTTCTATTTTGCAAAGAATTTTATTTTACAGAAACAACCACTGGTTTGTTAAAGAAGTTGTTTGCGAGATGACTAGATTAGATTAATTAGTTAATGTTTGTAAAGTACTTTGAAGATTAAGAACACTATATAAAGTGTTAAGTATTATTGTTATTATAATAGATAGAGAAGGTAGATAGCTAGATAGGTAAAGAGATACAGCAGTCAGATAACAATAATTATAATACTTAGCATTTCTATAGGGCTTTACATCTTTTGAGTGTTTTACAAACATTAACTAATTAATAGAGTTAAGCAGACAGATAGTAGATAAAATAGTAGGTAGATTGATAGATAGGAACAAATTTTGCCCTTGGATATATGAATAGTAAAGTCAATGGAAGTTGCATCCCATTGATGAGGGCAAAATTTGGTCCATAGACAAATTTAAACGCAAATTAGCTGGTTTTTTTAAGTGTTGGGTTGTTCTTTTTTCCACAGACTATTTATCTTCCCAATGAGTAGTTTCTCCGTGAGAACAGAAAGTATACTAGAATGTTGAAATGAATGTATCAAATGTGTCAAACTTTACAGTGACATATTATGGAATCAAAGCACATGATTAAGATTAGTCACATCAGAGTCTCAGTGACTCAGCTTTGCAACATCTCAAATGACACATCATGTCTTTGGAAAGGACCTTCAAGTTGCTGGATGAAACAGTGTTATCACTTGTGTACATCCTGATTATTCACATGTCTATATGAAAATGCAGGAGTGTGATCTACTGACTGAGAAAAAAAGAGGGATAAAAGCCAGATTTAAGTGTATTTTATTTTTATTAAATAAATCTGATACTATTTAAAATGGAGAAGAAGAATTCTATAAAGATGTTGGACAAGACACCTGTTGCCTTTAAATTTTTCTTTTCTTGAACACCAGTAAGTTTCTGCAGCAACATAGCATATGTACAGGAATGTAGGAAACTAACGGCTGCATTTTGAAATAAGGTTCATGTCCTGGATCCCTTTGAGATCCAGCTGCCAATGAGGTCCAGGGCCCCCAAAGCCTCTGGTCCCTCTGCAGTATCTAAAGGAGGGGAGGAAGAGAGAGCACAGATGAGTGCTCACTCTGGAATACCATTGTATCAGTGCCATTCTGCATTTGAGTTAATTAACTTTCCTGAGGGCTTCTAATATGACTCTAATGCCTGGCTGATGCACCAGTGCTGCCTCTGTATCTGGGGTAGTATCACCACACAGTGTTATCAGGTTGGGACTCTCAGCACTGCTCTGAATTGTCTCCTATGGACACAACTGGTATTTTCCCTTTGCAGAGCTTTTTTGCCACTGGGTAGATGCAGAACCATCTCAAGTCTTCAGGGTAATCAGAACCACAGACCAGAATTAAATCCTGACGAGATAGTAAAATGCAGGAGAAGGAGCCATCTTACTTAACTCTTAAGGGCTATGATGTAGATACCTACATCTAAGCTAGACACTCTAGGCTTCCTTAACAGCCAACAGAGCAAGAAGCACTTAAAAGATAAGTTTCATCTGCTTTGTATTTATGTCTACATGAGGTGAACTTCCTAGAAAGTCTTTTTTCTCTCTATTGACTCAGTCAAACTGAGACTAGCTCAGATGAGACCAGCTCTGCATTGTGGTGGATTGACCTTGGCTGGCTTCTAGGTGCCCACCAAGCTGCTCTACCACTCTTCCTTCTCAACAGGACAGGATAAGAAAATATGATGAAAAGCTCATAGGTCAAGAAAAGGACAGGGACATATTTACCAATTATAGTCATGGCAAAACAGACTTGACTGAGGGATATTATTTTAATTTATTGTCAGTTAGTCAGAGTAGGATAGTAAGAAATGATAACAAAACTAAAAATAGTCACCCCTTTTTCCCAAGCTCAGCTTCACTCCCACAATTCTTCTCTCTCCTACCCCAAAGTGGTGCACCAAAGGAATGGGAAATGGGAGTTGTGATGAGTTCATAACTCTTCATGCCTGTTGCTCCTTCCTCCTCACACTCTTCCCCTGCTCCAGTGGCATCCTTCCCATGAGATACTGTCATTCATGAACTTCTCCAATTTGAGTACTTTCCATGGGCTGCAGTTCTACAAACTGCTCCATTATGAGTCCATTTGATGTCATATAATCCAGGAACAGATTGTTCCAGCATGGGTCCCCACAAAGGTTCACAGGTCCTGCAAGAAAACCTGCTCCTTCGCGGGCTCCTCTCCGCAGGCTGTAGTTCCTGCTAGGTGGCTGCTCCAGTATGGGTTCTCCACAGGCTGCAGCTTCCTTGAGGGGATATCCACAAGTATGGGGTCCTTCTTTGACTGCAATGTGGATAGCTGCTCCATTGTGGTCATCCATGGACTACAAGGGGAGTCTTCACCATGGGCTGCATTGGAATCTCAGCTCCAGCACCTGGAGCACCTCCTTCCTCTCCCTCCTCACTGACTTTGGTGTCTGCAGAGGTGTCTCACATTTTTTCACTTTCTTTCTCCCAGTTGCTGTGCAGCATTTTTTACCCTTTCTTAAATATGTTATTACAGAGGTGCTGCCATTGTCACTGATTGGCTTAGCCTTGTCCAGTGGTGGGTCCATCCTGGAGACAGCCAGAACTGGTTTTGTTGAACAAGAGGGCAGCTTCTGGTGTCCTCACAGAAGCCATTTCTGCAGTTCCCCTGCTACTGAAACCTTGACACATAAACCAAGTAAAATGATGCTAAATGTTCTTCTTCCTACTTCTTCTGCAAGGTCTACCTAGTAGATTTTCCCAGGCTCATCTGCTCAGTCAGTCTCACTGGAATTGATAATAAGGAAGTTTACATGGAAATTGGTGGGAAGGTCATTGGCCAAAAAGGCAAGAGGTGAGTCCACATGCTGGTCTTTACTGTTTATACAGTGGGTTAACTACACTATCAAGTACGTGCTCTTCTCTGATGGGACAAGACACAGGGACATCCTCTTTAGAGGCCAGAAAGATATAAGATCAAGAATACATCTTATCTGCCTCTTCCTCCCTGGCAAAGCCCCCATATAATGAAGTCATCAACAATATAATTTTCATTAGCACAATCTACCAGTGGTGAGAAAGTAACTATTATGAAGCAAGTGCAAAGGCAATAAACCATCCATCTGACTCAGCTGAAAAAGGCAACATTCAAATATTGTACAGAACAAACATTGTACTGAACAAATACACCATTCATCAACACAATAACCCTTTGATCACCTAAAGAGGCATAAAAAGAATTAAGCAGGCAAGCAAGAGCAAGAAATACTGTCAATGCCCTTCTTTTTAACACGGATGGACAGTACACACCTTGGTAATTAAAACTCATAGCTTTCTTCTCAAGGAACTTGAACCCAAGTCTCAAGTTATGGGTGAATATTCACAGTGTTGTGTTTCAAGACAGACCTGTCTGAAGTTCTCTTGTTGGAGCAGTTTTATTTGTATACCATATTTCACTATTTCCTGGGTCACAGGGAAAATGACTTTCTAGTTTAGTGGTTAGTGTATTTACCTGGAAGGGGAAGTCCTCGGTTCCTGTGCTTGCTTCCATTAATGTTTCTGTATTTTTCATTTAAGTATTCATTGATGTGGATAATGGAAGCCAGGCCTCTGCTTCCAAATGAAAGACTATACCACGAAGATATATAGTCATTTGCATAGCCTTGCCATCTTCCTGTTCCCATGAATATTTAATTAACCTATGCAAAGTGAAATAGTTTCAATATGAGGAACTGAGAAAGCCCTGCCCTAGAATATTCTTTAGCCTAGTGGTTAGGGCAGTCAGGGAAGTGGAGAGACAAGTTCAAATCCCCTTAAGCAGAAGAGGGAATTGAACCTGGATCTTCCAGAGCTTGGTGGGTATTCTCAACACAATGTTATTGGTGAGAAAAAAAAAAGTAACATCTCCACTTCCTTTTCTTGCCTGAGTCCTGCCAAAGTGCTTATCATACTGAAAGATCATCACAGAGTGTGACTGATACAATCTTTATTAGAAAACAAATGATTTCACGATGAACTTTGAAAGAAATGGAGTAAATGATGTGACAACAAAATGGCTTACCACAAGGGAGCATACTCACACCTGTATTATTTGCAATCTACACAAACGATCTACCAATCTGTAATGACAGAAGAAAAACCTAAGGTTGTCAAAATTCAACTCTCCAATTCAAGGACCTGGCCTAAACGAAAGCCATGTATGTTAACATCAACCCTTTACCAGATCTCAGAATCTCATATGAAGAATTAGTGAAATAATCCTACAGATATGATGCTACCAACTCTCTTTCTTCTCTAAAGGTCAAGGCCCAATAAACAGAACAGAATAATCTCAAAAGAGATGTGAGTTAGAATCCAGATTGCTTGGAACTGACATTGGACTGCTTGTTTTTCCTCCGGGCACAGATAGAAAAAACGAAGTGTAAGGTTAACCTATAGTATAAATTACTGAAGAAACTCGTGAATTCCAAACCGAAGGTCAGCTCTGTAATGCTCTAAACCTGACACATGCATTCTGTTATCCGGCAGATAAATATTTATGTCACATATGAGGGAGGACTGATATATCAGTACCTATAAAGAGGTCAGATATCCTACTGAATGAAAGTGGCACATTTTTTTATGCATGCCTTAGGCCAGCTGAGGGAAGCAATCTGTATCTCCTCGCTGGGATCACCTGCCTGGGGAACGGAGAAAAAAAGAAAGGGGAAAAAAAAAACAAACCCAAGCCTTGAAGCATGCCATTAAACGCCCAGAGTCACTGGATTGGTAACACCCAATCAGTAATACGCCTGTTCCCAAGACCAGTAAATTTCAAATAGATCTGGTTGATAAATACCATTTCCTGCTAGTTTCAATTATTAAGAAAAATTTACCTGCATTATTTTCTTCTTTTATTCCATTTAATCTCTCTCTGAAAGTGAAAGAGAAAAAAAAAATCCTTAATTTTGATAATTTTCTATAAGAATGTTATTTATTGACAAAAGTCTGTATATATTAAGTTCTCCTTGATGTCAACCTGGTATCAATGCACAGGGCTCTCAGGTGGCTCCACCATGCTCCCTCACCTCAGGAGATCTTTAGGCGAGAACATCTTCATGTCCAGTCAGCCCATAAGACAGACAGATCAAATGCAGAGCTGTGAAAAAAAAACAACCTGTAGACAGACCAATCTTTGTCAATCCTAGCACAAGGTTTACTGAGGTATTTTACAGCCGGCATTCTTGGAGTGCGAGTATGGGCTTGCACAAATATGGATCTTGTTGGTTTAGGTTATGAGCTCTCTGGGGCAATGACTTTCTCTTCGGATGTATCCACTTCATAGCACTGGCCCTGCCATAATAATGCTAATAGTGCTGGTAACAACAGCAATAATAATAATAGAAATAATAATAAATTCATCCAGGATGCTGCATAGAAGAGCTGAAGGGCAGCAGGTGTGTGTGGGAAATAATATAACACGTCAAATCCTATGCAGTGAGCACATGAGTGAGTGATATCAAAGACACTACCTATGAAATTAATTTGCCAGTGACACTGCCTTGCCTACCATCCCTGGGTGTTGTGAGAATTAATTAATGCTTGCAAACCGCCTTGAGGACTTCAGAGGGAAGAGGCTTTATGTATGCAAAGCCCTGCTGCCTTTCCCTGGTGTCTGCTGCACACCTGTGCCCATTGCATCATGTGCCGCCTCTGTCTGGTCGCAGAGCGTTTGCTGCCTACCTATGGCCTCCCCATGATTGATGGTTGGATTCGGGTGCCGACACTGGAAGCTCTCCCCTGTCAGCGGGGGAGCGTGCCCACACACGTACGAGCACCATCCGCCTCTTTCCTCCGGCACAGTTGTCAGGTTTCCCAAAGCAATGATTACCTTTCCCCAGAAACAAACCCGGCGTCCCGACACCTTTCCGAGCTGGTGTCTGGCAGCACGAGGGCTCCTTTGCAGGGGTCTGTTCCTCACCTCCCAGGACTCTTGTGAAACTTCATGCTTTCATGTTTGTAAAACCTGTCAAAGAGGCCAACACGAAAGTGCGAAGAGAAAGCAGTGCACGCTCTTTTTTTTCTTTGGTTTTTTTTTTACGATCACCATTAGCAAATAATTACAGCTGTGCAAGATGTCCAGCTTGCACCACAAAGCTGGCTACATCCCCTCAGGGAAGGAGGGCAGAGCTGGAGGTGTTAGCAAGAACAGCAAGGTGAGGCTTCTCCATCTTCAAAGTGGCCAACTCTAATCTCCGAGGACCTGAGCATGCCTGGAGGCCACGGCAGCTGCTCTGAACGGAGCTGCAGGTGCATTGTGTCTGCAACCTCAGCGCTGAGGGGACTCTGAATTACCAAATTCTTCTTACGTTGAAAATGAGTCCCACTTACAGCAAATAATTATTTACAGCGAAGCAAAAGGCTTATTTAAATGCTCTTTTCCTCTGTTTTAAATGCACTGTTTTAAAGCATTAACATCACTTGTTTTGGTAGGATTTTTTTAATTTACATATTTAGGCTCGATTTTCCAGGCCATCCTTGGCATACCCATGCCACAGTAGACCAGCCATGCTTACATCCCTCTCAGAAGGAGGGGTGGAAGACTGCTGTTTCCGAACTCTGCTTCTTCCTCATGACTATGGAGCCATACCATAGCTCCCATAGCTCTATAGGTGCTGGGAAGTAGTGCCCTTCCGTTGCTGGGTGATTTTAAGCAGCAAACAATGGCAGTCATCTGCCTTGCCCTGTTCCAGCTGCACTCAGCAATGCACATCAATGCATGGAGGGGAGGGACAAAGAGGAAGGAGAGCATGTTGGAAGGAGCCAAGACTCCTTTCATCTTCCACAGCCCCCTTTTCTACGTTCAAGTAAGAAATGGTGGACTCATTCCATAAACCCCCAGCCTTTCTTAGCTCTGTGAAGAGGTGAAACCAAGAACACAGCCCCTCTGAATCTGAAGGACTAAGAGCCAGAAATTCAGAATATGAGATGCGTTATCTTGCCCTTAGTCTAAGGTTTTGTTCACGGAGCACTGTCTATGAGATCAGATGTCAATACAAGGACCATATGAAGAATTCCCTTAGACTATAATCAGAAAATCTCTTTGAGTCCTGCACACAAACTTATCCTCGCCCACAAGAAGAGAGATTCATTTGTTGAGCAAAGCCTTCATTGGTACATCATCTTCCCATAAAAGTCACCTAACTTTTGATAATCAAAGATTTTATGTGGTCGCCCTGGTGAGTAAACTGATCACTGCCCGTGGTGATGTTTCACAAGATCATTTTGGGGGCAACAACTTATTTTTATTTTTTTCTTTCATGGCTAATTTGAGTCAAGTGCTCTCAAAGTTAGAGCAGAAGCCTGAAATCAAGTAAGCAGGTTTTGTCTTTTTCTATCTCTGCTGAAGATTTATCTTTTCTGAGTAGCTTACCCCAAAATGATTTTCAGTGAAATGAGAAATAATATTCTTTTCTTATTACAAGAATCAAAATATTTCTTTTGGATTGTCTGATTTTCAGATGAAAGGTCCTTTTTTTTTTTCCCCTCCAGAAAAGTTAGTGTTTGCAGAAACCTTCAATTTCCATAAAGCAATGGTTCTGATGGATAATTAGAATTTAATTTCTCTGACCAGTATCCTCAGAGGCATTCAGATGCTTTCTGCTTCACCATTCCTGTTTCACACAAACAGGAATAATAAGCTTTTCCTGGTCTATCCAGCTGCTGGAAAGCTAAGTCCTTTTAAAACTGTGCTCAGCTTCTACAGTGGTTAGTCATGGCCCTCAAGGGAGAACCACCAGCACTCAGTGCATTCTCCCTTTGGCTTTCCCATTCACCCTATCTCCTCCTTTTCTGTGCTTTGCATGGGTGCTTGGGTTCTGCCTCCTCTGAAGAGCTTCAGCTCAGCCCATTCCATACCCACAGGCAACTAATAAAGGTCAATCTCAGATATAATGAAAGGGGACAATGAGTTTGCTCTGGCCACTCCTAGTTTTCCCCACTGCTTCTCACGAGCTCTGCAGGTTCTTCTGGTTCCTCCACCAGGCCTGAATGTTAGGGGGAGGCTGTTCCCACCACCATCCCCAGCTGTTCTTCAACAGTCCTGTCCTTTGAAGATGCGCATAGTTATCATGTTATTTCAAAATACCAAAGGTCACATTACCTTTCCTGATGGAAAGTAATGGCAGGAGCAATTACTGAGCAAACAAGAAGGAACGGTTTTGCAGAGTGCTGCAGTGAAGCTCTGAGGGACTCCACCTGGAGTGGAGTAGCTGGCCTGTTGCAGCCAGAATTCCCTCCTCCCCAGCTCACCATGGAAATCAAAGCAACACGGGCAGGAACATGGTCCTTGCACGAGGCATTTTCCCTACATGTGTGTTGGCTCTTTTCTCACAAAAAAAATTGGTTAGGGGTCCAAAAAAAGACATTCTTGAGGCAATAGAAAGCTCATGTTTCACTGCATCCTTTACCCAAAGTTCTGTGCTAGAGTGATAGAACTGATTTTCAGCAGTCAGCTTAAACCCCAGGAGGCACTGCCAATCACACGTTGGAGGCTATGGGAAATAAAGGTATGTGTAAGCCATAGACCACCCCAAATTCTTGAAGACCCTTTGCCAAAATAGGAATGAGAGCTGTCTCAGATTCCTTCTCTTCCAGCCTACTATGCAACAAGGCTTCTACTTTTTTTTTTTTTTTCTTTTCTGTGATTTCTAGGAGGTATGTTGGCCCTAAAGGATAAAGGATATTAACTGCAGTTCTGTCTAGCAATTGCATCATGTAAGTAGTAGGTCTATACCGCTCCCTCCAGCTCAGCCAGCTACAGCTGGGTAGAGCTGGGCCCTTAAGAAATACTTTTATGGAACTTTTGAAAAGCTGGTGGTCTGACATACAGAAAGTACATTAACACTAATGAAGATAAAGAATTTCACAGAAAGATAATTGTTTGCCTAGCAGCTGAATTTATTTTCATTCTCAAGTTGTAATTAAGGGAAAAGTTGCAGTTCAAAATGCGATCTGGTTTTCCCTCCTTTTTTCTTGCCTAATAAGCTGAGAAAGAAGTTGATTCATTTTAATCTGCAAGGTAAAAACATATCATTTTGTCCACAACTGACTTGAGCACTGAAATTCTGATGCTCACAATCTATAAAGAACTTCTGACAGCAAAAGTTGATCCTGTGTCCAAACAATTTCAGGCTCTGGAGTCTTTGGCGGAGCTCTAGATAGAGAAGAGAACACATAAAACTTTCAGCTTTGGGGTCAGTCATCTAAGTGATTTAACTAATTGCTAGTCTATGTGTTTAAGCAATTGTGTTTGCAACATCAAATGATTGCGTATTCCTGCCTGGCTTATGTGATTTGCTCATATGCTACCACAATCTGATTAATTGCTAACCTGAAAATTTAGCAAGATTCCAATAAATAGTTGCCGATTTTTCCAGGAAGGTGGAAGAAGGAAGGGAAGGGAAAGGAAGGATACAACTTTTCTTTCTTAATGGTCTGAACTTATCTTTACTTAGCTAAATTAAGAATTCAAGAAAAGTGAAGATGGGTAGGTAGTTTATCTCTTTTCTTTAAATTATTATCATTTTTTCCCAACACATTTGAACCCAGTCACTGATAGAGGAAAAATTCTATTCTATATAAACCAGAAGGTTGATCCAGGAGATCAGTGTTTAGAGTCCTGCCGGAGACTGACCTTTATCTTAATGATCATCAGTTTAGAGTGAATGTGAGACCCAGATTCTCAAAGGTATTCAGACATCTATATCTGTTTAATTTGTACACCTAAATACATTCTGAGATCTGGGCTCAAATATCATGGGTTATTTTAAAGGAAAAACACCACCTAATTTTTTTAAACTGAACTCAAATGACCCAAAATATAAATCAAAACTTGTCATGTCATGGCAAATCATTGCAGAGATGCACATTATTTGATATGCCTGGAAACATCTTCATCTGGCTGTAATTCTGTCTCTGTTAAGGGATCTTTCTCTTTAGTTTTGTTACAACATACTGTCCTTACTCCTCATTTAGCAAAATTTATTCATGTAGTAGAGACATAGACAAGAACTTGACATGGCTTCTCTGCTGTCCTTGTGAGACAACTGAAAGAGAACCAGCCAGACCTTTATCAAGCAAGGTAATTAAGTACATAATATAAGATGACAAGTGCTTCCAATGATTAAACTTAATTTTATTATTAAAATTAGGTTGTGATAGTGATTTATTATTTTCCACAGATATTTTTCTAAGAAACAATCTCTGCTATAAAGATTACTTTTTCCTTCTTCCTGTCAAATACTTCAGGTATTTTTCTCTTTCTGTGCTTTCAGTTCACCCATGCAGAGGAGCAATTTTTGGCACATCAAGCACATTAGATAATTATATGTCAGTTGAGAAACTCTCAGCTTCTTGTCATTAGTCTATAAAGCTCTCTGTAATGTTGTAGTACAGTATCACTGATATCTCAAGGAGATAACATGTTAAGTGTCTACTGGCTACATAATTTGAACCAAAAGTTAACAAAGAGAACTGATCTTTCAGTAAACATATAGTCTATTTTTGTCATCTCTTCCTGATAGTGGTTTTGATAAGCAGATTTAGAAGTGGTGTTATCCCCTGATTCTTTTGCAGCATACTTACGAGACAGAGAACTCCTTCGTAATTCCTCAGACAGGTTGAGAGGAATTTCCCAAGTACCCGCAGATCAAAGATTGTTCCCTGTAAATGGTGATGGTTACTGATATTACAAATCCACCCAGACATTTTATTCTTCCTCATTCTAAAAACCCTTTCACTTCTCTCTGCTCAACATGGATTCCCATTAGGTGGGAAGAAAATTTTTAAGCAATCAAGAGTCAGTGTGATAACCTTAGATTGCTCATTAAGGACCAGATTTTGAATGAGGAGTAGATGACAGAGGTCTATGAAATCAAAGAGCCATGGAAATTAAGAGCAATTGTTTTCTGTCTCTTCCAAAACAAGAGCAAGGGGACATCAAATGAAACACGGAGGAGACAAACAAAGGGAAATGATTCTTCATGCAATGTATAATTAAGCTGTGGAACTCCTTGCCACAGGATGTTGTGGATGCTGTAAATTTACATGGGTTCAAAAAGGACTGGACAAGTTCATGAAAGAAAAATTCTCCAAGCGCTATTAAATACAAAGACAGTACCTCTGGCTCCGGAAGATGCTGAAATGCAAATATCAAGATGTTGGGAGAGTGCTCTGAGGAAGTCTAACTTCACTATTTTACTTTTCCCCAAGCAGGTATTCATTGTTGGCCCTTGTCAGGAAGAGGTAGATGTGTTAGACAGATGCTTGTACAGCTGGCACAAATCTTTTTATGTTCTTATTTCATACAGCTGTTTTATTCAGTGAGCAGATTAAGTTATGGCTACTGGTAGACATACCATTCACTTAATTTGTTTTCTCCGATTTAGAGCAGTAATCTGAAAATGGGTGTATTGCTAAATACTTTTATTTTGAGACAGTTTACCTTCCTGATTTTCTGCCTGGAAGGTACAGAAAATTGAAGCTTGTTGGCTGCCTCTGTCAGAGGAGGGTGCAGTGGCCTTTCAAAGGCATCTCTTCTCCTTGTGCTCCAGTTGGTGATGTGGGTACTCTTGTGCAAAGAAATGGGGTGCCTCTCTCAGTTCTTTACCTCTCTGGGCAAATGGGCTGTCCAAATTACCACCCCACTCCTAAATATTTAGTGATTCAGAAGTAGAAACACACATCATTTGGGACGCTTGGCTACATGAAAATTGGCTGGGAAATCCCCCAAGTTTTTTTATTCCTGTTACTTCTGGCACTTGGCAAGCCTACCAGTGCCTCCCAAACTAGAAGTTTGCCTGGTAAAGAGGAAAAGTGAAGAAAAGTCAGAGAAAAGTGCCTCCATCCTGCCTGGTGCTCTACCTGATAGCCCCTCCATTTGACCAAACCTTAGAGGGAAAAATATCCCCCCTCACTCCTACCAATTCTTAGCAGCTGGGTTTGAGGAGAGTTAATGCAAGGAGCAAGTCCTGTCCTGCACAGGAGTACTCCTGCATCTGTACGGGCTAAAAGCCTTGTTAGCCAACCCCTTGGTCCTGCAGGCTTACCCATTTTTGTGGGCTAAATTAACACTTTGGTGGTGGGGAGTCAGCGAGCTACTGCAAAATTAAGTCTGGGTGAGTGATGTACACCCCCCTCCTGTGGGATCTAGCAGCTGAAGAGGAAGCTTAGCTTCAGGCCCTCGCAGGTATTCCACCCTGAAATTGTGGAGGCACTCAAAAATGAAAAACTCCACTGCAGGATTTAACCTGGGGTTTCAAAAGCTATTCCCCTCCCTTCCCAGCACCCCTAAAAAGCCTTTTGGGCAAGGAAGGCAACTCTTCAGGCTCCACAGGTATTATTATTTGGAGGCCTGTTTTGTATTCGGGGTTGGCTGCTCCTGGGTTCACCTAGGTATTTTAGTGCTTGCATGCCTGGGTGTATATTGAATGTGCCTAATAGCTGCAGTAGGTGGAGAGGGAGGAAGCTGTGATGGGAACTCCTGGAGGGAGTTGTCTTGCCACTGGCACGCTGTCAGCATGCCAAGAAATAGGAAAGTTTAGATGATCAGAGGCAACTATCTAAACAAAATAAGGTGGAAACTCCCAGCCTGTGTGGCAGTCAGGCACAGGAAATTAATTCAGTGGCCATCCAGGTTCTTCCTACGGTTCAGGTCTGATTGAAAGGTAAAAGAGCCAGAAAATATCCCTGTGCCCCAAAAAAGGCCCCGTGGCTGTTGTCCTTTCTATCATGTCATTCCCACTGCCAACCATCACTCAGAGGATTGGTAGCGGGAAACATGAAATGAGAGGTGATTCAAAGGCATCACAAGCTCTTTGCATGTAGGTTTGCAAGTACTGAAATTAGCCACTGGGCAGCACAATCCCAATCCTGGAACAGAGGGGGTTTCTTCTTACAGTGTTGCAAATCACTCGCAAATTCATTGATGCTCTGGTGCTCTAGGCACAAACTTAGATCTCGATTCCTCGTTTCTTGAGAGGAAATCAGCACCTTGAGGCAGCAAGATATAGAAATCATTCAGTTATCTTTTGCTCTTCAGAACAAAACCTGCTCTGGGCAAGTAATCTCAGTAGTTGACAATTAAATGTATAGCTGGTCAAGGAATGACCCCAGTTCAAAACCTCAGAATTCCAGTGGGCAATGATGGAGCTGAACTTGGGTTTTTCATCTCTTGAGAAAACAGAAATGCGGAGATTGCTCTGGTCATCAGTATCTTCTATGTTCCACCTTTGGATATAATGTTGAAACAAAACAAATGACTCTGTATTTTAACTTTTAATCCACTTAAGTGGGAGACACAGATCTCTTCCAGTAAGATTGGGAAGATCTGAAAAAGAGTCTCCAAGATACCAAGTGAGTATTTCAATTGGCTGCTGGAGACATAGTCCAGGGGTTGACAAGTGGTCTATGAAACCTGAATGAAAGACGGAATCTGTCTCCAGACTGGAGCTGGGCACCTGGCTTCCTAAGAAGAAAAGAGAACAAAGCCTCACACCTATTTTTGGCTTTTCTGCTATCAAACTGGGCTTTTGCCTTGTGCTGTCACATGCTAAAACCTCTCAGAAGTGCCTGGTGCCCCACGTGTTGCATAAGAAGCTTACTTTCCTAAATTGGGCAAAACCAACAAGCTCCTAAGAACTAGAAGGTACTAAATTCAATGCTGTTATATGCAAGTCCTTCGGTAGATGTGGATCTTTGATACCACGCTAGCGACAGAAGAGCTAGAATAGATTAGGACAGAAAATAATAGAATAGAATAGGAGCTTTAATCCTTATTCATTTCTATCCAGGATCTTTAATATCTGCAGCCCCTCTGAGTCAGTTTAGTTTATTTAACACAACGCAGATACATTTGATCCGCTAAAGCTGGCAACCTTCTTGTTCTGCAGGCATGCTGTTTATTATCTTTTACAGATGAGAGCTCTGTCATCTGTTGTCTGTCTCTGTCCCTCCCTCCCTGCAACTACACTCAGCTCTTCCCAGGGACTGGTTGAATCAAATGTGTCCAATGTTCCCTCATCTTAAACATATTAAATATGCCCAGTCAAGTACCGTAAACACAAGCATTCCCTGGTCAACTGATGCTATTCGCAGAGACATCAAGAAGAAGCTGAGATTTACGTTCAGGAATGCAAAAACACAAACCCAACAAAAATCCCAGCAGCAAACCCTGCCTATAGTATCTTCAGCTTCAATAGATTTCAACAAAAAATATTAAGGGTTCTCAGTGATTTGGGGAAAATAGCATGCATTGTATATTTAAAGACAACTTCACTTGGATATTCTGGATGTGTATAACCACAATCACCCTATGTTTTGAATCCTGACTATAGGTTAAATGACATATAGAGAAGGGCTACTTGGATGATCAGAGAGCCTACTTCGAAACAGGAGACAAAAGGGTCAGAGAAGAGAGTGTCCACATCCAGTTGACCCAGCTCTGCTGAGAAGCAGAATAGAGCTGACATTAACATGGTCATAGCATTTGCAGGACCTCAGATCACCTCTCTTCAGTCCAACACACTATCCTACACAATCCTATGAGTTATTTTTCAAGTGTCCTTAGCGCTACATCAATATAACATGTCTGAACATAGTTTGTTGACTTAAAAACACTCAGCCATGAAGGATTACAGGGGTTAGAAGCACACTGTATAAATACATTGAGACATAATCAAGGGAGAGTAAGAAAATCTCTCTGAGCTACCAGCCAATGCTCTCACCAGAACCAACGGGATTTAATGGCTGTGCCTATAATTAAATCAAGATCTATAAAACTCTAGTCATGTAGGGTGGGCGTTGAGATGATCAGCTGGTGAAAGGTATTAATGTTACAACTGGCTGTGACGATCTGTGAGCTAGAAAGTGCTGCAGCACACATGGATATGTTGCGTGTCCTATTTATTCTAGAACAGTAAACACTTAACCAGAATGGCATGTTTAGTTCTGCATCACTTCAGAGCAGAGGTTGTATGGGGAAACTTCTTTTCCATGCTGAGGGATGTCAGGATTATTTTTTTTAAACATAAACTGTGAATTTCTAGGATTTATATTACCTGACTAGGAGATAACTATAATACTCCCGTAACCTTTATATTTTTCCTCAAAAAGCTCCTTGACGCTAGGCTGTGAGTCTAACTGCTGTTTTCTTGTTTCATGGAGTACATGTTTGTGGTGAGGACAATAATCATTGTGACCACGAAGTCAATGAGGGCAGACGCTTTCCATGCTGGTGTTTTCCTCTCAGGCCCACATCCAGTATCTCACAGCAAACTCAGCAAGATCTCCAGGGATTTGTTTTACCCAGCAACATGGATGAGTTGGATGCTGGGTCTGCCTAACCTGAAGATAAGTATTCCCACAGAGAAGTTCCATCCATATGAACATGACCAGTTTACATCTGTCCCCACCTATGTCTTTCTGAGGACACAGCTCAAGAGTTCTAATGGACTCTCTTGGACTCCGTGTCTCTCTCTTGAGCAGAAAGGTTTGCCTGAGCCTCCAGAAAGAAAACATTAAAAGGACACTGTGCAGGAACCATCTCTACTGGAGGAAGTTTTTGCTCACGCATGCCCTGCCCTGAAGAATGGGTTTCACCTCCCAGGGAAGTGGAATCGGTCTCTAACCCAGCTTCTGCTTAGCTCAATAAATGTGCTCGGGCTGAAATGATCTCCTAGTATAGGCGAGGAGTTTTTTTCCCTGCATGGATGATCAAGCATTTCAGATTACTGTTTGGGTAGTTTGTTTATATAAAGGAGACAAATCCTAAACTAATATGAAAAGTATTCTACCCGAAGAAACTCGAACACATAGCTTAACTCAGAAGCTGACTCCAGCTTTTATTTTTTAAAGGTTATTTTTGCTGCTAAGTCTCAGATGTTCAGGTTTGCTGAGAAGAGTAGAAGTTTATTTCCCATAGCAGTGAAAGGGCAAAAATAAATTTGAGACATGGTGAAGTTTTTCACTAACATATTAAAGTTTAGTATTGCAGAAATTTAAATACTGCTACAAGTGCACTAAAATGTTATTTTGCTGACTTTTAAAATTATTATCTACACAACTAAAAAAAAAAACTTTTTTTTTTTTTTATTTTGTCTTGAAAGACTGTGCTTTCCTTCCGATCCCCAGTTGCTGAATCTGGAGTACATTCTAGTGTGAATGTCTGAGAGCCAGGAAGTGATACTGATTAGAAATGCAGTATTTATTATTCTCCAGAAAGAATACATAAAGCAAGAAGCATAAATAGTGACAACAAATAGCTTTCAAAAATTATTTTGATCTTAAACAAAAATCTAACACGATGTCAATAAAACAGACCCACTCCTTTTTAAAATTCTCCATATTCACAAAAAGAGATTTTTTTTTTAACTGTCTGTATTTTTATCTGCCTCTTTAAGTGTGTACACATTCTTTTTTTCCCCTAATGTTCAAAATTAAGCCCCTCTGTATGCCTTCCATGCTGAAGTTTATAACCTCAGCCTACACAAGTCCAGTGCAGAAAGATCTACAGCCTCCAGGCAGAGCGAGGAAGCTCTTTAAAGATGAATCATTTTCATAAATGAGTGCAGAGGGAGGTCAAGCCAGGGGACACAGAAGGTTACATGTGTGGCTGAGATAAGGCCTCATTCATCCACTTCTTACTGTCAGGTCTTGATGGGTGAACATTGCCTTGAGCTCCCATAAAACATGTTGTTTGCAGAAAACTTGCAGGTGGTTCATAAAAAAGTCCAAACTGTTACCAAGAAATTTATCTCTCAACTGCTGGATCTGTTTATAATGGAAGTGAACGATCTCATAGAGAAATTAAGTATTGGAGGCTGACTTATATTGGCTTGCCAGACTAAAAAACCCAATCTGCTTTCCAAATGCTGCACTAAAAATGTCAAAGCAATTGTATTGATGACATCTTGACAAGATACTGTACAAGACTGTTAAAAGTACAACAACAACAACAAAAGAATGTCACCTGTTTATGGAAAACTTGTCCCTGGGGAAGGGATGTGGGTATTTAAGAAACTTTTATGGAGGAAATTCAATCGGTTCTCACTGCAACATTTGTTTTTAGAGAGTGTTAACCTTTTATTACAGTGGTATCCATTTGACAGTCCGTTTTTAAAAAGGTGTCATTGTTTCTCCCTGTGTTTCAAAGCTGATATTGTTTTGGAGTGGAGAAGATGTGAGGATTAAATTGAATGCAGGAGGCATCGTATGGTGGTCAGTATGATGTTGTTCTGAACACTTATCCACTGAGGGCCAGATTTGAGACGTGTTGAAGTCAATGAAGCCTCTTTATTGACTTCATTAGACTTTTTGCCCCAAGGAACTGTAGAGACCACCAGCTGTATCCACATAAACTTCTCTAGAGCCATCAAACAGTAGCAGTTTTCGACAGGTACCAACCTGAAAAGTGTTCACATTCATGATCAAAAGGCCTTCTGCCTATTACATTACAGTCCCTCATACTCCCCTGTCTCCTCCACACAAAAATACAAAGTTAAGTTTTCTGCATTCTCCTCAACTTGCTCTCCCATGCTTTCGTATTCATAGATTTTTACGGCCTGAAGGAGCCATTATGATAATCTGGTGTGACCTCCTGAAATCAATGTATCAATGGGATTGCACCAACATTATGGAGAACAGTATTTGGCCTCTAGACATCCTGCCATCTAGAGACAACACAGAATGAATTAAAATGGGATAGGGCATTCATTATGAATTATTTGCTTTGGGGGTTATACATCCAGCATTCAGCCACACTTGGTATTTTTTTACTGTAGTCAAAAGAAGAAAAATAGTTTCTCCAGAAGGGTCTCTGCATAAGTCATATGTACCCACCTGACTTGCTGTTACTACAGTTCTTGGGCACTTGACAGGAGCCCCAAGTTTTAGTTAATGTTTTCTTAAAGGATTTATCAAAAAAAAAAAAATAGTTTTGTGCTATACACTGTCTTGGTCAGTTCTTTCTCACCAGCTTCTCTCCCCGTTAGCTATGTGCAATGCCCATGGGGTGTCACTATGCAATAGTAACAGCCCAGCCGCCTGTAGTGGTGCCACTGGTGGCAGGGACCACGCAGCACAGGTCTGCCACCCCTTCCTTGAGGAGTTGCTCCAGCTGCTCATGCACCTCTCAGGATTTCCCCATGGATGTCTGTAAAAACATCTACACACACTCGGATCAGCACTTGGTTGTCGGGCTTTAATATCCCCATACTGCCCATTTCCAAGGTTAAGCGTGATCTCATCAAACTCAGATTCCTTTAAAAACACAACCTCAGTGAATGTTATCAAATCACAGAGACTCTGAAATTGGACTGGGGCAAGGTAATTTCCAGGAAATTATTGTAGTGACAGTAAAATAAAGCCTCATGTCATCAAAGGTGTGAGAATCTCAAGGCATACAGGAAGCCTTGGTCCATCAGGTCCATCTTTCACCCCCAGGCCAATATTCAAGGTCTGGGGCATATCCACTTCTACAAGCTAGAGCAACTTTCACTCTCAGAAAGTGTCAATGACAATCACAGGGCCCTAAATACAAGGTAACTGCTTCTTAATTAAGGGAAATTTAATGAGAACTGTTGGTAAACATGTATCAGGTGATTACAGGATGACATCTCCCCACAGATTACTAAATAATTGCGCTTCCCTGACCCAGAAGGAATTTCCATGCAACTTGCAGCGAGGCTTAGAAGACAGAGATAATTAGGTCTTTATTCTCCACAATTTTTTAGTCTTTTTTTTTTTTCTCATTTCCAAGCATACAGAAATTATCAGAGCCTGGATCACCCCTCACACATTAAATCCCACTTAGAGAGATGATAACTTCTCTGGTTCCCCTCAGCTGCTCAGCTTCCTTCAGCTGCTGCCAAGCTTTCATTATCTTCAGCTTTGAAACTCTAACAGGAACGAGGAGAACTCTCCTCATCTGTCCACAGATACTACCCTGCAAGAACAGCCCTTCATAAACTCCGAAAGAAGGGCTGTACTATAAATACCATTTCACAACCCAAATCCACCATGCAGGAAGTGAAGTTTTGCTAAAAAAAAATTCTCTATACATAGCTAGAGTAAAACCCATCAGGGTTTTAAAGGTCCATCAGCCCTCCTGATGCAATAGTGTTGGTTAATATTCTTTAGATTATACACCTTTCTATCAGAAAAAGCTGATTTATCAAAATCATGATGTTTCTTGGGAGCCAGTCAACTGTGATAATATTCTTGTTGGCAATATTTCAAAAAAATTTCAAGAGGAAATGGAATATTTTGTTTGACCTTCTCTCTGCTTTGTTTGGACTTTTTTTTTTTCTTTTTTGGACCTTCTTCATTCATTAGAATGACAGTACACAAAAATATAAGATGTTTTACATGGTCTGTGATTTCTATGACAATATGTGGGCATTACCAAGATAAAGCACTTTACAGCGGGATGGGAGAGTAAAGTGGCAAGGACTTCAAGTGGACTTCCAACCTGACCCATTGCTCTGATATCACATCAAATATTTCCAAATCATCCTTTACAGATATATGTCTTACCTGCTTTAACAAATGTCCAGTAATGATTCTGCAGCCTATCAAGGTTGTGTTGTTCCTATCCAAAGAGTTAGAAGGATTTTGTGATAACTAAGGTAAAACTCTTCATATTCCAAATTAAGCTCATTTCTTCTTGTCCTACCAGCACTGGACACAGAGAACAATTGATCACTGTCCTCTTTTAAAAAACCTATTATATGTTTGAAGGCTCTTATCATGCCTCCCTTCCTTCACTGCTTTTCTAGACTAAACAAACTCAATTCCTTCAACTTTTCATTATAGGTCATGTTTTCTTAAACCTCTTCTCCTTCGTGTTACTCTCCTCTGGATGCTTTCCAAATGGTTTATTACTTTTTTTAAAGCATGGTGGTCAGGACTAAATACCTCAGGCCAGCTGAGTCCCTACCTGTGCCAAGTAGCTCAGGCTAATGACCTCCCTTTTCATAAGTGTGTTTCTGTGTTTCTCTTAAAACAGCTTAGAATTTCCATTCCATGAAATATCACAACTTCTAATTACCAAAACAAATTTTAAAATGCTGGAATTCCCCACACAATGGGAGTAATTTCTTCTGTCTGGCTCTGCTATGTAAGAAAAAGATGGTCCTGAAATAGGAATACATAGTATTTAAGAGTACTGGAATCCACACAGTTGAAATCTTTATCTTTCATATGCAGGGCTTTTTAACCTGTAGACTTCATATTGCTTTAAGAAGGATGTCTCTATCCACAGTTTTCTGGTGCAGAAATCCAAGAAGGGAAATGACAACGCTTTGACTCCCAAAAGATCCAATGTGAATGGCATGGCTGCAAAGATGAGTTTCTGCATTGTGTTATATGAAGTGGAAGTGGGTCCCCAGTCTTCGCATGGGGTCAGACCGAAAAAAGACCCATCCATTCACCAGTTTACACCACGGGACGTCCTCTTCCCACAGTCTGAGGACTGAAAGAAACAGCTTCTGCAACTAAATTTGAGAGTCTCTAGTGACTCATCCAGCTTAAAACGCACATATACATATGCATTATACTCTATACATTGACTTCGCAGGGGGACTCTAAATTCCAACAATTTCTTCTACTACCGGAGAGAGCTAATAACCTGAAGAAGCAGCTTCTGTCCAAAACACACTGTTCAAGTAAAACACAAAAACTAGCCTCCCCTTGGCTTTGAGATCAGGTGAGACTTGTGCTTGCTCATTGCCCTGAGATTTCAGAGTTTGGATCCTGTCCCCAGTTTTACTTTAGGGATGACTGTTGGGTGCTTCTGGTTACTTCCCTCTGCTTCAATGCCCCACCTAACAAAGTTACCAACTTGCTCCTCCAGGTAGTCCTTCAGACTGTCTCATGGAAGTCTCAAAATAGAGGGTAGATACTCTCGTTATTTAGAAGGGGGAAAAAGAAAGACAGCATTGTAGAAAAGTGACAGTAGACTTACATTTGTGGAAAACAGTGTGTCTCTTGATGGAATGAAATCAAATACAGAATGGAAAAATACAGAACAGGACATTCAGGAATGCCCCTTGCTCTCCTAAAAGCCTGCAGTAAATGAGACCCTGACATGAGTATTTAAACATAATTAAAAAATCTGTCTGACTGGAAGGAATCCAGAATTTTCTGAAATACTTTTATTAATATTATTTCCTCTGCAATAGCCACAGGACTTGCATCTCGGTTAATGCTTTGGACTCAGAAATCTCTACTGCCAGTTCCTTCTGGGCTATATGGCTGGTAGCTCTATAAGAGACATTAGAGATTTCTCAGTACATATTAGTTAATGAACTTGGTCTTTGCTGGAAATGTCCTTTGATGATGCCTTGAGGAAGACAGTCCTTCTTTAGAGTTAAAAGATCCAAAACCAATGCTTGAATTGGTTAAAGGGGGGGGGGGAGCGGGAGGAGGACACGACATACACCTCAAAAAAACCCAACAAAACAAAACAAAAACCAACAAAACAAAACAAAAAACACCCTAACAACTGAACCAGACAATGGGTAGAGGCTGTGTGCTATACTGTGGCTTTTCTCGGTTCACGCAACACATGAAAGACTTGTCCCTTAGCTCATGCACAGAGGCTTTGAGCACCATTTGGGTCAGGTTCTGATTTCTGTTTAACCCCATCAAAAATAATTGTACACAAAACTGGGCCTGAGTTCCGTATATATTGGGCCTGCCTTGCAATTTAGAGTATTATTGTCTCCATCACTCACTCAGCAGTGATTAAAATGTATCTGACACTTCATAGTAGATTAACTAAAACTGAAGGGTCTTCTGTAAGAAGAGGCCAAGGAATATTTCATCAGATACCTTACAGGTATTTTAATATGGTGCATTTAAAATCCAGTGAGGTCCTATCCAATATTCACAAGAAAACAGATTTTAACTTCGCACCAAGAGATAAAAAGGTCAAACCTACCATATCCTTCATCTACCATTGTGGTCACACCACCAGAGGTCCTTGATGTCCCTCCACTGAAGAGGGTTCCCTGTTTATTTTAAAGGCACCTTGAAACTCCCACCTCTGGTCCCTTCTTCCTCAGTTCTGGGCTTGGTTTTATCTTCTGAAACAGTCAATCCCCTTTGTCTCCTTTTGTGTCTTTGTTTTAGTATTCACAGAGTCTAGTGATAAATATCACCCCTCTACCTCTGTGGGGGTGCAAGCCTCTGTGGTGTCTTCCACCACCCACACAAGTCTGCGTGACCTTTACATGTTGTCTATTATGTGCCAAAAGTCCCTTCCCACTACACATGTTTTCACCTAGATTTCCACTCCTGCCTTCTGTCTCCTTTTGTTGCTGTGCATGCTCAAGAATTACCTACAACAGAGCACACAGGACCATTTCAACCGTGTCATCCTAATACGTTTGCTTTAACTCTTTACATATCCTCTTCCCCCTCCCCCAAATTTGCTCACATCTCTTTTGGGGGAGGGCTCATTTAGAATCATAGAATCATAGAATCATATGGGATTGGAAGGAACCTCTAATCCATCTGGAGATCATCTAATCCAACCTCCCTGCCAAAGTGGGTCCACCTAGAGCAGGTTGCACAGGAATGTGTCCAGGCGGGTTTTGAATGTCTCCAGAGGAGACTCCACCACCTCTCTGGGCAGCTTGTTCCAGTGCTCTACCACTCTCACAGAGTGAGATTTAATTTGTAAAGAATCAATTTGTAAAGATTTAATTTGTAAAGAATGAATTAAGGTGGCACAGGTAATTACTGCTCATTTCAGGGTTTTCTTTTCAGTGCCTGAATCACAAAGAAGTTATGTCTGTTGTAAGTGCACCTTCCATAAATGAGGCTTTAGCTCAGTGCTGAAAACTCATGCCTGGATTTGATTCATTACCAGCTCTTCCAGGTTCGTAGAGGATGTGTTTCATACAAATATTGCCTGCGATCTATATCAGTAATGTCTATATCATGATCCATTTCTCTGGTCCTGAGAAAAGTGCTGCAGGATGGGTCCATAAGACTGGACTCCCTTTTTTCCCCAAAAAAGAGGGAGATCTCCTTGCACGCTATGTGTTGGGAATATCCCCTTGCAGGGCATTGCTGGGGAAAGTGCTAGTTAGCATGGGCCAAAAACTACCCAGGAGTGTGCTACCAATTAAACAGTGTTGACAGTGCTCAATCCTGTGCCTTGCTGTTTCATGGACTAGTAGAGGCTTAGGCTTAAAAATAAAAAATAAAAATAAATCTACCACATAGAACCAAATTCTGCTTTTTTTTTTCTGAATTGGTGTACACCAATACTTTAATCTAAATGCATCAAACCATCTTACAGTTACAGAAGCTACATTTGGACTTTTATTTTGTGAATTTACCACCCGATTCTCATCTTTCTCAGGTCAAACTGATGTTAGCTCCTGATCTCACCCCTGGTTCTCTGGATCATGGACCACTGCAACAAAATCATCCATTAACTTTAGCTCACTAATCTATATTCAACAGCTTCCAAGAGTAGTGTCGAAGGTGATGGACCAATTCATATCAGTTGGAATAAAATTTTACCACCCTTCGTCTTCATGATACCTGATACCATGAATTTACCATTGAGTTCAGTGAGCACAATTTTAGTATAAAGCATTACTTTGGTATTAAGTGGTACTAAGTAGTAGTAGGGAATTCTGAACAAAGGCGCATGAAAATAATGAAATCAAAAGCAGGACGCTAGCATGTGGTTGACCAGCTAATTTTAAATGGAAAGTTTGGGGATTTTTCAGAGTACAAGAACTCTGCATTTTAGAGAAAAGCAGACTTTACAAGAGGCACATCTCTCCTGACTGCACGCAAGCAGAGAGGTTGCTGATATGGAAAATTACTTGGCCGTTGGCCAACATATATTTAGGTTCGTGAAAAGGGAAAGAGGAAACTGCGGAAGAAAAATCTCAAGGTAATACATTGACTAGTTATTATCACAGGGGATAAAAAGAGATAGTAAATCAAAAGAGTTTAGAAAAAGGATATTAAATATACATCAGTTAAAGATGTATTCAGTGGCAGGGCATCATCAGTGATATATCTTTCTAAGGAATAACAAAACAGAATAAAATGGCTTGGGTGAACAGGGCAAAATGAAATGAAGAAAGATAAAAGATACCCAGATAACAAGTCACCCAGGTAGACAGTAAATTATAAAACTACAATAATTAAATAATAAGTATCATATAATAAGTATTTAAGTAAATTATGAAGATATAATTATTTTTGGAAGCTACCAACTCGGGCTTAAGTCCCCTCTTTCTGAAGTCATCTTACATCATTGCCTTTGAAACAAGAATCTTTCCAAACGGTGGACATTCTCTGAAAAAGAAGTCCCACAGGAAAAGCTATGTATCGTAGGACTGAGTTACAGCATCTCAAGCTAAATACCATCCTAGACCAGAATAATGCTCCAGGTTTGCTATCAGGCTATTTCTTTATGCGCTCTCCTGCCACAATGTCATTGCTTTGGGACTACCTTGCAGTGTTTAAAGCAGATTTCTCAGCTATGAGCCAGAGGGCCAGAGGGCCAGTTTTAATCCGTGTAACCCAGGGGTTTGGCTTGGCCAGTTTCCCCACATCTTCGTTGCCACACTGCTCCAAGTGACTGTGGTGAGAAACATCCAGCAGCCACACTGCTCCCAAATTGCTCAGTGTCTGAACAGAAGAGGCATAACTTCCCTCAATTTGGCTCTCTTTGCTGCTGTTATAATTTCCTGCCCTTAGGAAAAGAGGCCATCAGTCCACAGTGAGTAGTGGACAAAAGGGATGAATTGAGGTGCTCAAGATAATGATGATGAGATCAGTCACTTTGAGCACAGAAATGTCTCTCCACTGCTCAGCCCATCCCTTTCATCACACAGGCAATATTTTTGGATGCAGATTAAACTGAGCCAACAGGATTTACAAAACGTGATATGACTGCCTCTGTGTTTTGCCTGCCAAATTCAGCACCCCTTCATGAGCATGCACAAGTGAGTCATGGCAGAGAAGGAATCAGACTGGACTGAATAGGCATGATGTGACCTATCTGTTATAGCAAAACTGCAATGGAGTTCCCATTTCCTCTACATCCTTCATTTTTTGTCTGATTTGAATGCAAGATTAAACACAAATAAAATGGATTTTGCTTCTGTCTGGATGTCATTCAGTTCCACATAATCCCTACAGGTTGAATACACTTGAAGACCTTTCTTCATGAGCTTGACCACTTCTGTTGCAACTCACAGTTACTGACCAGTGCTATTGCCACCTATTTTCTCATTCTTAGATACACAGCTCTTTCCTGCTGGGATTTCAAAGCTCTGATGTATACAGCAGGCCTGATTCTGCATTGACAGACATTTCACTACAGCATTTGACCTAGCACAGCCTTGTGTAGACAAAATATTGAGCAACATGACATTGTCTGTAAAAGCTCTTGTGATATCACGGGGTATAGGCAATCACACTGATGGACAAAAGCTCATCTGCTGTAAATCAGAGCTCTTCTATTGACTTTGGTGGAGCTATGCCAATTTATACCAGGTGAGAACTGCTCTTGCTATTATTAATGTATCCTTATTCTTTTGCCCACATATTTTATGATACAAACAGAAGAAACCATGGAAAAGAAACTACCTCTTCAGTAATGTCTCATTGATCTCAACTGAACAATTCATAGTATCAGAAAGGTAAGTAGGGGTGGAGGAGAATGTGTGTTTTTAAAATGTCAACAAACATCTGGTCCCCATTTATAAGAATTACCAAGTCTTCTTCAGTCCTTTAACCCTTTTGGCCACATTCTGTCTATGCTTGCATAGTTTATAGTTTTTTATCTTCCAAATTCTTTCAATGAATGAAATTTGATACAGAAAATTAATCTTTTCTATAGCTCCTTTCAAGGATTAGGAGAAAAACAGATTCAAAGAGCTCCCACCTCACACTCCTCCCTGACATATCACTCCAGTTTAAGTTTGTGTCAACATTTTTGACATTTCAGAGCCAGTACTCCCAAAAGGCTGGGAACATGGTAGGTAAGGTGTCAGCTTGTGAGTAGCTTTGTGTCTGATCCCAAACCCCAAGGGTCATTTAATGTCATTCAAACCTCCTGAAAGCATTTGGCGGTGGGGAGGATGTATAGGTTGTTTTTGTATGCGGGGACCAAAACTGAACACAGTATTCCAGGTGTGGCCTCACAAGTAGAGTGAGATAATGACTTTTTTATCTCTGCTGGTAATGCCCTTGTTGATGCAACCCAACATCCTATTGGTTTGCTTTGCTACTGCAGCACACACTTTACTTACTGATCTTGTTGTCCACCAGGACTCCCAGGTCCCTTTCCACAGAGTTGCTCCCCAGCCAGGTAGATCCCAGTCTGTGATGCGGTCATGGATTATGTTTTTCCAAATGCAAGACATTACACATGTCCTTGTTGAACTTTATAAGGTTCTTGTTAGCCCACTCTTCCATTTTATTTCACCCTTGAAGATCCACTGTGTGCTGGTGGGACTGTGTGCATCAGTTCATAGTCCTTGCAGTACTGGTGGAAAATCCCCTTTCCTCTAAAGGAAAGGAGAAAACAAAGCATCTGAAAAGCTGATACTAGAAAAATGGATATTAAACACAGAAATGCCTCAACAAACATGGTTTCAGGTGGCTTAAGTTGAATCCCAAGTATAAATCAAGTGTTTGGAGCACAGACTCCCCTATAGTCACCCTAAAAGGAAGGTAATGAATTTAGAGAAGGAACCAGCACTTAAATCAGCATGGTGCTGAGCAACTGTGAAAATTTCAAGGTTAGATATCCCAGGTGTGTGTCTTCTGGCAGTGAGGAACATCCACGACTTCTGCTGTCTACCCAGCTCCCCATCCAAGGCTGTGCTCATTGTTGCTGTATCAGAATATATATCTTTATGAAAAAATCTATGATTTTACTACTTTTTAAGATACCCTCCCCCTCAAAAAAGAACAAATCTTGTAATTTCCCCAAAAAGGATAATTTCAATGTTTTTTAACCAGCTGTACCATAATTGTTAACTGAAGAAACAATTTAGCCCTGCATTCATTAGAGACAATGGGATCAGGAATGCCCTTTAAAGGTCTGATTTACAGATGGACAAAGTATCCAAATTACCACTGATTAGAACTGGAATAAGAGGAGCTGCACATCTATGAAATTGAGGCCTCAGATGACTATCAAATAATTAAGAACAGTTAGCAGCAGCCGCTAACACAAAACTTCATCACAATTTCACATGCTGGCACAGAGTGGGGAGTCTTAAGCAATAACAGAAACTGAGTTATACAATTAAAGCATATAGGAATAAATTCTGTTCCTGATAAAATCTGTGGGAAAATTGCCATTGAATTCAATATGGCCACTAAGATGTGCCCATAATTATTAGCAGTGCATGAAGCACTTTGGTCACTTGGTAAGGCTGCATAAATTAATTGCTGTGCTATAGCAGTGAGGAACTGGACTTAGCATGACTAGTTTGTGGGCTTTATCACAGGAATTGTCCACAGGACAGCAATTCCATTTTACCACAATTTTTGAGGTTTGAAATTTGTTTTCCCTCCATGGTGGAGAGAAGAAAAGGAGGAAAATAAAAACTTTTTCGAATATTTTGTCAAATAAATAACACTAGAAATTTAATGACACTTTTGTACTATCCATGTAACAGAAACCTGAGACTCTGCTTCTCCTTGAATACTCTCCCTGAGCAGAGTCTTGAACCTCAAAAATCTCTCCAAGAAAAGTGTCAACAAAATAGACACTTCTCTACAAAATGCTTCAGCTTCGATGTAACATGTTTTAACAAAAAGGTATGTAATTAACATCTCTAATTAGAATGTAGTGTGCAATTCCAGAGGTGAAAAGAAACTCTGCTGCATACCAAGAACTTTCCATCACAAGCTAAATTCTCCTGGGGTTTATTGGGTCCCCTGTGTTTTTCAATTATGGTTGGCAGTAGGTGCGGACACTATCAATGATCTTGTAGAAACATAGCTTCTAGGCCAACTCCAGAAGAGGTGAAGAGATTTAAAAAGAAAAAATAAAAGTCTCGCAAGAGATACATTTTTCTTCAGACTTTCCCAAACAGATATTTTAGAGATGTTTCTTGAGCTTTTGAGATTTACGAAACTGTGTACAACTGAAGAGAAAATGGGAAACCTAGAGTGTGATGATGTTTTGAGAGTTGAGCCTGGTAGGCTCAGACAGAAGATTTCACCATGACTTGCTTCTGTGTTTTTTTCATATCTTGTAAATTGAAGAAAAACATAGTGTTAAAGGCTGACTGTATTAAACTGAAGGGTATTCAGTTTAAGGGCAATATGGACAAGGTACTAAAGACAGATACTTAGATAATCACATAATGACAGAATAATTCAGTTTGGAAGGACCTATTTTGAATAGCTGGTCCACTCCACCTCCCCTCAAAAAAAACGGTTACCTTCAAAATTGTGTTAGACTATTCAGAGCCTTGTGCTGTGAGTCCCCAAAACTAGCATATTTTTTTTTAGTTTTATAATGATATTTACTGTTTTTTCTTAAGGACCCATTTTCAAAAGTAAGGACAATTTTGTTGGGGGTTTTGGGTGGGGTTATTTTGTTTTTTTGTAGAAAGGCTTATTTAAGGAAAAACATTGTGTCTAGTTGATCAAAATCATCAGCAACTTTACATCTAATATGGCAGTTTGGGAAAAAAAAAAACAAACGTTCAAGTCGATTTACCTCAAAATGTTGTGAACAAAACCTTCCAGCTTCCTGTCTTCAAATCACTTTTTATTTTAAAATTCAGCTGTGTTATGTCAATAAAATAAAAATAAAATATTTCATTTATGGCCAAAGAAACTGTTTCTTTCTTCACAAGTTCATTTTCATTCTGGTATGGAAAACCCCACAAAGAAAAGTAACATTATTTCCAGGTGATTTCAGAATAGTGGTTTAGCCACTGAAGCTGAACAAACCAAAGCTATCAAGCCACTGCTATCTATACAGCTTTGGTTGATCTGTTTCTTTTTCTTTCCCTTTTTATACTTTCTGAGAAAGGTTAGAAAGTAGAACTCAAGGTGGCAAACCCAAAAATAAAAAAAGGAAAACCAAAAAGCCAAATATTTGAATTTTTTTTTTCAGAATGTCTCCCTAGCAATTTTGAGGTTTATTTTTATTCTTAATTCTGTTGTTCTTTTAGCAAAAACCTGGAACTTCTTTTCTCTGGACCAATGGAGCAGTAAGGTCATCCTCTTGCAGTTGGAGAAACATTATAACTCTTCTTGAATCAGCAGGCACCCCCCAGGATTGATAGCGTATCTGTGCAGGCCCTCTCCATCAAGTTGTGCTTCCAGAAAAGAGAGCATTAGTCTCTCTTCAAGAAGCAGTTATGCTAGCTGAAGATGTGACTACCTCCGCACCATCCAAAGGAGCTCACCACTGCCTCCCAGCTGAAGGTTACTATCTCAAATCTAGCAGCAAAGTTGAAGATAATGTGCCTTTCCTCCCTTCTTTCAGTCGAAGTAAGCCAAGTAGATCTACCGATATAAATACCAAGCTCCTGAGAGATCCCACTTTGCCTGAAATGGTCGGAGCATGCATTCAGGGTTTCATACCTTATACCCAGAAAGGGGGAAGAAAATGGAGAGCCCCAAGTCTCACCTTGCTTCTTTTGAGGAACAAGCTCTTCTGACAAAATTTGCCTGGAGCGATCCCTTTCCTTGAGGAGAACAAGGAGTATGACTGTGATGAGTAAAGTCTTGCAATTCTGCAGACTTTCAAAAGGCTCTCTGAGATATAAGAGTACAAATCTGATGGAAAGCTAATGAAACTTTCACTCCTAAATCTCTTAGGTCCTTTTGAAACTTCACTCACTTATCTTCAAAGCACTGTTCAGGCATAAGCCTTGGCAATTTGCGTGGGTGATACTATATAGGGATTAACAGCCATTTTATAGATGAGGAAACTGAGGTGAAGTGACGTGCCAAAGGCCACACAAGAAGTCGTGTCAAAGAATTCAGATGGAGGAGGATTAGCAAAGTAAAAGAGGGGTGTTTCGTCACAGAGAATTTTGGAGAGACGCAAGAATGTTCACCAGATTTTTAATTAAATTTCTGGGCTGTTGGAAGCAAAACACTGTCATCCTCTTAAAACTTCTAATTTTGAAAATCAAGTTTTTCTGTTCTTGGGTGGTTTTTTTCTTTCTCTATCTTCTCTTTCCTGTTTCTGCTGCATTTTCTTTTCTACCTTTTTTTAAAAGGGAGTGGAAAAAAACAGATATAAGATAAAGATGCACATCCAAAAATGGAAAAGATGGAAAAATATTCTGTATCAGGGAACATTTTTCTGTGATTTAATAAATGGAAAGGGTAGCATAAAATTATGATGAAGTGGCCAATAATAATGGGAATATAGTAGCCCGATCGCTTGAGAGTGCAAAAGACACAAGGTTTACAGAAAGAGAAAATATCAACTGATATGGTTGGAAAAAAATAACTCAAGTTCTGGCAAACTTAAATCTTTCAGATCTGAAGCTGGCAGTAAACTTCAGTCTAACTAGAAGCCTTAAACATTTGCTGTGTGCATAACTTAATTATGTTAATCATATAAACAACTGGAGAGAAAAAGGTGGCTCGTAAGTGTAGAGCAGAAGCAGGCACCATCGGGGCAGAGGTGATAAGGTTTTACTCCCTCTTGGACACCAAGAAGCTTCGGTAATTGCCTATGGAACTGTGAGGGATTATCTGGCAGTGTGAGGGAAATTCTAATGTGCAAAAAAAAAAAAAAAAAAGAAGTTATTTATTTAAAACAGCCAGAACAGGTTACAATAGCCAGGACAGCCCAGGACAGCTCAACCTAATTACATGAATTTACTTTGCTTCATACCCTTGGTTTTTCAGCCCACACAGCGTTCCCTGAAACTACAGGTATCCTACCAATGGTACTCCAGCAAATTAATTTAAAGGCAGCTCGGGGATACCTGCATGACCTTCAGGGACTGCGGTATAAACATCCCCAACTGCGGGTCGAAGAATGGCAGCAAAGAATGGGTGACTCACCCACTAAGGCAGGAGTGTGCCAGGCAAAGCCTTTCCAGGAAAGCGTGGAAGGAACTAACTTGTCTCCAAGACATTGAGCATTGGTTGGGCTGGGGTTGGCTTGTAGGATGTTGTGGGGGAAGTAGCTGTTCAAAAGCTAAAAGTGCTGTCCCTTCCATGCTGGGGAAAAAATTAAGGTTTAGGTAAAAGGTGTGTATGTGACTGTGCTTGCCTGGTAAAAAGTGGGTGAGCAGCAAGGAGACTGTTTAGGTTGATGTAAGATCTTCCAACTCTTCCACAGATCAGAGTACCATCCCATGAAGCAACTGAATGCACTAACCCCTGCTTAATGGGAGGGAGCTGCTAAGAGTGGCTGAGTAACTTGCCTGAAGAGAAGCTAAATAACTTGCCTAAGACTTCGGGAGGCCTGAATTACCTGTATGAAATTAGGACTCCCCTCTCACTAGCTGCAGAAGTCAGTAGGACTTCAGGGTGGGATATATTTGGTCATGTTTTAGAAGTCCTTTGCCACTTAAAACACATTTAAGTTTCTTAGAAAACCTCTCCAGCCCAGATCCTTGGAAGTACTGACGCACCCAACTCCCACAGACATCATCCTCGTCTTTAACGGGTGGCCTTTCAAAATCTGACCCTGATTTGGTACTTCAGGGCCCTTGGCCTTCTTCCTCAGAGGCCTTGAGGGATTTCTGCTGAGCATCAGGTCTTTCATCACCTAGCCCTTAAATCTCTATCCTCAGCACTTGGGGCTAGTGGCCTGGTCCCAAGCCTATCAGTGCCAATAGAAAGATTTCCATTGGCTTCAATGGGCCTTGGAACGGGCTTTAAATCCTTAAATAACCTGCTCTGAAAGAGTCTATCCCCAAAATTAATCAAGGGAAGGAAGGTCTGTGAAAACACAGCCATCTACGTTCCCAGCTCCCTCCCAACCCCTCCCTTCCCCTCCCCCACGTTTCAAGCGCTTCTGCAGGTGATTTCTGTAATTTTAATTAATTTTAATTGCCTGATTAATTTAATTGAAACACCACGGAAATTAAATGCACATATTATGCTGTGTAATTAACATTAAGGCAATGACACAAACTGGCCAGAGTGGAGCGAAGGTCTGTACGCTCTGTTAGTGATTCATGCTCTTCTATTGCTGGTGCTTAGGAACACGAGCTTGGAAAGAGTGTGAGACAGGGGCTGGTTTTGCAAGAGGTACTGCTTGCTGGGAGAAAGCCACAGCAGGCTGGGATGAATTATGGGTGGCATGGCATGAAGCCTTGTTGATGAAACCTGTCTTGATCCGGAGGGTTTCGTCATGCCACCTGGTGAAATGAATGTGGGGAATGGGGTGGAGTGAGGCAGGAGGAGTATACAGAGCTTTCCTCAATAGAGAAGAAAACCTTCTCAAGACAATGCAAAAAACATCAATAACTGGGATAAAATTTCCCTTTTGCAAGAAGTGTAAAACTTGCCATTTTGGAAGAGGGCTGAGTTCAATCTTTTCATCTATGACAGGAACCATGGATGTATTTGCATGTTAATTTTGAGTGTTCATTAGAGTCATTTTTTTATTTTCCTAACCTGAGGCCTTTTTTATTATCAGGAGGGTGGATGGATATTTTCCATGATAAGATCTTGTTTGCTGGGTTTTTTCTTGTTTTATTTTTTTGCCTTTATTTTTTTTTTTCCTCGCTTTCTTTCTCTAACCTGGTGTGTCAAATTCCAGTCTGTGTGAAAGGTGAGGGCGTGTTAGAGAAGACAATGAAATGTTCTGCATATGCAGGGAACTCTGGAAAAAGCTCAGGGCTTTGCTC
>JAOQGH010000001.1:5221438-5282499 GCA_025769975.1 Gallinago jamesoni | reverse complement strand
CTTTGCTCGTCCCACCCCACTCCACCCCTGCCACTCCCGAAGAGCAACACAACACTGATCGGTGAGATCATTGCTCTGAGGGGGTAATAAAACAAAACCAGAAAGGGCAATTTAGCAACACTATATATGGGAAAATTGGCCGGTTTTGTGCAACCACTGACTACTGCAAAGATGCCAAGCTGACAGAGGTAGACCAGATAGGATCTTTCAGATCACTTCTGTTAAAGGCAGGGAAACTCTCCTTTACATGTTTTATAGAATTGAGACAAATAAATAATTTTGGCCATTTTTTAAATCTCTTTTACAGAAGAGTAAATTTAGAATAAGTAATAATTGAATCATCCTCAGCTTGAAGCTGGCGCAAATGAAGAAGAATGCATCTCAAAGACTCTACATTTCTACCTCTTAATGTCAGTATATCAATTTACAAGAAAATTATGGAGGTTTTCCCAAGATAATAAAATTCCTCATTCTCTTTTCATAGTTACGAGTTCTTCCAGGCCCATCAAACTTTTCTGTGGCCATCTCAGTGGCTCCCAGTCCACCAGTCCATTCTCAGAGACAATATTGTCACCTGAACCATTCTATGATTCTACAATATGCCCAGCTGCATGTACAAGCATGTTCTCAACACTTTCCAGGGTATGGCATTGCCAGTCAGAGGAGTATGAATAATTGTCTGTTCTCCAGGTAAAAAGCCCTAATGCAGTGGTTTGTGACAGAAGCAAAAATAAACAAACAAACAAAAAACCAAGATTGTTGCACAGAAAAGAGGACTAGAATGTCACACTTTGTTCCGTTCTTTGCAGATGAAGAATGTCCCAGTGGATCAAACAACAAATAGTGATTTTTTTCATCCTTTTTAAGAAAAACAATGTCAAATGATCACTTCAGCACCCAGTAGTTGAAGAACCATTGCATGCCCAAAGAACCAACCCATGCCCATAATCATAAGGTAGTGATAGGACTTTTCCTTTAAGTTTTAGGAGACCTGAGTTAAACTCTCTCCCCCTTCTCCAAGTGGATTCAAACTCATGCCTCCCACGCAAGAAGGGCCTCCTAAGCAGGCAGCATTAAGTATCTCCAATCCTTCCCAGTTGATGTTGTTCCACTTTGCAGCCCTAACCTGGATCTGGGATCCAGGTGCCTCCCTCCCAGGAGAGCAGCCTAATCAGCAGACTGGTGACTCACCCTGGCTCTTTGTCTGCGTGAGCTCTGAGTTATTGCCTGCCAAGTGGAATGGCTCCAGACCCAGTCGGGATCATGCTGCCCTCGGATACCCTCCAGCCCGGAGGCTAGGCCACTCAGCAGCTGGTTGGGAAACATCTGCTCAAATCCAACTTTCTTCCTGATTCAGCTGCCTCCTCACTGAATATCCTACTCATTTCCCTGGGGAGTGCTCTTAATTCCTCCCCTTGGATCTGTTCCAGTCTGGAAAAAAATATTTAAATACTCATCCGTATCGAAAGTAAATGGACTAATTCCTGAGAGTGATGGTTAACATGTTGTCTTTGGGTTTTCTCTGACTGCATATGCATATGAAATAACACATCTTTCCACAGGAAGAGTACATTCACTCTTCTTCATAGGCAACAGCATGGACACTCTCCAAGAAAGAAGAAAACCTAAAACTGAGTTTGCCACTTATGACACAAAAATGCCAGCAGTTGAGCAATAGCTGATGAAACAGGTGTGCCCTTTTCTTATTTCACTTTCAGTTTTTGGTGATGTTACTTCACAACTCCATCTTCTAGATGAAGTTACCGGTAGATTTGACCTGAAGTTGTGCAAGTAATTTCATGACGGCTGCAACTGCATTTCACGGCAAGCCTAGCCTATGAACAAAAAGAAATAATAAAATAATGGCCCATCATTTCGAAGTTCATCTTATCCAGATACAGTTTTAAGAATGAGCTGTAGGAAGATTCAGGTGCCACCGTTAGGTCTCTCCTCTGCCCCCAGGCACTGAGTGATTCACAAAGGCCCAGCAACTGCCCTGCCCAGTGCCACAGCTTCTCCTGAGATCCCCAAAGCTAGAGGAAGAGCATCTGCAAAGCTGTTCTCCACAGGCACACATGATGTCCTAGCCTGACCTCAACTCCCCTTGTATCTCCAACAAGGGTCCTTGGGATGGGGACCAGGGAGATGTAGCTGGGGTTTAACCCTGTCTGTGAACACAGGATCACAGAATCAAGGAATCACAGATTGATTGCGTTTGGAAGAGACCTCTGGACATCATCTGGACCAACCCTTTTGCTCAAGCAGACCCAACTGCCCAGGGCCACTTTCAGATGGCTTTCAAACACCTCCAAGAGTGGAGACTCAACAACATCCCCAGGTAACCTGTGTTAGGGCTCAGACACACTCACAGTAAGAAAGTGTTTCCTGATGTTCAGAGGGAACCTCTTGTGTTTCAATTTGTGGATTGTCACTGGTCTTGTCACTGGAAACCACTGAAAAGAGCCTGATTCTGTCCTGTTGCTCACTCCCTTCAGGCATTTACATGAACTGATGGGATTCTCCTGAGTCTTCTCCTCTCCAGGCTGAACAGTCCTTGCTCTCTCAGCCTTTCCTCATGTGAGATATTCAGGGCCTTTCAACATCTTTGTGGTTCTTTGTTGTACTCTCTCCAATATGTTAATGTCTCTCTTGTACTGGGGAGCCCAGAAATCAATGCAGTACTCCAGGTGTTGCCTTAGCAGTGCTGAGAACACACGAAGGATCACCTCTTTCAACCTGTTGGCAATACTTTATCTAACGCAGCCAAAGACACCATTCACCTTCTTTGTGGCAAGGGCACAGGCACATTGCTGGCTCATGTTACACCAGGTCTCCATCCACCTCTGGGGTTTTTATTTTTATTTTCTTTATTTGACTATAGCAGGAAATAGAGGAGAAGAGCAGCAAGAATAATGAAGGAAGAGAACAAACATTGCTCACGGTGCTCTGCCATTTGGCCCTTATTGCGACCAGGAGATTATCCACTCCATCTGCAAGGAAAGATCATTTTCCCCTGTCCATTACCTCTCATCTGAGACCATCAGCAATAATTGTGCATAGAATAACTTATCTGAGCTGGCCTGAAAAACCACAACCACTGTTATTCATAGCGGTGGTATTAATCAATAAGGATCATATAACAATTGTAAATAATAATAGCAATGATCAAATTTTAAATAAAAACAGGAGTAATAATAACAGTAGAAATAATAGCAATAATTGGACCTGCATTCCACTACCATTTAGAAGTAGTAGAAAAGGTAATAATCAAATTGTGGTAGAGGTTATATGCTTAGACAAGAAAACCTGAAACGCTTCCCATTTTAACTGACTGGGTGAAAAACAGAAGTGTTACTATTCCCCCTGTGTGTTTGAGAATAATAGGCCGAAGTCAAAGTAGATTGTCATGGATGTCCATTTTTTAGGTGCCTCATTTGAGACCTCTAAGACATGACTTTTCTAAGGTCTTAGCATTGTAGCAAGTTTTCCATCTTTCAGACATCGGTCCCATTAACACTAATTGTCACAATAATGGCTCATCACATGTGCAAATCAAGCTGAACAGTCCTAAACAGGGATCCAAGGGCATTAAAAAAAAAAAAAAAAAAAAGAAAAAGAGACTTCAGGAATTCATTTGTCTCTCCAAGGACAATACTTAGTAATACTAACAGGGAACCAACAAGTTCCTCTCTCCAGATGAGCATTCACCTTCCTTAACTGCAGGCCCCTCCTTTCTATTCCTGAAAATCCCATTCTCATTTTCTATATAACTTCAAATTTCTGAGGCAAACATGGTTTTACAGGAGATGCTCTTGCTAATCTGGAAACATCCCAAAAATAGGGGAATCTCAGTGTTCCTGTATGAGACAAAGATCCTGGTGAAATCTGGAGTTCGTTTTTTTTAATCAAAAAAACAAAAATCCCTTGGTTGTCCCTGTTGTGGGCAATGAAATATATTGGGTCATTACTACCAATTCTATGGATGATTTTCAGTCACATAAAACCTTTGACAAATATGATGATATTATAAAGTTTCTCCAGACAATCACTTCCACAAGAGAAGAACCATATCCACTGCAGTAACTGGTGAAGATTCTGACCAAGGCATTAGATAGGATGAGGACCCACAGCCCATTGCAGACATCGACAAATACTTGGGTTACTACTAAGCTTGAAGCTGAGTACCCTTTCTGCATATACATTGAACGGGGGGTTTGTTTTGTCAAATTAAATTATGCTCTGAAGGCAATTTTCAGTTCATATTTCTCTGAAATATACTACATTCTCTGAATTCAGAATAAAGTGGAAGAAAGTTTATCTAATTAGGTACAGATGCACATATAGGAATGAAAAGAAAAAAAAAAAAGGAAATATGCATTTCCGCAAACTTAGCTTGATACATAAATCTGATTGAAACTCAAGAACCCAACCAAGCATGAAAACATGCTTGCATATAATAGTCTACTTATCCTTATAATCATATTATAGTCAATGTTGTATTCTGGGGCAAAGAACCTGCAGTCATATAAGGCGGCACCTTCAGGCATCTGTACAGGAGGCCAAAGGTCCAGCTGGATTATCCGCTGTCTGACTTTCCAACCTTAATATTGTATTTCTTGCTTTCTGAGTGCTTGCTCACCCAGGCTTAACCACGCTTAAGCTAATTGCTTGCTTAGAAATATCAGCTGCCATATGGATGCACAACTGTGTTTATTTATTAGGCACCCTCTCCTGAATAATATTTGTCATCTGCCAGAGACCCCCCAAAATAGAATTATATAAACAAGCTAAAAGGGGAGCAGGGAATGGCCTAAACCAAGCATTGGTCATTAAAATAAAAAAGCTGCATTTCTTATACTGATTTCATTACTTGAGTGGAGGCTTTTTTGGAAGAGGAATGCTTGGTGTTGATTTGACTCTGGGGCAAATGACATAGACATTCAGTGTTATACAGCACTAGACCCACCAGCTGTCTTCAGCAGGAACTCACAGCTCTGGAAAGGTCTTGGCAATTTCACACAGTTTATCCACAATCCTAAGGCAGGAATCACTATTCCCAAACATTCCCTACAGGCAGAAGTTGAATCAGTACTCTGTAATGATAGAGACTTCAATTGACAGGAGCAGAAATAACATTTAGAGCAGGGAACAGAAGCCAGGATAAAAGCATCTCTATCATCAAGGGGCAAACCGGGATCAAACATGGTGTTGGGTCAAGCAGGATTGTAGAAAAGTTGATGGGGAGCTGTCTGCTTGAACTTCCTCTCGAGTACTCTCTGCCCTCCTGGGGCAGCAGTGATGAATTTGGACTGGGGCAGTGATTGTCCCCCTGAGCTCAGCACTCGTGAGGCTGCACCTCAAGTCCTGTGTTCAGTTTTGGGCCCCCCACTTGTGAAAGACATTGAGGTGCTGGAGTGTGTCCAGTGAAGGGCAACGAAGCTGGTGAGGGATCTGGAGCACAAGTCTTATGAGGAGTGACTAAGAGAGCTTGGATTGTTCAGCCTGGAGAAAAGGAGACTGAGGGAAGACCTTCTCGCTCTCTAAAACTCACTGAAAGGAGGGTGTAGCCAGGTGGGAACTGGTCTCTTCTCCCAGGTACCAAGTGACAGGACAAGTGGAAATGGCCTCAAGTAGTGTCAGGGGAGGCTTAGGATGGATATAAGGAGAAATTTCTTCACTGAAAGGGTTATCAAATATTGGAACAGGCTGCCCCGGGAAGTGGCGGGCTCCTCATCCCTGGAGGAATTTAAAAGACATGTAGATGCAGTGCTGAGGGACATGGTTCAGTAACTTGGCGGTGCTGGGTTAACAGTTGGACTCAATGATCTTAAAGGTTCTCTTCCAACCCCAATCATAGAATCATAGAATCATCTAAGTTGGAAGGACTTTCAAGATCATTGGGTCCAACCATTAACCTAACACTGACAAAACCCCTACTCACCAGTGCCGAGTAGGGAACAATCGCTCCCCGAGTTCTGCTTGCCACACTATTCCTGATACGGGCCAGGATGCTGTTGGCCTTCTTGGCCACCTGGGCAATGCTTCTATGATTCTGTGATTTTTCATTGTTCTGACGTCAAGGTCTAAATAGGAGCCAAGAAGACTATTAAAAAGCTGTGCATCCTCTTCGGCATCAGCCCCTGCAAAGCAAGCGCTGAGCAGCGAGGACACCAACACCAACCTGCTGACTCCTGATAGGAGCCAGACTGTTTCCTCCTGTGCAACAAAAGAGTCACGACACTGTGCCCACAAAAGAGTCACGACAGATCAAGTCATGTTCCTCCTGTATTCTCACCCAGAAAAAACGACTGAACCCTGGAAAGCCTTGTTCAGGTTTCTAGGCTTATGCGGGAGGGCAGAAATGCCCTCTAACTCCCTCAAACTACTCCCTTGCTTCCCAGGGAGCACAAACCCAGGATGCTGCAGGGCAATTAAAAGGTTTGCACTGCTGAATAAACAGTGACAAATTGTAGATTAAGAAAAAGCCTGTTATTTGTGTGAAAGAGGCAGCCTTTGCCGCCAAATGGATTCATCTGTCATTGCTACTGATTGCTCCCTTTCCACTAAACGTCCCCTAAGAAAAATGTAAATCCTATGTAAATCCTTTGTTATCGCCCGACAATGTGCGTATCACAAGCTGCATGGGTTAGAACACAGGTCCATTTTTCTCCAGACTACGCCACTCTCTTTCAAATTTCAAGGTCTTAATGTCTCAAGAGTGAGGTGGCAGAACGCGTTCAACTCCCCTGGGACAGATTGAGGGAGGAAAGCCCTCACAAGAGGAGGAGAAGGGGAATCTCTTTATGAGTTTTGCTGTTGCAGTCAGCCCCGCTGCAGTTTGGAGTCAGCTTATTCTCTTCAGAGAGATGAATGGAGGCTCAGACATGGACCCCGGAGCTTGGAAAAGGAGCCTCTCCCCATGGTGAGGAGGGAGGCATAAGGGAAGAAGAGGGAGGGAAAGAGGTGTAAAGGTAATCCACCAGGGAGCTGTGCAGAATTCACCTGCCACACCGTATTTCTCAATACTTCATTCCCGTATTTGTGTCAGTGCCACATTCGTGCCACATTGCATGGTGGGAAAAAGATAAAAGGTAAATGGAGTAGCAGCCCCATGTCTAGAGAAAAGCCAGCAATAGCTAATCAAATGAATCTGAGGGCTGGGGCCCTGGGCATTTGCTACAGAAAGATTTATCAATCGTGTTTACTAAGCAACCTGTGAAACACTTGGCCAACCTGCCCCCCAAAACCCAGAAAGCCCAGAGAGTGTACAAGTCACTGAAAGCCACATTAGCTTATCTCCCTCTCAGACAGCAGGACAGAAACTGTAAGCTATTGTCCAAATTTTACCCTCTATACACTCCCTGTGGCACCCATGGTGGATTCCAACCCTGTGAGTTCACCCTGCTTGGAATAACATCAGCCTAACTATCAATCTAATGGATGTCCTCCTACTTGTCCATGGGTCGGTACTCCCTTTGAAAAGTCAGTCCCAGAGAGCTGGTTGTGGAGCTGTGCTTACAAAGATAAAGAGTGAGGTGTTCCTGTTTGTCAGGTGGGCTTAAAAGCCTCAGCTTTCTGGTTTTTTGTGATTACCTACACTAATAGGTGTATGGAAAATCATTATCAGATAATAATTTTGTTAATGCACACCATTATTAAGGATGATTCCTGACACGTAAGTCCAGCTGAATCCAGGGAGTTGCTATTATTATTACTATTGTTATTATTATTATTTACACCTCTTGAAGCTCAGCTTATTTTAAGGTCACAGGTGCCCTGAGGTAAAATTGAGGCACCTTAAGGTTACTTCTCAAGGTCCAAATCAAGTTACCTCTAGCTGAAGCTATAGGTATTTAGTGAACTATGGTAGATACTTGTGTGCACTCATAGGCAGTGGTGAGTTGGGGTAATTTTCACAAACATTATCCACAATTTTAGAGTTTTAATCTCACTTCCTCTAAAGGCTAAGACGGTTTGCTGTTATGGACTACTTTTAGTACAACGAAGTAGGCCTCGGTCACTTGTCATCATAACTCTGATAAATTGAGATCCACCATACAAACAACAAATGGAAAAGGCTCTCCCAACCACACATTTCTGCCCCAATCCTCAACCTCAAACAAAGCTGCAAAGGCCCTGTCCTTTATGTGTTGCTTTGGCCACATCACCCTTCTCTCTGCATCCTTTCTCTGGTTCTGCCACATCACACATAAGCTACTTATCTTCACCTTTGCAGTCCTTAGTATTACTGATTTGGTCTCCTTCACGGGATATACTATTAAAAACTCAGCAGGTGCGCCACTGCAGAAGAGTAGTATTAGAAACACCATGTTTTCTTTTCCACACCTAGATTTAGGGAATGGTTCCAATCTCTTCGCTGTCTTGTTCTGTTATTGTTAGAATAATTATTTTTTTTAAGGGAGAGTACCACCTCTGACAGAAGAAATCAACCTTGTGCTAATTATCTAATTGCACCAGCAGCATCTCTTTTTCCTCACAGCTTTTAGCCATTTCTGCAAGATTCCTCCTGCCCAACAACCCTCAACCGTTTCTGCCACAGTTGAGTGCCATCTATATGGCTAAAGTGAGTCACCTATGAACAACCAACGGTAACGTGATACAACTCAGTGATGCTTGAGCTGGGAAGAAAGCAAAATTTTGATGCCTTTGTGGACATCTCTGTTTTAGCAGATGCAGAAACATACATCAGACAAAAGTCAGCATTGTTCTAACAGCCGTTTGGCCAAGATACTGTGCACAGAGAGAGTACCTTGCCTGCCTGCATAGCTGTGGTAGAGGTACAGGCTAACTCCAAATTGAAAATGCTGTAACATTTGAAGAAATAATATCATAGCTCTTTTCAAGGGTCTGCTGGTCACAAGAAGCTCATAGTACAGCTGTGGACACCCGCGCTACTACACAGTCACTGCCAAGACAGACAGCATCAACAAATCCTATCTGGCCTTATGAATGGAAGATTCAAGACTGTTCAAAAGAGAAGCCCAAGGTGACAGATGCCACCACAAGGCCATGCAAGATGCCCATATGATCATGTCAAGCATCATACAGGTCATGCATCATAGGGTTCATGCCCAAAAGTTAGCATAGGTTTGGACACAAAGCAGAGTTTGGCTGAGTCACATGTAAACCTGAGGTTTTGTACAAAATGCACCAAAGACATGTACCCAGGAACACTCAGGGCCATGTTTATAATGATACCTGTGTACCTTCAGCCATACACAGCACCCAGTGCAGAAGTGCCTGCAGAGAGGCAATTAGGTACCTAAAGGTCTGCTGATTTCAGTACCATTGGAGATCTAGGAATTAGTGCCTACATCCACGAGATTTTGAAAAGCTTTCCAGGTTCTCGTCTCCATTTTAAGGAGTCTGAATATTTTGAGTAATCTAACCCTAGTAGTCAGAGGAAATATATGGTGCAGTGAGGATTCTCCCAAATTGAAACCTAAACCCTAGATCCAAGGAAAGGACTCAAGTGCTAATTTTTTTGGTGCCTGGCCCCAAAACGGAAACCCAAAGTGCTGCGTTAGGCCCCTGGGCTCTCCCTACCTGATGCATAAGGAGAGTTAGTTATCTCAGAATGGAGCATTTCCACACACCTCCTCTCTGGTCCTACTACAGCCTCAAGCCTGGAGGCTTCCAACCAGGAAGTCTGCCACAACAGGGAGCAGCCCTGGGGCGAGACTCCGTGCGGTGCATCGGAAGCCACTGAAAGCAAGCCAAGTTGGAAATGCTGAGCACACAGGGTGTGTCCAAACTCCAACCCGTCCTAAGGTACATGAATCAGGTCTGCAAAGTGAAATATATCCCTCCACTTAGGTTCCAGAGGGCCGAACCCACTCCCGAGGGGAGACATCTGGAAGCACTCAAGAACTTGAGCTTTGCTCACTCTTTTTAGGCATAGACCAAGACAGGGATGCGCACACCTTCTTTTTTTTTTTCTTCTTTTTTTTTTTTCTATCAGGAGATGAGCTAGTGAAAGCGCTGGCCCATGAAGTGAGAAATCTGGCTTCAGTGCTTTCTTCAGCCTGGAGGGATCCAAACCACATTTCCCACCTCCCAAGAGAGGGCCCGAACCAACAGGGGTAAAGTGAGGTTGAGATTGGGGAGATACGATGTGCAGCCGCCTCTTCTTCTTGAAGCTGCTCTGGGGGGCATAAGGAGATCAAAGAAACCTTCCATAACCCAGACACACATAGACCACCGCTCAGCAGTCTAGCGGTTAAGCTCTCAGCTGGCCAACATGAGCTCTGGGTTAGAGTTGCACTGGTTAACGCCTTTTACATGAAAAGCAGTCATTGGGCAAAAAAGAACAGAAATGCATCTTGTGGTAGGGAGAGGAATCCAGTAACTCTCATTGCCTCTCCTCCCTGGAGGTGCCTTTGTCAAAGACTCGGGAAGCCAGGAGCTGCAGAGAGTTTTGGGATATTATTTTTTACAGGGGTTATATGAATCTGTGGGCATCTCTGTCCTTGTTTTGGTTGTGGCTATGAAAAAAATGGTAAAAGGTAACATGGGTCAGCTTGCCAGTTTGGTGTTACCCAAGAACCTAGTAAATAAATCACAGATTAAAAACAGGTAACCATCCATGCATGTTGGTTTTGACATTCTCTGGGCCCTGCAACCTAACCATAAGCAAGATTTCTTTCCAGTGAGTTATCTTTTTTTTTTTAATATTTTTTTCTTTTTTGGAATATTTCCTATACTCACATGAGAGAGAGAACTTGCTGAAAGCATCTGGTCCTGCTGGGTCCATGCAGTGGGTCATGTACCTGGGGCAAAAGATAGAACACCAACCCAAAGCTGCTGCCAAGCATGGGGCTCCCAGTAAGCCTCCACTGACAGACTGGACCAAACAGCCACATCTGGCTCATGGAGTTGGTGAGAAAGGACAGAGCTGCCTTGCCAGCATGCAGGACAGCAGCTTGTCTGTGGGGGAGCAAGTGGAGACCATGAACTGAGCTAGTCTTAGGCTCAGTCCTTGAGGCTCTAATATTCAATTCCTTTCTCACCCATCAGCATCCTCATTCATTCGTTGTTTTTCACGGCTTAAACAAGCCAACGAGCTAATGATCCCTATACTAGTGAAAGATAGGGTTAATACCCACAAACGCATCCCTCAGCTTCTTCCTCCCTTGAGCCCAGGAAGAGAGAATCTGGTATGCCCAGAATCAGACATCATGCAGCTGCAGGTATCAGCTTTCCCTCCAGAAAATTCCCTTTTATTTGTTTTGTGGACATTTTTTGGCTTTCTTTGTGATTTGGGGCTAAAACAAAGAGAGAGTATTAGGTCACAATCCAGCCAGTATTAGGAACTGACAACTGCAGTCAAATTCTCTAAATACATCCATGTAAACATATTTGCACTTACCTGTGTGGGCCCTGCAGGTGGAAATATTGGCTGTGGAAACATTAACAGCACAGTTTTTGCATCTAAATCTCGGAAATGCTTGTTCAATTTTTAATTGCAGTGATTGAAAGCCCTGGAGTCATACGGGAGCATGTGTTTCCGTATTTGCACGTACCTGGAGGTGCCCTGGTAGCTCTCATATTTAGCAGGGAGACTGCCTTAACACAATCTCTGGCCTTACCACCTACGCTAGATTTTTAGGCAGGGAAAAGGAGCAAAGTTTAAACATCCCCTCCAAGGTGGAACATGTCTAAGCAGTTCATGGCCTGCAACCTAGAACTTCCCATTGCCATGATATGCATTCATTGTGCTTTCTGAAATGAAATTTCTCTTACTCCTCTGCATATTTTAACAAATTCTCCCAATCTCATTTTTCAACATTTGCATCTATCACCATTCATCTTGCAAATTAAAATATTTCTGCATGACACTCTGACACACAGGAGAGAGGGGAAAAAAACCCACACAGCACAAAAGCATTTCTCAAAGTAACAGAACTACAGAGCTTTTCAAACTTCCTGTTTCATAGCACTGATAGAAAAAGTACACTGAGTTCCTATGAAGCACCCTCCTGACATTTCCAGACTTATTAGCCAGTTTTCACACTGACTTCAATCAACCTCTTTAATCCTCCAAGGAAAGAGCATTTTTAATTCACCGATTGGCTGATAAGCTTGAAGCCAAAAAATGATTTACACGTAGATGAATTGTGCTTACAAGATGGAACTTCGAGCATTAGAAGCGGATCTGAATTTCCTATCTGTCATTTTATTTGCCACATTCATTTTTGCTCTGCCATTACCCTTGCTGATTATGATCTTTCAGCGCTATTGGGCTCCTGCTTCCACAGTTTTTAATCTGCCTTTAATCCCATAGATTTTAAATATTCCCCGGCACCGAGAGACTGGAGGCAATTAACTGCCCTTCTGATGCTCTCCTTATCAGTTGCCTCCTTGTATCTCTCAGAAGCAGCCTCAAGACACTTCCAGGCTGACAAATACTACCAGCATTTCTGATGAAGCAGCCGCAGCAAATGCAATGTGAAGTCCAGCTGCGTAACCTGATTCTAAAAAAAATCTAGTCATTCAAAAAAAAAATAAATAAATGCAGCACAGGCTTCTAAACTCCTGTTCCATTTTGACTCGACAAGAATGGAAATAAACAAAACATCTCTTTAAGGTTATAGGTTGTAAGTTGTTCGGGTTTTTCCTTTGGCTTTGTTTTGTTTTCTTTCTTTTTTTTTTTCTTTCTTTTTTTTTTTTTTTTCCCTGAAAGATAATTTCTGCCTCTTCCAATCTGATTGCTGTTTCAAATTGAAAAATGAGGCTGTTTTCCTAGATCTGTCTGGGCACTTCTGATGCCCGGAAAACAGATCTGCTGGGCAGCCAAAGATCCTTGGATCGAAATCCGCATCTTTTTGTTCTCAAGCACTAACAATGAAAAATCAGCTGCGCTTGTTCATTTACCACTAGTTGATGCAGTGTAAATTTTCCTACTTTTCTAAGGGATGTCCACTGAAATTTGGACTGTATAAACTCAGCTCTATGCATTTTTCCATTACATCAAAGATCTGATACTACAAATGAAGAATCAAATCAGTGTGACACAGCTCATGAAAAGAAGATGTTTTTCATTAAAGGCCATCTGTTTATTCACTAACATATACATTTACACAACCCTTCAAGAATGCTAAACTTTCACTCAAATAGGCCACATGGCAATAGTTGGGAAACACAGAATTAAATGTAAAGGGCCCGATTCTCCACAGCTTTGCGCCTAAGGAAATCAATAACAATACAGCAAAACCAGGAAAAGGTGCTATTATTTTCATCTGCTTTGTGCAGGCACAAATTACTAACTCTAACTGAGATAAGAAAATAATCCGTTTTTCTAGTAACATATATATATATATATTATATGCATACATATATGTATGTGGATATATTTATATCATAGGTATAGACAATTTATACTTCATCTTTAGTGATAATACTTTGATTAAAACATAGAAGACTGGAATATTCTACTTGATGCATAAAATTACCATTACTGCAGCTCTGTGAGCTAAAAGTATTGTATGGAGTTGGAAATTTACACAGAGTAAAAATTGCCATTCTTGCCCTGATCCTAGAATAGCGGAAAATAGATACGTGGCATTTATCATCTTCTATTTATTGTCTTAAATGCTTTTTTCCATTAAGTGCTCAAAATAAAGGGGAAACACTGTGTTAGAGTAGGGGAAGAGGAGGTGAAAGCTCTGATGAGGAAGACAAAAGTTCTGGTTCATAATTAACTTTTTGGGTAATATAAGAACAGCAATGTTTGGCTGGAGCAGAGGTCCTCCCAGATTAGGATCCTGTTTTAAGAAAGGCCGAAAGCAAATGCGCGGAGAAGAACACGAGAAAAAGTGCGGGCACATGACGGTACTTCCCAAATATGCCAGCAATTTGCAGATCGAGACTTTCTGAGCCAGAGATCATGTCCTTATATTTAGCAACTTTAAATAGCTTTCTCTTCCATTAACTTTTCCAGGGGCCCCTCTAAACCGTGTAGATTTTAAGGATTCACAACATCTCGTGACAGTGAGTTCGCCAGCACATCTACATGGTGGAACTGCTGATGTTCAGAGAAGATCTGTGTTATATCACATTGTGCTGGTTCATTCCAAGCACTGGATATATCCATCAGATCCCAAAAAGGCACAGAAACACAAATTCTTGGAGTAAATTTATATTCCTCTGCTGAATCGAGTGAAGGCATTCCAACTAAGTCAGAGGAACTCAAATGATTCCTACTTGCTCAGTAGCTTATCTGAGGTTAGTGGAACTATGCTGATTCTCATTAGCTGAGAATTTAGCTCAGTATTTTATTTTCGAACGTGTCTTACAGAATTACAAATTCCATTCCAGCCGAGCTGATATATTGTGCTCACAGCTGCAGGAGCTGAGCAATTAAATTGATAATATTTGATGATAGTGTATGTATGTGTGTGGGGGGAACACATTCAATTTTGTTTGGCTCTCGAAACAAAGTCTCTGATTTTTGCAAGGTTGCAATTCTGTCTCTCCATGTGCAATTGAGCCTGTCTTTCCCTTCCAAAGGGAGTGCCTGCATGCTGGAATTAAAATTTGCTCATGACTATCAGGCAGCAATCTATGACCGATTTGTTCTCACAATCTCCAAGGCAGGAGCAGAAGAATCAGCATCAGAACAAGTTTCTCTTTCCATATGCATCAGTTTGCAAAGGCTGTTCTGTAGGTCAACAGGTAGCTCGCTCTTTGCTCTTCGTGCAATGAGTTTTTGGCATCTTAACTCAGAACACCTCAACAAAACACGGGGAGGAGGTACGTTCCTTAGGTGGACACATCTCCCATGAGAACTGGACCGTGCGTAACATCTTTATTTCCCAGACCCCTAACTGAAAAAAAAAAAAAATTAGGAAAAAAAATTACTTTTGTCCATTGTTGGCCGAGGCTGTGTTTGGACCAGCAATATCAAGGTAGAAGTACCTCATTAAAAAGCTCTTTGTTTCCTTTGCCTCTTGTGCATTCCTGAATAAAGACAAGAAGAAAGCAGCCAACCGTCCGTCTTGGATCCTCAGCCAAAAGCTGTCAACGAAAACACTTCCTATTGATGCCATAGCCTCCCAAACGTATTGCCAGTGAGGTGGTGTGACATTTGCCCGGACTGCACTTTACTCGTTATGAACCCTAGCAGTGTATTTTTGCAGATGGAATAAAACACATGCAGAAAAACTGTTCTTCTTTGCTATACGTCTGTGCAGTATCTGGTGTAGTCATAACAGTGGACTACTATTAAAAATAAATCATATTTCTACTGGCAATGCGTAGCTCTGCTGGGGAGTTTTTATCTGCGGGGATCGGCATCAATTTCCACCGTACAAAATAATTGTAATTTGCATTACTGGGTGTTCATTATTAGCAATAGTAATAGATTAATTTTATCGGTGCCTGGGATAACAAATAGGTCTACAATATTTTAAAAGGAATATACAAAATATTCATCGGGATCTGTTTGCCACTGACCTGTAGATACTTTGGGGCTGAAATGCACCCGTGTAAGAGCAGCATAGGACAGGGAAAAAGGAAAAGTGCTAAACTGATCCCGATTGCTGCTAGTTTTAAATTAAAAACATATATGTATAAACATATAAGGTAAAGTGTTTTCACATATCAAATTCCACAGAGGGAATTTTATTTATTAATTTTATTTATTAAAATAGGATGGGTTTTTAGGGGAAATAACAGAGATTTGGTTAGATTTGGGGTTTTGCTTGTTGTTGCCCTTTTTTCGCGCAAAAACATAAACAATTACCCAACGAAACAACAAATTGTGGTAAGGGCAAAGAGACTGAAGGAAGAAACTTCGTTATATAAGACGAAGAACCTGTGGTAACCGTCCCCAGCGTGTGTTGTTTGCTGTGACTTACAGCTTTGCTTAAGCATTTTAAAGATTCTTGCAGGTCTTTTTCAAGCTGCCAGCTCTAGCCTAGGAATTATGGTAATGTGCCACTTCTGAGCCCTCGGCAGGATTTGCAACAGAGAAATCACATCAGCCTATGCTGATTAACAATTCCATTCCATCCAGAGATTTATATAAAAAAACTATCTTACATTTTGCTTTTTAATAAGAACGATCGCTATCTCAAATTGAGTCCCAGCAAATTTTAATAAAGGCCCAAGGTTGAGTGGCATTTTGCATGCTGATTTAGCTGTGATTGCTTGCTTTTGATGAGCACCAGCCGGGCATGTATAGCTTTCCTCAGAGCAGGTTTAAAGACCAGTAGTAAGGAAAAGGATAAAAATAAAAACTTCCAACTGAAATTCGAGGTCTTTTCTCTCTATGATTGATTACTGAATAAATACCTACACATATCTCTGCATTCAACCCACAAGTAATATTCCCTACAGCAAAACAGCTGTTTTAATGGCTTTTAATATACTCCCCTGTCGAAATATGTTAAGTTTGAAGGCTGCAATTATTAAAAAAAAATTATATGATCAATCTATTTATCTATCTATCTTCATGACAACTCCTCAATTTAATCAGCTGAGTGCGAACTGGAATAAACCGATGCTTTTATTCTGGCAGTTTTGTATTTATTTGAGGGTTGCTGTTTAGCACATTCTTTGCTATTGTTTTGGCACCTTCAGGACTCCGAATAATAGAAGCATATAACTACGATAAGGTTTCGGGTTTCTGTCATTATGCAATAGAGACTGTCTCTATCAGCAGGCTATTAAAAAAGAAGAACAAATTGTCAGTGTATAAGCTTTTGTAGACACATTTTCTCCTCTGTGTGTTGAGTAAAAATACGCATTGGAAATATTTATTTGGGAAAAACTGTCCTTTCTGAAGATATGAAGGGAAAAAAGAGATCGCACAAAATAGTTGAAGTGAAAGCTCAGTGGCAGTGTGTGTATGTATATGTGTGTGTATGTATATGTGTGTGTATGTATATGTGTGTGTGTGCATGTCTGTGTGTGTATGTGTGTGCATTATGAACACAGCAACGCCATAAAAGTGATCAGGTAAAGCATTCCATTTGTTTTGATGCAGCTTTTATGGTTCTTCTTTTTCATCCCTCTCAATAAATTGTATTTCAACTTCTCTCATTAAAATAGTAACCCTTTCTTGCTCCAACTTGGGGAACAACAGAGGCAAGAAACCCTTTCATATAGGAACCATCCATCATCATTAGAAATAATGATCCTCCCACACAGTAACTAGTGCAATGTACGTGAAGTAGCAACTAATTCCCACCCAGTTTCCTTTGCCTCTTTCTCTTTGAGGGATTGCAAATGATAATTTAAAGAAACAGTGTGTGAAAGACACCTTCAGTCACGGGAAAGCTATTTCCATTTTGTAAACTGGGAAATCGCGGTAGGTGAGACAAAAAAGGATCCTGTATGATCTCAGTGGAGACATGGCCCTATTTTCCAGATTAATCTCCCGTGTTGCTTTAGCACACACAGGGAACCACTTTTACAGTGCTGTTTTTGCTTCACAGGGAGTAACAGAGGGAACAAAACAAAAGCAATGACCAGTCTCCCGAGAGTTGATTCCCATTTTGCAAAGCAAAGTGCCTTTATCCTGCCCCATCTAGGGCTGCAGCCCCTTGGTCAGGTGGAAATTCAAGTCTAAAGGGGGACGAGCTGGCAATGGGACCCCAGCTGCTTGGTGGTGCTCTCAAAGCTCAAAGTCCTGTCTAAGGTCTCAAAACACTTAAACTCAAAAGTTATATACTTAATATATTTATATATTGGTTGGACTAGATGACCTTAAAAGGTCCCTTCCAACCTAAGTGATTGATTCTGTGATTGAGCCCGACACAAAGTGCTGAAGTTCACACATCATTTTAAGGTCAGTATTTGTTCCACGTAACCAGGGCCCTGCATTAAGGCAATTCCGTAGCTTCTCTCTGTGCTTAGTGAACAGAAGACCATATCCTGGAGGAGGCTGCTGATACTGGATGGGACAAAAACCTCACTGATGATGTCCACCTCTCCTCAGGCAGCTGCCCCTCCTGAAAGGCCTCAGTGTTTGCTGGTGACACCTGAACAAAAAAAAAAACAAACCAAAAAAAAACTTGTGGGAATTTCAACATCCAAAACAATCACAGTCCCCAAGCCCCTCCTTCTACCACCTAACCCTGGAGGTGCCTCGGCTCGTTGGGTGCCCTCTGGCTTGGCTCGGGCAGCCCCACCACCATCCGGCAGAACGAGGCCCAGTGGCACCGGAGTCCCCTGTGGGGCCCAATCCTGGAGGTGTGCTGGGAACACACCTACCCCTCACTGGCAGGATCACACCCTTCAAGAATGCAGTCATAGTTGCTTTCTTCTTTTAAACCCATCTGGCGGAGGAGGAGACAGCAGTGCCAGTGCCCTCCGCTCCTGTAATCACCCGAGGATTAAAGCGCTCAGCCAGGAAGCAGGACAGTGGGCTCCGGGCCCTCCTCAGCCCCAGGGGTTCAGAGTTCCCATTTCCCATGAAACCACCTGAAATGTTAAGTTATTGGGTGAGGGTGAGATGCAGGGCACGGGGAGGAGGGGAGGAGAAAGCGTTTATTTCCTCATTCAAGCGATGCCAAAGAGTAGAGAAAAAGAAATGAAAGAGCCATGGGCAACCCAAGGTGACTTGTAAGCTAAGCATGAGTCCATGCCCTAGCGATTGAAAACAGGATTGTCTTAAATTTGGAGTTTTACTTTTTTTGCTTCACGGGTATTTTTGCACTACAGAGCTATGGACTGAGATTTGAAGGATTTAGAGGGCATGAATCTGTAGGAAAAGACCCTTTATTCATAAAATAAGCTGGCCACTTCCACTCCCAAAACTGCCACTTCCCTTTCCCAAATCCAAATCTCATACTCCATCTAGATAAACAGATATCAGATCAAAAAGAAAAGGGGAAATGCCCCAGAACCCCAGCATCCCTTTCTCTTCACAAGGGGTCGTGGGAATCTCTTTGTCTTTCCTGCGCAGTCCCACAGCTTGACCAAGGAATGCAGAAATGCTTTCTCCACCCAGCGTCACCTGCAGTCTTGTGGTTGGGGTACTCCCATAGCAATTGGGAAACGTAGGTTTGAACCTCCCAGGCAGAGGCAAACAGAGAACTCGTCTTGCTTTTCTTGGGCAAGTGGTTTTAACCACCGGACTACAACATAAATGGTGAGAGGCTCCTCCTTTTCCTTTGGTGACTGTATTTTTTGATGGGGGCAAAACAAAGCTGGCTTTGCTCAGTCCTTTGAAGATCTGCTCAGGAGAAGCCAGGGGCCTTCTTGTCCCAGCCATACTTTCCTGCAGCACTGATTCGGGCACTTCCACTTCGTGTTTTCTTTCTTGACCACTTACTGCTCAGTCTGGGGCTGTGGGGTGACTTTTCTAAGGCATTAAATGATCTTCACATGCTGCACTGAGTTTAGGGTCCATTCTTGGCACATGTGTCCAAGCATTAGGTACTGTTGTAAGTTGTCCCACTTGGAATAAACATTAAAAGCCCTATTCAAGCTCTTTAGGATCTTCTTCAAGTGACAAAACTTTCTCAGCTGGTGAGTGAGTCATTCAGGACTGTCTACTCTCTCCTCCAGGAGACCCCTTCAAAAAAGTCCACACAGCTAAAACCAAGCACAGTAAGAGGAGGGCCAGTAAGATGCCTCAACCTACGTGGATGAATTCAGCCAGCTCCAACAACTGCTGTGAATGAAGTGCCTCCTATCCTGGTCTGGATCAGGCCTCAAGGACAGAGTTAAAACTTCAATAAAGGTTTTTATGAATGAAGGAGGGATAACATACCACAACAGAGATGCCATTTCAGAAAATTTAATGGCTTAAGGCAGATACTCAGAAACCATAGAGATGACTGTGGGATGGCCTGGATCCTCAAAATGCTCTGTACCCTGGCACGGACCCAGACGGGCAATTCAACGTGTATTTCTTTTATGGCATAGAACCAGGTTCAGTGGGACCAGTCCTACTTGTAGTCAAGAGTGGGTTTAAATGCACAGCTGGATGCAAGCCAGAACACTCAATACGAATTTAGCTTAAAAATATATAGTAGGGTATAATGGCTGGCATTGGAGGTAGCAGAAAAGTGAAACTTCTTATCTGCTGGCATTTTTTAACAATAGTAATACCAGCTTATGACTTGTCACAGAGGTTAACTTAGAGTAGAAAAGTGTTCTGAAATGCAAGTAAATATGTAGGTGAGAAAGGAATTGATTTAGTTTTCTTCATTTGAGGGGAAAATACATTTCTGATATCACTATATCGCTCTGTTTCACTGCTGTAATGTGCCATGGGAGAATAAGCCACCACTTTCCATTTCTTCTCTTTTGAAGTTAATTTCCAATCCTAACAGTAAATCAGAGTTGTGTAATCTTGCTGATACATTACAGGGCAATGAAAATTTAATTTTTAATAAGATCTTTACTTTAAAAAAAAAACACTTGCAAAACCGAAGAAAGCCGTGCTCAATCAAAATTGGGGCTTTGACATGCGATGGTTAAGTTTAGAATGAAAAGTAACATCAAAGAGATGTCTTTTAGTTTAATTTCAAATAGCACATGCCACCTTGGAAGGGATAAATTCTGCAACATTTCTGTAAAATCTAGAAAATGCCACTTAAGACTAAGGAAATCTAAATAATAAGACAAATTTAACTCTCACTAGTGAGAGAACACAAGGACACCAAACTCTGTGTGGTCTTCAAGAAGAGTAGCATGTATATGTATAAGTAATAAGCACAAGGTTATGCTCAACGTATGCAATCGAAGGATGTTGTCTCAAAATCCCTACACACATCTCTTGCTGCCTGACTTTCTATGGTATTTCTTTGAACAGACTCCCAGAAATCTTTTTGTATTTGGCCAATGCCTCCTGCCACATATCATACAGGATTTTTAAGCATCTTTTGAGTTGTAAAGATGAGGGTCATCCAGCCATTGGAAAAATGTGCATGCACAAGGATTCCTCAGTTGTGAAAAGCATGCAAAATTTCTAAACCCAGATAGTTCACTCCACCCTGATGGCTGCGTACGGATCTTCTGCAGGATCTGGGCTATATATGTATTATGAAATATGTAGGTCCTGGCTGCAAAGGGAGCATGAGGAGAGATTCAACTGGATAATTCTTAAAATCCATGCAGGAGAGTTGATGCGCCTAATAACAAATGGAGATTGTGAACGTCGTTTTGCACACAACAAATGTGACATTGTGCCTACTTCCCAAGAGTCAATTAAGGTCAGCAATCTGCTTTCATGGACATTAGTTCTGACTCAAAACACTTTCCAAGAGAAAAAAGCCCACTTCCTTTCTGTGTGACAACTATTTTTACGACAACACTTTCACGGTAGCATGAACGCCTTCCTGTCATTTTTCAGGCTGAAGAAAGCAGCAGCCCTCAGGCAGGAACCCATGCAAAGTCACATGCCACCCCAAAGCATCCAAACCATGATTCCAAAAAAGTCCATTCCAAGCAGCAGTTGCAGTCTGGACCCATTTGACTTCAATCCTTTCTTATACTGGAAAATCCACCCTGTGTCGAGCTGAGCAGCAGTGTCAGAGAGATGCTGAAGAGTCCCCTCTGGAAGAATTATCCACTAAGCAGATAAAAACTAATGTCTGTGACAAACAACAACCTTTTGTCAAATCAGCACATTCTAAAGACCACATTTTTTCTCAGACTAGGCCGCAGTTCCTATTTGTGCTTTCACACCATTGCTTTGAGACCGATAAGATGCTATCAACGGGCCCTCTAAGTACTCGAGAACCACTTTAAGGGGAATCACTGGGGCAATTACCATAAGCAGTGAAAGATATGGTATTTATTGATGGGAGATTAATATTGGCCACAATGCAATTGATTTTTTCCCTTGCAGCCTTATTTTCGAGTTCTTACAGTGTTTTGTGGCCTGCTGCGGTCTTTCAGGTTTCTTTCTTTTTTAGATATGAATTTATTTTTAACTATCATTCTAATTGGCTGGAATTCTTCCAAGAGTCTCCAATTTACTCTTAGCGTGTTTGATATAAATTGCCCTAATTTAATTAATAAGAGGAATGATGAGTTGAAGAAGCTGGGAAGCAGGATCTTCGTGTTATCGAGTTTTGATGTAAACATCCTAGGCGTAGTAAGGCAAATCTTTTCCATCTAAGGCTGATGTTTTTGAGAGTGTCACAAAGCTAAGAGCTAAACCTAATGAAAGGACTTAGGTATGTACAAGGTAGGTGCTGTAGGGCTGCATTTTAGGTGCTGGAGACTGAGAAAGAAATCCAAAACCAGGAGTTTGGCTGCTCAGCTCTCGCTGTGGAGGTGAAACACTTTTGGATGAAAACAGATCAGCCAAAAAACCTGACTTGCTGAGCAGTTTTAAGCTTTCCTATAGAAAAGTGGAGCATGATGTGCAAAATAAGGGAGCAGGAGGAAGGGAAGACACAATGTTCCAACAAATTTCTTCCCCTAAGTTCTTTCCTAGGCTGCAAGAAGCCAAATCTTGGGATTTTTTTTTCAATGGATAGGTGAACGTGGAGATGTGTACAGTGTTAGAAGGCCACCAAGTATTTGGAGCAACTGCCCATGAGGTAGGCAAAGAGTTTTGCCCTTTCTCAACTAGACAGGATGCTGTGTGTCCCTTTTTCCTTAGGCCCATGTGAGGTGATGTCCTGCAAGGGATGCTGGAGGTCCACTTGGACCAGTTCTTGGACCTGATGAGCACCAGAGATCACATGACAGGTGTGGGCACTGAGTAGGGACTGAAGATGTGGGGTTCAGATGTAAGCACCTGCAGTGGCAATTAGACACCCCTGTCCTTTGTTTTTACTAAAGCTTTGGAAATTCTGCTTATACTTATGCAGACATAAATCAAAATCAAGTAGATCTTCAAGGATGAAAGTACAGAAATGGAAATTACAAAAATGTGATGATTTTTGAGTGACTTTTTAAATATCTGTGCCAAGAAGCAGTCCTGGTTTTCAATGCATGGTGCTCAACATATCTTAAAATAACAAGGCTTTTTGTTTGTTTGTTTTAAATTAGACCTAGAAAGCAGAAATTTAGATATTAAAACCTAAAAAACAATATATTTTTAATTATTTTGCAAAAATGTCTTTTTCTTTTTATTTTAGCATATTTTAACTCAGCTGTCTAAGAAATACTGAGGGAAAACAAACATCTTGCTAAAGGCACCTTCTAACAGATAAACCCATGAGTTTTGAGAGGTTCAATAAAACAAAGGAAGATATTTTTTAACCTTAAAACCCAATTTTTTTTAAACACAAATCTTAAAGTTCTTTTAAAAACAAAAAGGGGTATTTTCAGGCTCACTTGGAATTAAGCAGAATCAAAACCAGGCAAAAGACAAATCTTTTTTTTTTTTTTTTGTCCTTTAAGTGCTTCTTCAGTTCTGCTTGTTTTTGACAAATGCAAAACATTCTGTTGCCTGCCAAAAAGCCCCTTGTGGCAAGCACAATGCCTTTGCTGTCCAACATGCGGACGTATAACTTCCCAACCTTGCATTCTTTCCACACGCAAAATTCCCATTGATTTCAGTGGGAGTTCTGCACAAAAGGAGGGAGTCTTTGGGTTAATGCAAGACTATGAAAGGGGAGAAAGTGCTTACTGTACTGAGAATATGCATCTGAATTGGTTTTATCACAGCTGGCAGGGCAGTAAAAGAAGTTTATGCGCAATAAACAGCTCTTGTGGTTAGAGTGACGTTGTTCATTCCTAGCCTAGAATTTGGAAAGAGTTATTATTTAATAAAGTTTAATTTGATGAAGAGAATATTTTTAACGCCCTAAACTGCACTCTATGAAGATGACTGATAGGCCCAGCCCACTCACAGAAAGAAATGCAATTAATTGGTTTAATGAACTCACCACATTAATTAGCTAATGTCTGTGCAGTTTTCAGAATGGGCAAATGCTGGAGAAGTTGTACTCTGGACTAATTCCCCCCAAGGTCCCTTTGCTCGTCTCCAGCTGTAGCAAGAGGTTACAAAAACAGCCATGCAGGATAGACATAACGCTTCCCTTGTGTGCAGAAGTCTGAGAAGGAAAGGTCTGGTCCATCCCAGGTTACTCAGAACATCCAGTCTCATAGGGAGAGGAAACATTGAATAACAGAATCATTAGAGTTGGAAGAGACCTTAAAGATCATTGAGTTGCAACCCCTCTGCCAACTCCCACTAGAGCAGGTTGCTCAAAGCCCTGTCCAGCCTGATCTTGAACACCTCCAGGGATGGGGCAGCCACAACTTCTCTGGGCAACCTGTTCCAGTGCCTCACCACCCTCACAGGAAAGAATTTCTTCTCAATATCTAACCTAAATCTCCCCTCTTTCAGTGGTTAATGGCAAAAAAAATGGGTATTTCTTGCCCGTACAATAAACAGCAATTTTCTGTGTGTTGCAGACCATGGTGTACGTGACAGCACTGGAATATAAAAGCCCAAATGTGGCTTTTCCAACCACCTGGCTTCCCCTTGGCCAGGTCTGCTCTTGCCAGGATGCACCAAGGGACACGTGCCAGCGTATTTAATTGCGCGACGTGACTCAGCCTGGCCAGCGGTGTCAACCCAGGTCTCAGTGTGTGCTCAACTCTGGTTTTGGGGACAGGACCCTTTTGTAGGTCCACTCAGAGCTGCATGGCATGGACCCCAGCTCAGCCGCAGCTCCAGGTGGGGGTGGACAGGGCTGGATGGTGAAGCCCACTATGTCTCCATGACCTGCACCTTCCCATGGAGGGAAAGGCAGGCTGAAAACGGGGTGGGCTCAAGGCAAAAAACTGCAAGAGGAGTTAAATGAGGCACTGCCATGAGGAGGGAGGCAGATTTAACAGATCTACCTTTCGCCCACCAGCTCCTGCCTCAGCTCTGAAATACAGGAGCTGGGAATGGTTAAAAAAACCCTGGCTAAAATGGCACTAATGACATTTATGACCAGCTGCAACGAGGGCTACGTTAGCTAATGTCTGCAGGTTGTTTGAAGGTCATCTGATAAGCAGGTGCTATAAAACATATTTTGGTTCACTTCCTTTTTAAATCTCCCTGGTGCAAAGTATATTTAGAAGAGGGAAACCCCACAGAAGCAGGACACTAATATGTGACACAACTCTGCAGCCTCTCGATATCCTACAATTTTATCAGGTGATCAAAGAGGAAGCAGAGAGCAAGGAGATGGAAGTACTGCTCATTCACCTCATTTGGCTGCCTCGTAGTGGGAGTTTTGCTTGTGTGAAGACTGACGGATCAAGGGGAAGAAGGAAAAAAAAAAAAAGAAAAACAGGCACGCTCGGTGTTAAAGGGAAGCCTGTTTATGCCTATAAGTAAGAGAGCTTGCTCAAGAATAAGTTAACTCTTGCTAGAGGATTATACCTGTAATGCTGGCAATTCTGGCCTCTGCATGAGCTGTAATATCTACTTGCATTACCTCACAGGGTGTTATGGGCCTTAATTAATTAATGTTTGTAAAGCGCTTTGAAATCCTCGGATGAAAGGCACTATAGAAGTGCAAAGCAGTTATTAATATTAATATTGCATAAGTGGCTTGGCTCCCTTCGCACCGCAGAGCACACCAACTCCTGCAAGGGCTGCAGCACTGAATCAGCAATCTTCATACCACCAGGCAGGAGCCTCCCTTCTGCCTCCTCCTCTGATCTCCTCCTTTAGGACTTCCACAGCCTCTTCTCCATACATTCCCCCATCAGCCCTCTCATGCCTTCTCTCACGCAAGCTGGACGGGCAGTAAGAACAGCACTTCTCAGCCCATCGCCCCGTGGCCAGTGCTTTTCCGGGCAGGAGGCTGGAGGCTGAGCAGAGCTTGGAGCGATTAAAATGTCTACATTTGAGAGGTAGAACCTTACGGGTCTGTTTTTTTGGTTTTGTTTTTTTTCCCTTGAATGCAAGGCATTCGAAGTCCCACTTCTGCAATACAGAGTAGAACCTGGCCAAACTTCTCTGTATTTTATAACCTTGAATATAAAATTGAGATCACTTTCAATTTTAGTCATGAGCAGAGAACAAGCAAGCCCCTCAGCAATGCTGGTGTCACTCCAGGTTTTCAAAGAACAAATAAAAAAAAAGTATTAAAATATACAGGTTCTTTCCAAAAGTTTTGTTTTTTTTTTTCTAGTGAAAATTTCCCACCCAAAAGCCATAATCATCAGTATAATTGAGAGTCCTCCACCTCTCAGAGGAAACGTTAATGTGCTGGAAGAATGAATCCATATAATAAACTACCTGCATATTTTTGTTAGTTAGATTCTTGTTTGGTGAGTAGAAAGGCTGCCCTGGTGAATAACAACTACACAGGAAATTGAAAAGAAGGTAATTGTCACTTTATATACAAAGTCCATGAAACCATTTCAAGATGAGTCAATTCAAAGAGGATGGAGTAGCTCTAGGATGAATTTGGTCAGTATAAATTCTGCCTAATTTGTCTTGAAATATTACCTCTATGATGAACTCTGAATAATAGTGATAGTAAAATAACAATAAATAATAACGATAATATCAAACATACGGTAGAGAATCCCACTCATGTTAACACAAGCAGTTCTGGGAGTTTATTTTTAACTTAGATGTGCAGATAAAAATGTATTGGTGGGAATAATTTAAATATTTTTTAAAGAAAGACCATTTCTAATTAATTACGGAAAAAGAGACATTTGGTCATCACAACCGAATGGTTCTCCTGGCAATGCCCTAACCAGATCACAAGCCAGTTCTCTCTGCAGTAGCTACACTGCCTGTGCATAGCACTCGTTAGCACTAGTTTGAACTTGTTTATGTCAATGAAGTAGCATATAAGTTAAAAACAAATCGGGCTTATGCACTTCAGTAAAACTCCTATTGACTTTGAAGGAAGTTTTATCTGCGTACAGAAGGCGAGCTCAACTCCAAAGTGAAAACAATACCCTGCCAATTCCACGTATCTGCCTTCACAAAGGAGGCAGGGAGAGCTTCCCAAGCTCCTTACCACAAAGACTATAACGTTTGCAGAGATTAGGAACTGCTGAAGGCAGCTTCAAATCTCAGTTTGTTACACGCTCTTCTGCAGTCTTGCTGTAAGGCAGAAAAAAAAAAAGAAAAAAAAAAGGTGCTTCATTGCACCAAGCACATTTGCTGGAGGGAAGGAAATGGTGCGTAGGACGTTTTACCAAAAGGAGAACAATTTGGTCCAGCCACGAAGGGAACATTATTGCCTGGTGAGCACAGCCCAGCCCAGGAGTCAGGGCACCCGGGTTTCTTTCCTGGCTCCGTCACTACCTTCTTGCGTGGCCTTGGGTAAGCTCTGCAACCTTGAAAGCAGGCCCCCCCCCCAAAAAATAAGGATGATTATGGGAATTAGAAGCAATTCATTAATGCATTAATTAACAGGCAGCGGGATGTTAGAGACGGAGCTGTTCTGATTCACCCTGGCAGCCAGACAACTCCGGTCCTATCAGCACCACCGCAGGGGCTCCCCTCCCCAGCAAGACCCCAGGAGCAGGGCAGGGGGAGAGCACCAGCGACGCGAGTGGGGAATTCAGCCTCAGCAACTTAGAGCTGCCCTTTTCTTTTTTTTTTTTTTCTCAGGCAGAGGGAACTGCGAGAAGGGCACTGATCTCCATTTTTATTTTTATTTTTTTTAATTTTTTTGCTAAAAAAGCCTGTCCCACGAGGCCGCTTGGGTTGAGATTTATTTTTGTTGCCATTTAAATTAAGTGTATAGGCAATCCTGAGGCCGTTTGGACCAGGTCCAGCGTGTGCAAGCACCATGTTTTGAACAGGGTGGGAACTCTATTTGTGTTCAGACACAGAGGAAGCACTTAAAGCCGTGTCTATAAGACAGATGCCAAGGACCTATAGTGGAAGGTGCTGAGCGTGCACGGGTTGGCGGGGAATAGGATCGCTCTCTATAAATACATCGCAGGGAGGGGAAGGTGGGCAAGCGCCACGGAGGGAAATGAGCTATTTAAGCAAAAGGACAATGTTGGCACAAGAACAAACTGGCCGTAAGGCTGGAAATTTGGAGATTTCTAAACATCAGAGGAGTGAAGTTCAGGAAAAGCCTTCCAGGGGGGAGGAGACGGGGGAAAAAAAAAAAACAACACACCTAATTGAAAGGCAATGGCAGCAGGTTCACGGCTGTGACCTAAGAGTTGGTTGCTGGCAAGAGCAAGGGTGCGGTGGATTTCAGAGCAGAAGCTGACCCTTCCAGGAATGACTGGGAAGGGCCCCACAGAGCTGGGCTTCGCATTCACCGCAACGCCACCAAAGTCAAGAGAGTTTCTTTGAGTTTGCACTGGACTGGAAGCCAGCAGGATTTGGCTTGGCACGCTGAAGTCCTTTACCCATGCAATATTTCCTTATGCCGACTATCATTTTGCTGCCGCTGCTCAAGGATCTTCCTGGGAGAGGCAATAAACGCCAGGCTAAACGGAAACCCTGGGAGTCATTGTCACTGGGTAGTGTGGCCAAACCCTTTTTTCTTTCTGAGTGCAAAATGTCTGTTCGTATTCGCCAGAGGACTTAAACACGTGCTAAGCCACCGCTGTTATGTCCAGGGTTTTGCTGTGGAAGGACAAGTTGTGCTATCAAAAGGTTTTTCTGCACCGGGAACACTGTGCTGAAGTAGTGACCATGAAGGCTAGGTTCCTCCTCTCCAGATATCAGTCTTCTAAGACTACAAGAAGGGGCTGATGTATGAAGGCAGAAAAGCGATAGTGACACTAAAGCACGAAAGACAAACTCTAATCATTCATTTGGTAGAATTTCTCAAAGGGGATGTTCATTTCAGAGAAGTGCAGACATCCCTGTAAGGTGGAGATGCTCAGCACCCCCTCAGGATGTATCTCTCCACAAACTGGAACCTGCCAGAACTGTAATGGAGCCCTTTCATTTGAATGAAGAGATGACAGGTAGAGCTGCTAATCGTCCCAGTGATAGCCAACTGGCTGGCACCACAAAGCAACCTTCCATAATAGCTCAGGTCTCATCACCTGAGCATTTGTATAGAAGACATAAAAGCAATAGTTGTTTGCAATTCATTTTACACCCTAGTGCCACTCACAGTGGTTGCTTCTGGGGTTTCTCTCCCTTCAATGAAAATTGTTCCGGAGCAGTAGTTCCCACTGGTTTTCCAGTCGAGGCTGAAATGACTCCATCGGTGATGGTACACTGCCTTGTACGTGGAGCCTAGCGATGTGAAATTGCTGTGCACCGCCTCCCCCTCCCAGCCACATTTATGATGCTTATTAGGAAAGCCAGCTGCCGGGACGGCTGTAAGTAACTCTGTTGTTGGTGTCTCTCCTGAATTGCCTTGGCTCGTGTTTCCTACTCAGGCACCCACGGGCAAGGTTATGGGGTTCACTCGTATACAGCCATTATTATTATTATTGTTGTTATTATTATTATTATTCATTACTAATATTAATTATGCAGCATGTGGTAGTGCCTAGGAGCCCCAAACCATGGCCCAGAACCGCAGTGCGCCCAGTGATTGTTTTAACGTAATCACCCAGTGACTTTACAGGCACTGAACAAGAAGACATTCCCTGCCCCAGAAAGCACATGGGCTTGTAGTGGAATAACAGAGAGAAGAGTTTGCTACCTGGAGGCCAAATTCACCAGGGGCATGAAAAAACTACACCTCCTTTTAAACACGTCTTTACCCCATGAAACACATTGGTGTAAACTGGAGCAGAATTCATCCCTTTAAATGGCATGAAGACAGAGCATGGAAGGTGAGAGTTGTGGAATTTTTTTGTTATACTAATACACAGATTTTTTTTGGTCTGGGACTGAAGAATCGTGTTTGTGTTGCAAATCAGAAGTTTTATCACTAGCCCTGCTGAAGGCGACTTGGTTCTGTGTCCCATAGTTTGACGGTAGCATGAATCTTGTGGTATCTCTCAAGGAGAGGGAGTCCCAGGGTCATATGAAACCTTGGCCTCCAACAAAATCAAGAAGAGCACACTTCCAGCCCCACACCTGTGGGGAAATACTTTAAAATCACACTTCTCAAAGATCTAGAAAATCTTTAAACAAAAAACAAAACAAAAACTCAGAGTTTTCTTACTTTGTAACATCTTTGCAACATCTTTCTTATTACACTATGAAGAAAAGGTCTCAAAGTATCTTCCCTACTGCTTAAAAGCTAAGGCGTACAATTAGTTTGAATTAATGTATTTCATTATTTTCTTAGGATTTAGCCTATAACAATGGGAGAATATGCGTTTTGCACGTAGCATTGCACAATACCCTATGACACCCGCGACTAGCCCAAAGAGATGAATCCTGCCTGCCTCTGCAACAAGACTTGCTGCATAAACTTGCCAAGTTACTTCATTTCTCTCTGCCTCAGTTTCCTCCTCTGTGAAAAGAGGATACGTGTAATTTACTGTAATTCCTTGGTAAATTGTTTTGAGACCTGCTGAGCCCTATGATTTAAATGAGTGGATGAAGTTTGGCGCAAAGGAGAACAGAAAAAAGATGTTCGCAACAGCGTGTGCACATTCACCTGCAATACTGAAGCTTGTTCTGCATTACAACAACATGTCACTTGAAAAATTACTTTAAATATCAATTTAATTATTACTTTAAAATGAAAGTGCCAGGCATTTCAAGGTGTGGGAAGTCTCTATATAAATGTCTCGAGGACTAGGAAGCTTTCAGCCCTAGAGACGAAGAGTCACTTAGAAGGTTTAAAGAATCATTTGTTTTTCAGCTTCTCTGGTGCATAATTGAACATGTTCTCATGTGGAAACTAAGCTTTTCTGCTGCTTTTGGAAAGGTTTTTTAGAATTGCAGGTGAACAATATGATTCTGATTATTTAGAAATAAATATCAACCCATTCTAAATATATCTTTGGAAGTGTGTGCCGCCCTCTGAGCGCAGATGAAACCCACTGTTCCTGGTACTACCCCTCACGTGCTTAAAATCTGGCCATAGCTCAGACATTGCAAAGAAAAGGGTCAGCTACTGAAAGAGCTCAGAGTAGCTGACCAGGTTGTACTAATTTTCAGGTATCAGGGTGTAGGTGAGAGCATTTTATATTTGCCATAAAGACTTCATAGAATAATCAACAACAACAGCAAAATCAAAAACAAGAAATCCCTTAAGCAAAGAATCTTGGCTATTTTCCCTCCTTTTTAGTGGATGAAAGTGATTACAAGTGAGAGGCAGTTTCAACCTAAGCCCCTTTTCCTTTCTTAGTTCCATTGAGCAATAAACACCTTTGGCTACAGGCATAATTAGTAAATAATCAGAACAACAAATGGGAGGGGGTACCTACTTACTTTACATGAAGGAAAATGAAGTATCATGTTGAGCACGTAATAATAATTTTATTATTGCAGTAACACCCACTTTTTTACCCAGAACCCCAGTAAGAGGCCTAATACTAAGCAAATCTCATGTTTAAATAAAAAAGTTAGTCTCTTTTGGTTCCCCATGTAGTCAACTAAGTGAGAAATGTTTCTCTAGGAGATGAAGTTACTGCCTGCTTCAAATCATCACCAGTGAAGGAGCTGAGATTCCTCAAGCCTCAACAGCAGTTTCAAAGCAAAGACAATAGATGGTATTTCACAGCTGGGAAAGCACAACAGGATGAGGAAGATGTGCCTTTGTTCCTAGTCCCAATGTCCTAAACCAACACCTTGCCTGTTGGGTACCACAACATCTAAAGGCACAGGCGTCTTCTGATAAATTCATTGGGTTGGCAGCAGTGAGTCCAAGTCCCTCTCCCCATAGATGTTAAATTTCAGGGTAGTGGGATTTCTTGATGTTCTTAGAAAGCTAATACAGAATTTCTCGGCCAGGAAAGCTATTGGTGCCTCAACACATCCTAATCCTCTGTCTAGTTGCCTCAGAGTGGGAGAGCTACAGTTGATGAAAAAAATCAGTGCAGGTGGTCTTGGTTCCCTCTTACACATGCCATGGTCGAGTTCCTTTTTGGAAGCACAAAAGCAGCCCAGGCCAGTGGAACTGTTGCAATACCAAACCGTTGGTGTCTGTCTGACCTGCCAAGCCTCTACAATCAGTGTTTAGCCAACAGAGAGATTTCTCCAAAAAATATTTCTAAACTGAACCACCCCAGAGAAAATTACTATTTGCAATTTTTATAGACAGAGCCTTAGGAGAGCAACTAGGAAACTTAAGTAGCTTAGCTGAGAACTTACTTATGAGCTTCTATGAGAAGGAAGCACATATTTAATAGAAGAGTCCGCTCTCACTCAAATAAATAATCCAAGCCACACATGGAGGCTGCCTCATACCCCAACAGGATTCAATGGCCCAAAATTATGTGTTTCACTGGGGGTAAAATTCTACCTTCTAGAGAATCTTCTAATCAAACTTGTATATACTGAAACTGAAACGGTGTCTGAAAAGGCCAAAAAGGAGAAAAAACCCTAACCCAAATCCCAAGGAATGCACTGAAACTCAAACCACAGAAACCTCAAAGAGAGAACTAATAGGCACAGCATCACCCAAATTCCAGTTGCGTCTCATTAGAGCTTTCCTACACAGGAACATGCAGGAAAGTGAAGGCAAGTCAGCTAACTACAGGTGTGAAGCCAGTGCCATAAATTAAAGCACATCTGCATGTTCTCATTTAGGATTAAAATTCCTTTAGTGCTTAATCCTCAGAGGAGGATTAAGCTACAGCAATGTAAGGCAACTTTATTCCTTGAATGAGAGCATCTCCACAAGGGCTAAATGTCTTTAGCTGGTGCACACTGACTTCACACCTTTCCTCATTCACCTTCCTGAGGGCCCCTGCAAACACACAGCCTGGGAAGGCTTGGCTGCAAAGGGCCAAGCAAGGGCAGAGCTAAGGTGCTGGGCCCATGCTGAAGCTCCAGCCCTGGAGCTGGTTTGCTTTGCACATTGCAAACCTGGATGTAGGAAAGAGTTTCTTCTCAAATGGTTGCATGTGGCCCCATGGCAAAGTACACCCAGCTGCATACTCGTGTAACAAAACATGCTGGGCTTTGCATAATCTGAAGTGATTCTTTTGGTGCACCACAGTGAAGCTGATGAAGCTGATGAAGCTCTGACTTTGCTTTGTGAGTGTTGCATTCTTGTTTCACGTGGTGCAGCCACCTCTGTTCAGATAGAAAAATCTTACACAAAAGAAGACCTGTGAAAATTTGACTTCTGTCCCTCTACTCCACTCTTATGAGATCCTACCTGAAGTACGGTGTCCACCTCTGGAGAATCCAACATAAGAAGGACCCAGACCCGTTGAGCAAGTCCAGAGGAGGCCACAAAGATGATATGAGGGCTGGAGTACCTCCCGTGTGAAGACAAGCTGAGATAGTTAGGGTTGTTCAGCCTGGAGAAGACAGGCTCCAGGGACACCTTACAGCAGCATTTCATTACCTAAAGTGGCCGACAGGAGAGATGGGGAGGGACACTTTATCAGGGAGTGTAGTAATAGGATGAGGGGCAACGGTTTTAAACTGAAAAAGGAGAGACTTAGATGAGATATTAGGAAGAAATTCTTTCCTGTGAGGGTGGTGAGACACTGGAACAGGTTGCCCAGAGAAGTTGTGGATGCCCCATCCCTGGAGGTGTTTAAGGCCAGACTGGATGGGGCTTTGAGCAGCCTGGTCTAGTAGGAGGTGTCCCTGCCTCCAGCAGAGGGGTTGGAACTTGATAATCTTTAAGGTCCCTTCCAACCTAAACCATTCCATGATTCTATGATTCTAAGACTTTCGGTCTTTCTTATTTTGCTTTTGTTTCATTCCACTGCCAAGTAATTGTGGTAAGGTGTGTCTAATCTTTAACGCACGGTGGGTCTGGAGCAGCTTTGGGTAAAAGCAGTGTGTGTGCTGAAGGCCTGAAAAGTTTGTTAGGGGAAGGAGTAAACAAGATGACTGGCAGATACAACAAGGGACTGAATTTGATGACCCCAAAATTTCTGTCCAGGCCCCTTCGTTTAACCTCACTGGAAAGGTGGGGACACTGACATGGTTGGTTTTGATGCATGAAAAACAGGAGTGCTAAGGCCCACTTAGTCAGTGATAAGAACAATCTGCCTTTCTCCTCCATTTCCATGTCATGCACAGTCTAATCTTAACCCAAGCCACAACAGTGAGTGGCCACCTGTATCTTGGCCCAAAATGCAAGCAACCCTCCCCATTTCCCAGGTGGAGAAGCTGAGGCTTTGTAGCAAGGACAAAAGGCAGGACAAAAGCTGACACAGGGATGGGAGAAAACCCTATTTTGTTTCCTTTTCTGTGCCCACTGCTGAACTCCCTCATCCCTATCTCAACAAATCACACAAACAAGTCTTCTGCCTGGCTGGCTTCCAGGTCTTTGGCACGGCTCTGCTCAAAACCCAGCATGACATAGAATCATAGAATCATATGGGGTTGGAAGGGACCTCTGGAGATCATCTAGTCCAAACCCCCACCGGAGCGGGTCTACGTAGACCATGTTGCTCAGGAACTTGTCCAGGCTGGTTTTGAATGTCTCCAGAGGAGACTCCACCACCTCTCTGGGCAGCCTCTTCCAGTGCTCTACCACTCTCACAGTAAAGAAGTTCCTTCTCATGTTTAGGTGGAACTTCTTATACTCGAGTTTGTGCCTATTCCCTCTTGTCCTGTCACTTGGCACCACTGAGAAAAGACCAGCCCCGTCCTCCTGACACCCTCCCTTTAAGTATTTGTAAGCATTGATCAGATATCCCCTAAGTCTTCTCTTCTCAAGGCTAAAAAGACTCAAGTCCCTCAGCCTTTTCTCATAGGAGAGATGCTCCAGGCCCTTAACCATCTTTGTAGCCCTTAATCATCTTTGTGACATGTACCACCTTCGCTACAGCAAATAAGGAAATCGACTGCGAGAAGGGAAGGGGATGGGTCTGAAGTGGGAACGGTGGCTCAGTGAACAGGGGTAACGGCTTTAACCACTCCAGGAACTGAGATGCAGTTCCCCATCACCAGGGCAGGTCACAACAAGGAAGGTGCGTGCCTCTCGGATGCCGTTTGCCACTTGCTGGCACTCAGCGCGTCCTGGCCACAGCAGGGATCAGAGCTGCAGCTCTTGTCAGCTACGGTGCAAGGCAAACCAGGACCTCCCCCAGATCAAAAACACACACCGATCCCTTCTTCCGCTGCAGAGCAACCACAGCTACGTCCTTCGGCGGCGCTGAGAAAGATTTCAGTTGTACCACACGCGCCCAGCACTGCAGGAGAGTGGCAGATAAACCTTTCTGCCCGGGTGAGTGCTCCGTCGAGCTCTGTTTTCGTGGCTGTGTCACCAGCCAGAGGGTTTTGACAGGTGGCTTTGCTGTAAGAAAGGTGGCACTCTTGTCCTGGTTACCTTGCACAAGTCTCAGTTTGCCTCCTTGAAGACAAAGTTTGCTGGCACAGGAGGGAAAAAGCACTTTTCTCTAGCTGATGGTGGTATAGGCATGAAGAAACACAGCTGGGATTTGCCATTCACCCAATAGCTTGTGTGTTTGCTGGGTCGGGAACCCAGCTCCATCCCTCAGCCCAAAGAGTCCACCTGGAGCACCTAAAGTACAGAGGGACAGCCCCACCACCACAGTCAGTTGGCAGAGACAGGAGGAGTCCTTCAGTCCCCGTAATACCTCCACGAATCCCAGGATGCTACTCGCTTTCTCCTCAGCCCTGCAAGAAGCCAATAGTCCTTCCTTACATGCTTAGGTTTTGCTGAAACTCATCTCTACTGGATGGGAGTTGAGTTCTTCTACTTGTTTTCAAGGCCCTGCACTGACATCAGCTAAGGAAGAGCACAGTTTTGCTCCAGCAGTGATAACCTGGCTTATTCTAGGGGAATGCCCACTGGGGTAAATACGTGTCTTCACTCTTGGTCTCACAAAGTCGTGCTGATAAACAGCAGCCACCAGGACATAACGGGCCACTAGGGACAAAGCACAACATGAAGTGGCTCCTGCCAGAAGGAGAGTACAGGCAACTGTTGAGGGTTGAGCAAACAATAGAACCTCACAATAACACCCATAAAGGCAATCATATAAGATTTTTTTAAAATCAGGCTACCGTATATATGACTTTGCATATGGTACAACAACAACGGAAACAATCCTAAGAAAGACAAACCCAGGCACCCCAAGGTCACCTATGGTGATGGCATCACTGAGGTTTGAACCTCAACCATCTCCATGTGTGGGAGGTCCCATTGCCACTGGAGTCTAGCTGTCATTTACCCCATTTATGCAAAGAGCCGGGAGGAAGAGCTGTAGACCCCCCACCACCATGGCCATCATCACCAGGATCTCCTGCTGGTAAAGCAGGAAGTCTAATGCCCTATGCTGCCAGCTCAGGGCTGCAACACCACAATTTTGAGTCTCGAGTTTAACGACAGGGGAAACTGGAGTCTGTAAAGCCTTGCAGCTGAGAGCAAATGCCATACATAACCCACCTCCAGTTCTCCAGAGGCAGAAGTGAGGCACAAATGGGCCATGCTGGTGCCAAGAATGTCCAAAACGACATCTAATAAAAGCAACTGAAAAGATTGCAGAGACTTTCTGGAATGATCCATTAACATTTTTATGATGAAATGTAGGTGTGACAGGTCCGAACCGTCTCCTCTCACCTCCTTAGAGTGGCAGCGGCTGTAACACCTGTGGACGCGATATTGCATATGGCAAGGTGCTCCCTCTGCCAAGAGACACGAAACTGTGTTGATTGAAATATGAAAATAACCGCACCTTGAGCGGATCTCGGTTAAAATGGGGAAATTGCACCTTTCGGTCTTCTTGCATGGAGAATATTTGCAACAGGGGGAGGGAAAAACACGTGTGGAAGTTCACAGCCTCCTGTTGAGCTCCATTCAGTCAGGAAGTCAGCTACATTTGCTATATGACATCTCATACCCAAGGGAATACCGGTGAAGACAAGAAAGGAGAAAAGTTGAGGTCCCTGGGTCTTTTATTTAGGTAAAAACTAGTTACTGGAGTTGTTGTGAGGGTAATTTGTTGAAAAACACGAGCCTAGGACATAGAAGTTGTCCCGAATGGTTTGAAGGTCCATTGTGGCCATAAGAGTCTGTGGCTGAGATTGTACCTCATCCTGTGAAGATGGTAAATGAGAAAGATAGCACGGATGTGGAGAATAAACACACTTCTGGGGATGCTGAGTGCCTGGGTGGGAATTGAGGAGATGTGATCCTTCACCCAGGCTGGAGGGAATGAAAAGGGTGGTGTGGGGAGAGAAGGAGGAGAGTTCATATAAGCAAAGATCCCATTTTGTTTCCTTTCAGTTTCGTTGCAATTAAGGTTCCTAATTGAAACCAGTTTTACCCAAGGTTTACCGTGGTGGTTGTTTTCTTTCTCTGCTGTTAAATGCAGGTGTTCCACACAGCAGGAAGTTGGCACGAAGGGGTAAATTTCCAAAGTGCTGCCTGTACCATTCATAAATTAATGCCTAGAGAAATCAGTGTTGCGACGAGCCCAGCTGTGCGAAGGAGGGTGGCTGGGAGAGGAGGACAGGGGAGAGAGGAAGAAGGGGTGGGGAAAGGGTGTTTGTCACAGCCGATGGATGGAGGCACTGTGGTGAAGGTGTGAGGAAAGAAAGTCAAGTAGGATCAGCCTTGATCCACTGCAGCATCTGACAGCCTGGGCCCAAACCTGCAAAAAAGAAAATTTCTGCTGGCTTTCCTCGGAGGGAATCTTAAACCCCATCATTTTGTGTTGGAGCTCCGCAGAGCAGGGCTGGCCCAGACAAAGGAGGACCTCCAGGGAGCTGTTTACCAGCCTGGAAGTGGGCTGCAACTCTGTACACGCTGCTTTGCTGATGTGGAGTGAGTGAAACATGAACCAAAGCAATATTGAAATCATAGTGTGCCTACAGAGCCAGGGGTGTGTGTGTGATGCTTTGCAGACAAATAAAATTCTGAAGGAAAAAAATATACATATTTTACCCTAAATAAAATACCTTCACAGAGGCCTGCATTTACAGAGGGAGAAACCCTTGGAATACAGATTTTATATGGGAACTTGACTGTATTATTGCAGACTCTTCCTTCGTCTTCCTCAGTATTTGAAATACAGTTTAATAGTTCTTAGGGGTGGAAAAAATAGACATATTTATAGACAGCGAACCTGGCAAACCCCTTACATGGCCACTTGGGGTTACACAGCAGATGAGAAAAAAGAGCCCTTCCCAGCTCAGGAGAGGATGTGATGGTGATTTTGGTTACCACAGGGTAGACTGAGCCCAGGTTCATGTGACATCCTCCTCCAATTTTGATTTTATTTACACCTGGAGGAAAGCAGGGACAGGGTGGGAGGGAATAGTCCTTGAACTTGTGAAGAAGCTTTAGAGCAGGGACATGAGGTGTGTGGGGGTTTTTGGTAGTGTGTTTCTGGATGCTCAAAAATCCATCCCGTGGATGCACTAAGGCTCTGGGTTGGTGATGCAAAAAAAAGCACCTAGTTTGGTTCTTGGGGCTCAGCCCTGCTCCACAGTTTGTAGAGCCTTGTAGGCTCCCTGTACAGCCTTGGCCTGGAGGCAACACGGGTTTTGCAGACCGAGGTGGCTGTTCCTCAAAGCCAAGGTCCAGCCCTCATCTCAGATGTACATCTCGGCCAGTAGACCCAGGCACCCCTCCTTGAGAGATGGAGAAAAGCACCGAGGCAAACAAAATGAATACTTTGGCTAGGAAATAGGTCAGCGAGCTTTGGTTTTTAACCACAAGGGCAATCTTTTTCCTATCGCATGGCGGCTCTGTGCCCTGCACCCGCTCCAGCAGCTGCTCAGCGGGCTGGGGCAGCCTTGGTCACCTGTCCCAACCCCAACAGCCCCCGTCTCCTTATGGAGGAATTACCCCTTGCTTGATTAAGCTGCACCTTTCGGTTGCGCGCTCGGCAGGCAGGCTAATGTGATAAAAAACGTGTTTATATCACATGCAATTAAGCTGTGTATCAGTCAGGTGCTGTTTTCAGAGGAGCAGAGAGATGTCACGGGGTTAACCACCAACGGAAGCTAGAAGCTTGAACAGCCTTTATTAGCTCGACAAGTGCTCCTAACCACACTCTTCCTAGTACAGAAGAGGCATCTTCTTTCATGAGCCTCCTCTTGGGCTGTGGAGGTGATATTTACCAAATAAAAACTGTTGCTGCACCTGTGTAGTTCTCATGTGGCTTTCACCGCCTCCCGGGTTAACCCATTCTTCTCGGAGGCTGTTTTAGGAAGCATCCTTGCCTTTCATTCGGGTTTACAAGAGGGAGGATTGGGTCAGAGCCCTCCTGGTGGCACCTCAGCTTGCTCCCCCACCTTTCTCAGCAAGGCATTTGGCTGTTCAGGGCAGAAGGGGTGCATGGGGAGATGGGTAGGTGGGAGAGGGAGAGGGAATGCCTCCAGATCAGGGCAGAGCTTCTCGGCTGCCTTGACTGCCATGTGGCGAGGCGTGTATGTAAGAAAGGCCTCCAAGAGGTTGGAAATGCTTCTTTGGTATTACCACCCTGCGTAGGTCTAAGCATCACTAGGGTCAACGCCAACCTCCCGTTAGGCATGTGTGAAGATGAGGAGGTGAGGGAGGTGCGGGGTTGCACAGAGGGAGTGTCCTGGGAGTGCCTTCCAAATTAATGAAGACATTAAGTAGGCAACTTTGTGATTCCACATGTTTCCTTAAGGGCAGCACCCACCCTTATCTGCATGCAGGTCCCTCACTCATTCCTGCTTTGGTGCTGCTTTTGGAAGGAGAAGAGGCATGGGACAGGCTGCTTTTTTCAAGCAGAGTCCAAATTGCTGTCTGCTTCACATGACCCCAGTCCTGGAAGCTGTATGGGCACAGCTGGGGGTAGCAGTGGAGGGAGAAGGAGAGAGGACAATAGTCTATTGTCACCTGCTACAGACACTTCACCCAGGAATCACGCCTCTATCAAGCTTCATATTGTCCACCTGAACAGGAATGGTAAAAAAACTCTGAAGCTCTAAAACTGGTGCCATGCTGCTGGTCTGCAGAGAGACATCCCACAAGTCAGGTCTCCCATATCCGAGGTGTCATTGGAAAAATACCTTCCAGCAAACCTCTTCTGAGTGTAGGGCGCTGCCAGGTGATATACCCCAGCTGCAGAAAAGCTTCTCCTGCTGTTGCAATTCCCCATATCCAAAGCTGCTGCTTCACGTATACTAGACCAGCCCTACTAGCAGCACCTGGCAGGTAAAAAATACACAGCAGGACAGAAGCTCCACGGTTGGTCTCCAGAGATAAGCGTGACAAACTTTTGCCTATAGTTTATCCAGGTCCAATGAACAGCTAGAGAAATTCATAGAAGCAAAAAAATACAACCAAACCAATACCCAAGGGCTACTGAATACAAAGGCAGCCCCTGTGGTTCAGAGGCAAATTGCTGACACCTGGATAGGTGTTTAAGGAAGTATCACTACATGATTGTTCTCAGCTTTCTTCCAAGGTATCTATTGTTTGCCACTGTTGGCTATAACACGCTGCTTTTCCCCTCAGTACCCATTCTTCTCAGATACAGGAAAACTGACACATTCAACATACAAGGCTCCATAGGTCTGTCTTGACCTCTTTTCCATCCTTAAATCACAAACATACGGCTCAATGCTGCATTACAATTTCAAACAGAAAGATTTTGAGTTGATGATAGCAATGCCAAACACTCCAAAGGAAGGAATCCATCTCTCCAGGCCTTAAAGAAACCATGAGATTTTACCAAGGACCAATTTTGTTTTCTCTTTTATTTGCTTTGTGATCCAGAGCGTTTAGCGAGCCACATCATTAAACTCATCTTTGCCACTCTGAGAGATAGAAACAGGCTCTTTACCCAAAAAAACCCCAGCTTTTCTTCAGGATTTATGGAAGTTGGTGCTCTGAGAACGTCTCATGTGACATTCAGGGGACTGAGTGCCACGACAGTTACAGAATACTCGCATTGGCAGAAATAAGTATTAGGGAGGAAAAGAGCAGCCTGGATGCTACCCTGGGCCTGTCTGATCCATTTCTTGAGGCCACCAAGGATAAACAAAGTCAAAAGTGTTTCTTGCAAGCAGTTCTCCGCTTTCCCCATGGTGGGTCTGAAGTCATCACTGGATGAATGCTAAAGCAAAAGAGGTCAGGATTCTTAAATCAGTTTATAGTTCCTGTTTTTCTTCACCAGGTGACTAATTGGTCCCAGATGGGGCTAGTTACATTCCCCCAGGTGGGAAAGGTGCCACATAGGAAACCTTGTGGCAAAAACTTGTTCTCCAGAACTGCACTCAGCTGTACTCAGCCGCCCCAGAACTTGGAGCATACTCCACGACTATGGATTTAAGACGAATCATTTTGTCTTAAAACAACTCATTTCAGACAAATCATTTTAGAAATGAAACATTTACTTAATTATCAACATAAAACCTCCACTTTTTAATTGTCTATCTCATTCTGTGAAATTGTGTTGAAAAACTACCAACATTATAAATAGAACTGCTCAGTTAACAACCACTTTGATGTCTAAAATGAAGTCCGCGTTGCTACTCCCCCTGTCTACCTGTCTATTTTTTTGAGATTTTCTCTGTTTATACCAGCGTTCCAGGGTTGGTAGTGAGATAGATGTAAATGAGCTATGATGAAAGATTAATTATTTTTCATTGGAAGGAGTTTCTTACCATGTACAAAAAAATCAAAAAGGTTTTCTATCTCACAAACATCCTGAAGTAGAGAAAGGAGATTATAATGACAGGGGAAAGGCCAAGTCCTCCCTGCTTCCCTCTGACAAACCGGGTCTTTTAATCATGGTCCCCGTTTTCAAGTGCCACAGAAGTTGAATGTAGTCCTAAATATCTCCAAACTTTCTACCGGGGTGCCTGATTTTGGCAGTTCACAGTACTGATGGTTCAAGGTGTGGAGATCAGGGCAATGCAAATTGCTCATTGGTTTCTGGTCCTGAGGTAGAGAGGCACGTACAGAAGGTGGTCTGAATATGGGTCTCAAAACTTCTGTCTGTCTTTTGCTGAACGTCTCATGCCCTAAAAACTGAGACTCCTTTAATGATATGCAGAATGTGAGGCATCCAGATTTTATGTCAAAAACCTTATCATGCCCTACTGAAAACCCAGCCCTGGGCTGGCAGGTGGGATGTGAGGGATACTGGCAAGAATTGGCTGCGCAAGCTAGCTGAGAAAGAGCCCACCCACATCTTGCCTGACTTAGACAAGTACCATCCATCCCTCAATTTCATAATTCCTGAAGGTGCTTCCAAAATTCAATGTGTGGGACCTGAAAAATGCCTATCGTGGAGGGGGGCTGAGTGCAGATAAACTCCTAGACCTGTTGCCAGTACACTGGAAGGCTAATTAAATGAATATGGCTTTCAGTAACTTCCAAGCTAAACAATTTGCCAAAGCATTCAAACTTGCTAAAAATTGGAAGTGCTTTGCCTCTATTGGCTTCATGCTCAGGCATCACAGGATGGTTAGTTCTACCAATAATTCATGTACCTGCATGTTTTAATGACAACTGAAATACCCTGGCATTTCTGGGCTAGCATGTGTGCTATGATCTACAAGCCTACACTCCCTCTACCTTCACTTTGAACTGAACTGCTTTATTAAGCAACCCCACTACCCACCACTATCTAACATGCCAAGACCTGTGAAGTTTTCTTGTACAGTGTTGCCTTTGAATCCCTTCCAAGACCCAACCAGTAGCACCAGTATTCAGACACTGTAGGATGATACCCAGAGCCAATGAACTAAAACTTCCTTTGGGAATCTGAAAAAACCCAAGGAGCCTGTTTTTTTCTAATGAAGCCAATAAGAACCAATTGACACACACACTGCAATCATTAGGACATGGAGATAGAAATGAGCATATCTGCAGTAAAAATCTCTTTACACCTACCTACTTCCCCAGGAGAGAAAGTTGCCTGTCCTAGAGGAGCGGAACAGGACACTCTGTAAAGGGGAATATAGCAATAAGGGGTTCCTCTGCCTTATCTGTACTGCACATGAAGCTGCTTCAGAAGCCTATTTCTAAGGATTTTTTTCTGATATTTACTCTTTCATTGTTACAAAGCAGGTAAGATATAGAGTCTTAGATACCCAAGGTCAGACCCACGAACAAACTCATGCATTTCAAGTGGCATTAGGCATTCAAGTAGGAATTTGGAATGACATTCAGTTCACAGATTAAGGTACCCAAATTCAGGTGTTTACGTGTTGATCTGTGAAGTCCCACTGTGGCTGGTGGGGAGCTAGCAATGTTGTCACTGGCTTCTAAAAATTTACTCACCTCACCTTAAAGCAGATACTTTTATATGGCCCATCAATCAGTTTTCTTGATGGTAGTGACTGTACTTCTAGGGGCTTCATCCAGTTGGCCACATACCAACACCTGTATGGATACCTGGAGTATCCATAACATTTGCACCAGATTGTCAGACATGATTTGGGATCTATGGAAGACCTATGGTCTTCTGAGCAGCATCAAGAGGCAAGACAACATGCTCTAGAGCATCTTAAAGGACATTCAGCATATATATATGTGGAAAGTGAATAGTGCAGAGGTGGCAAAACTGTTTGGCAACAGGGGACAGAAAGAGTCTCTCAGGTTGAGTCATTTCGTGCCATTTGCCCTCAGGCCCATGGTCTATTTATTGTCATAGACATGTCCTTTAAGTGTAACCTTTTGACTCTCAGGTCTCTGAGTCTACCGGATGACTGGTTAGTACGTTGGTTACACAGCTTCTTGGTACCTAACTACTGTTAAGATTAAACAGTGCAACTGAAACATAACAAAGAAAAAGGGAAAAAAATAAAAAAGCAACAACCAACAGTCTACATGCTTATCAGTCTGATCTAATGTCCTCTCATCTTGGGATGAAAGGGCAAGGACAGCTTTGCTTCTTCTGACCACCAAACAAAGGTTCTTTATGCGTTTGTTTGCACATATATATTTATTTATACTAAGGCACTTCATAGTGAACTGAAATGGTTTCTGGCCAAAGTATGCACAATGTTTTTCAGTTTGGTCTCTGCAAATAGCTCCCAAAAATGTCTGGACAGAGACAGAGAAAGTTTGGAGCAACACTTACTGCTTCTGTTTTGCTGGATCTTAACAAACACAAAACAGGATGCAGAATTGGCAAGAGTCAGCAAAGGAGGGTCTCTAGCAGTGTTTTAACATTTACTGAAGTTGCCATGGGATCCCTTCTCTCCAGCTGCTGTTTCTTTTTACCTGCTGGTTTACCTAGAGAAAACTGAGGATGTGCACCATGGTGCCCTGGAGCCCTGATTCCTAGGTGCCAACGTCAGGGACTATCACTCCCTCTGGTCCCCATGACCAGGTTTCTTTCCAGTGCAAGTAAATGCACATGGGTTTCCGTGCACATCTGAGTCTCTTCTTGATCTAGGATCATGATGTGGCCGTGGCATACATCCAGCCCCAAGAGCCCAGAATTTCTCTTGAGTTCAGTAGTTTAACTTCATACCTATATAATCAGACAGAAAAAAAAAATAATAATAATCCCAGGAGCAAGGTCTCACTTAATGAATTAACATACAGCTGTCTCCTTCCAGCCAACACCCCCAAGCCACTGCAGTCTAATTCCCTTCATGTCCCACATTGGAACTTTTATACCAGCAGATCTGCTCCAGTAGGTGTGAGGGAGGCAGGGAGAAGGCAAAGGGTTTTATTACTTTAACCATTCCAAGATAATTAAGCAGGGCAACTTTTGGGTGTAACCAAGGACTAAGCCCCCTTTTATTGCTCTAACAGAGTAAAGAGGCCATAAAAGGCATTTAAATTACCATTACCCTCAACAGTGAAATTCGGAGTCGGTCCAAAAGAAATTCTATTCATTTCAGGCTCACTGACTTCAGTGGAGCTGAGATTTAGCCCTCAATTTCACAGCCTTGGAGAATATAACCCTATCAAAACAAGACTCTTTAGCAAGCCATTACTGTAGCCTTTGAAGCAAAACACAGAGAGGGGACACTCAGACAAGTGTCAGGAGGTGACTGCGACTCTGGCAATGAAGCTTGCTTTTGTCTTCAGAGAGCAGAGACATCTGAATGCCCCTGGTTGTACAGGCAGGTGGTCTCCTTTCACCTGTCCAAACCACTGGCATCTTCTCGAGTCACTGTTTTTGAAACCCCTTTAATAAACCATGTCCTTCTCCTCAGCTCAAACCTCCTGGGGGGATTTGCAGATGCTCAGCTTTGGTTGGTTCATCTGTTAGGCTGTAAATTTGCTTACAGAGCCTAGTCCCTGCAGTTACTTGAGCAAGGATAGACTCTATCATTGAATCTTCAGCATTTCCTTTATCTGTTATTTAAAATGGTAAGGCTTACCAGGGAGATGAACACAGGAACAGAGGAGTTGAAAGCTTTTATATCAGCCCTGTGCAAACAAAGTTAATGTGTCTTCCTTGTGCACAAAGATTAACTGTGATTAAGTGCTCCAATATGAAAAACCAAGACGGAAAAATAGAAAAGTGTTGCAGTGCTTAGCTGTCCTTCTTAAAATAACTACCATTGTGTTAGGCTTAAAAGGCATTTGCTAAAGATTTTGTGAAGAATTAAGCTTATTTGTTATTCTTTTAAGATAGAAACAAGAGTAAAGGAAAAGCTGTTAGTCAACATTGTCTTAGAAGATAAAGGTTTCTAGATAAGAGCATATATGGGTCAATAGAAGCTTCAGTAAATATCTTTCTTGATTGACAGGTCTCTTGAGATTTTTTTAGCTGGTTTAATGTCACCTTCTTTCTTTTTCTTTTTCTTTTTTTTTTTAAACATTGTCACAGTAATATTAGCTGATAGAGGCAAGCAAGTTATGTCACGTTTACATTTGACAAATGGTGACACCTAGAAAACAGTGTGAAGCCACCTAAGGGATGGTGCTTGCACCATGTCAGCCTAACTCGGGCATCCTATCAAGAGGTTCAGATAAATGAACGAGACGGAGTCAGTCCAGACACTGACTTCAGATTATGAATGTCTCCGGCAGGTGAGACTTTTCTCTGATTTAACTAAGCTCATTTAAAACCAGCCCTCAGAGCATGGGTTAGAAAAGAGCTGTACATTGCAAACCCCAGGCCTGAAACTCACTCAGGGGACTGGGCATCGGTGCTTTAAGCTGTTTGTGGGCAAGGTGTAGCTGTCAGGTGTTAAAAATTGCAAGCCTGCCTAGAAGTCCTAAGGCAAAATATAAAATTCAAAGATCTTTTAATTTGCCTTCTGTGGCTAAGGTTATTTTTTTTCCAGTTTCCACACAGCCACAAAGATTAAAAACAACTTACACCGAAGAGGAAAAAAATAAAAAAAGAGAGGAGATTCTCAGATGATAAACTCATTCCAGGAGCTGAGTATTTATAAGGGATTCAAAACAAAATAGGCTGAGCCAGGGTGTAGATGTGTCGGTCCCCCTGGAAATAACACCTCACTCGGCGAAGATGCCCTTTGACTTCAGTGTGTCTATCTGAGGAGTCAAGTGTTGTTCAAAGCACTGATGCACACCACCCCTGAAATGCATCCAGCTGCGTGAGAAATAAGCTGAGACCACGGTGCAGCATCCTTTGCATCTAAGTCTTGAAAGATAGCCACCCCCGGAAGAGATCCCTGCCTTGAACAGTCGGAAAAAAAAAAAATAAATAGCTCTCCTTTGCATCAGGATGACAGGGTTTGGAGCTTTTGAGGTTTTCCACACCGCTGCAAGAGGTAGGAGAGAGCATGTAGATGGGCAGGAGGGCAGAGAGGCTCCAAGATTTGCCTACAGTGGAAGAGCTGACCCTGCTTAACTTCACTGATTGACCAGCAAAAATCTTTTTACCTCATGGACAGATTGAGACAGGAGCAAACATCTTCTGAATTTCACTGGGCAAACTACTCCACCAAATTAAGGCTTTTAAAATGAGCTTTAAACTAGTTACAGAGCATTTATACCATGGATTTGCAACAGCTTTCAGCCCTGTCCCCGGGGTGTGTTGGAGGTGGCAGAGCCGGGTGTGTTAGCAGAAGAGATGCCCACATGTCTGGACATTGCCTGCAGCTCCAGCCGTACTTTGGAGCTGGCTCCCAGCCTGGTCCCAGCAGGCACCTGGCTGTTCCTCTGGCCCAGCTGAGAGCCCCATGGTTTGTCATCTCTCAGCAAACAGGAGTAGGTCCTCTCCTCGGTTAAGGTCACTTACTCTTGCAGAGCTTAAATGCTGCCTTTGGTTCTCACCAGCCCACCCTGATGGTGATTACAAGATGGTTCAGAAATGCTGAAAACCACCATGAGAACCACCAGGATGAAGCCCTGGGCCCTTCAGCTGGCAAGAGACCCCAGAAACCTGACAACCACAGAAAATAAAAGGATGGATGGGTGTAGGAGCTGGGTGGATGCTTCCAATGCCTTGCGACGGGACAAGCAGAGTGGTGTGAATTCCCCCAGAAACATTGTTCTTCCCACTCCCCCCTATGGTGTCCCACAGGTCCTCTTTCTGGGGCCATCATAACCCTGACCCATGAGTCAGGACAGAGCTACAGCATAAAGCTACCCTGGGATACGTGCTACCTGGGCAGCAGAGACACAAAGGAGATTCCTCCTGGGAAAACAGAAACAAACACAGTGACTGATAAAAGCTTTTGGAATACACTGTTCTCTGAGGACAAACCTGGGGAGACAAGGTGTTCAATGAGACACACAACATTTCCAGGAAAATTTTAACATGTTTCAACTGATGCAATTTTCAATGGGAATTAGTGCCAAATGTATGGAAGAAATTCATGTATTAGCCTTCCCCACACATCCCACTGCTGGTGTTGGCTACAGCCAGCTCGTATGATTTGAAGCTCGATTTATCCTCAGTGCAAAGTCCTGTTTAAAATTCAGTAACACATTTATTTATTTTCAGACACAACCTATTTGCCTAGCCTAAAGACTGCCTGAGAGGCACCAGATAGTTCTGCCTTGAAATGTGATATAGCGAAAGCCTGGGCGATTTTGGCCCGTCTCAATATTGCGATCACATTTGGGGAAGTGAAAGTCCTTCTCCCACAAGCTGCAAGGGTGGGAGCCTGTGTGGATTATCACAGGTATTTCCAGCCCCCCCACATCCATGTTGAGTAGGAGGGACGCAGAGAAGAGCAGCACAAGTTTTTAGGGCTGGCAAAAGCCGCAAAAACCATGAGCGGCTTGGTGAAGAAATGACTAACTTGTGAGCCAGCCCCACCCTGTCTGAAAATGCTGCAGAGGTGTGAACACTGCAGAGAAGGGGGAACCGGCACAGGGTAGGAGAAGAAATCAGTAGAGACAACATGTGAGGTACTATCTTGAAGGTCACAATCCAGATCTAGACCCTGTTAGAGGAAAGATCGGAGATAATCTACCCAAACGTGCTCATTGTGTGGTAGGAGAGATCAAGATAGAGGGAATTGAAAAAAATAATAAATAAACAAGGTAGAAAGGGAAAACAAAAACTTTTGGTGAAATGCTTATATTTTGCACAGCAAGAGCAATCAAGTGGTGGGTGGGTGATGTAAATGTTTCTTCGTGCTCAATTACAGAGGATGTACATGGATGAGGATGAGCTGCTTGGTTAGCTCAGAGCTTTGTGCTCCAGATATTTCCACATCAGCCACCTTTCCCCAAGGTGGCTGGGTCTCACTATAAGTGACAACACAGACTTCCAACACATTAAGGAGGACAAACAACTAAAATGACCCTATAACTGAAAAATAATGGAAAGAAAGTAACAAAAGACAAATTTAAAATTATTCTGGGCCACATCTTGGTAGATGAATCCTTCTCCCATGCATCTACCCCAGGTTTTCATCCTGAGACACTATGTAGATCCAGATGAGGCCTGCCTATGTGCAGACTTGAAGACCAGTAAACCCAAGGTCTCTGTCTCTGAACTCCCACTCCCCTTCCTCCTCTGTCGTTAATAGCAAGTGTCTGGTTTCAAAGTATGCCACTAGAAAAATCCCCTTTTAAGTTGTGGTTTTTATCTCCCTCTCCATGGTTTTTCTTTTTAATTCTGCACATTGCCACCACTTGTCGAGGGGACCTGGTTGTTTGCTCCTTCCTGCTGTTTGTTTTCCCCTTTGCTTTCTGCATGGGGGAAGATGGCAGAGGGTGGAAGCAGGCATGCTTATCATCCACAAACAAGGGGCAGGTGGAGGTCAGCCCAGCACCAAACTGGGTGCCTGGTATGGAGCTAGATGGGCAAGAGCCAGTGTAAACCCAGCATGGTGAGGGGAAAGCAAAGAACAACATATTTTTTGTTTGGGTTTGGTTTTCTTTGGTCAGTCTCCATGCCAAAAAAAAAAAAAGTTAATTCATGTGGATTTTCAAACTGCTGGAGACCCACAATGCTGAGGTGTGTTTAGGAGATTTGAGTTTGTATGTGCGACGTAGATGTCATTAAGAAAAATAATATCCTTGGGCAGGGAAGGTTGGAGGGGATGGGGAAAGGGGGGGAGGTGGAAGAGGAGGAAAGCTGCTAAGCTAAGAAAGGATGAGGTAATGATAACATAATTTCCTAAACTGGCTACTAATTAACCACAACTCTGGAGCTTAGTACTGTGAGCTGACTCCATCATAACACAGAAATTGCCTTGTAACCTGAAAAAGAAAAAAAAAAAAAAAAAAGCAGCAGCACATTTTTCAGTGACAGTGCTAGCCAAAGAAACTAACTGCATTTTATAGCTTTATTTTTTTCCCCCCCCTTTTATTTTTTAGTTTTTATTTTTTTCCTCCTTCACGCTTGTAGGCAACAGGCCAAAATTTCTTGTGCACATAGGAGACAAGGCATGGGCATTTTTCGCTGTGAAGTAAAATGTGAGAGGATGGAACTAAAGAATAGAGGATATCCCTGGCAAAGCACAGAGATGAACAGTGCTTTGTTAGTCAGCTTTTTGAGCAGTCCCAAAGTGTTGCTCATGCATATGAGGAAGGTGGAGGAAAGCTGAACACAAGCACCTTCCCTTGGCCAACTCACCCTTCTTTGTGCTTTGAGTCACCTGCAGTAGTCAGGTACACTGATGTCAGCCTGAAAGCTCTCAGGAGGAATATTCAGTATACTACTCAGTATACTGGATAGTGACAGAGGTTTGGGCTGCAGGTCCTGTGGTCCTGGACGCTTTCTCCCACACCACCAAGATGTCTACACAAAATGGGAATTGCTGTGTAAGAGGCAGGGCAGGAAAGAGCAAACTCCCTGTTGGGTGCATGTGGCACTGCCCACAGCCTGTTTTTTTCCCACTTTGGTGGTCCAGTCTTTATCCTGCCCCCTTATTATGTCCAGATGTGAAAAGGCATCTTTCTCAGGAACATCTTTCTCTCTACAATGAAAGATGTCCAAATTCTCAGAGATAATAAGGTTTGGAGCAGCACAGATGCAAAAGCAGCCAGTGGCTTAGGAAAGTCAAAGAGCAAGAAAGAAGAGTTAAACAGCTAAATATTTTGACAAACTTGCATGAGAAGCTCTAGATATTAACTTTAAAAAGCTGATGTGCATGGTGTGGGGTGACAAGAGAGGAGGGGATGTCACCCAGGGCAGGTCAGAAAGGGAAGAGAAAAAGAGGTCTACCAAAAGTTTCTCTTCTAATGCTGAACCCCATGTATTGGCAGTATAGTATTGGTTGCTTCTGGCAACAGAGATGTTGAGACAAGGGAGAAGATGAAATGCTGAGCTAGGGCTATGACAGTAGCAGTACGTCCAGGAGATATGGAGGCACACTGCTTGGGAGCCTGTGGAAAAACAATCTAGTATTCTTTCCAGGAGCCAAGGAAAGGACTATTTTGGGGGGGTAGGGAAACGTCCAGCCTTGGTGTTTTGGAAACACAGGGAAAGAAGAAGCCCCAGTGTCAGCGGAGAGGGCTGATCCCCTCTCTTCCCAGCATTATCACATCATGCATTGGGCTTGTCCCCTTCCTTGCTCTTCTCACCATCTCTTTCTGCCCACAGCACTGCTGAGGAGAAAAGCCACACAGCTAGGCTGGGAGCACCAGAGCTTTGGCCATAAAGGGAAGGAAACTGGAGGCTAATGAGGACCTGAACACTCCTTCTTTCCCCTCTCCTTGTAAACCCACACCTGTGCATCCCAGCTGTGCTCACAGCCAGAGTTTTGACTGGGACCTTTCTCTTAGGTGAGTGAAAGAGCTCGCCTGGATGGCATATTTGGGAATGCACCGATGAAATCAGCCTTGTGCAGCGGAAAGCCGCCTGGCATTAGTGCATTTGAGCGTGAGCTCATAAACCTTGCCAATCTTCACAGCTCAGATATTTCCTCCCTGTCACTCATCACCGGCTCGGAGCCACAGAGGAGAGGGCATGGCTCCTGACTTCATCTCAGCTGCTCCCGGCACTTTCCAAACGCTGCCGCCTCCATCCCAGAGGTCAGCCATGGCATGCAGTGCCCCTCAGCATCCATCTCCAACTGCTGCTCTTCGTGGGTGTAACAGGAGTGAAATGAGAAATCACAGCTCACGAGGGGATGGTCAAAGCACAGGGCTCAAGGAAGACGGAGCGTGCAGCAGACTTACTGAATCAGGAGAAAACACAGGCTTGGTTTCTCTTTTTCACTCTCTACTTCAGTGAGTGGTGGAAAGAAAAATGTTTCCATCCAGCAGGCCTCACGAGTGTCCTCTGTGACCTTCACCACCACCATCGTGTCTGTTTGTAGACAGTCAGGTCCTCAGCTGGTGTAAATAGTCATAGCTCCCCTGCCTTGGGGAAATGACCTTCTCTTCTACCACAGCTTCCACCCCCAGACTCCACCTCATCAAACTCCCACCACCAGTGCTTTCTGTAGCTGACTGCAGCCTGAACCTTTCTCAGTCACATCTGTAGAGCTGCCTTATTTGTTACTAGAATTGATTTGGTGTTTTGGTGTTTTTTCATTTTGAAGACGGGGTAAATATTTACTGGAGCATTTCTGCTTTTGTTCTCACTTATCTTAAATCTGAAAAGCAAAATGAGAAAATGATTACAAACAGAAGCTTCAGACACATCCCCATGTCATAGGAAAGCAGAGGAGGACTAGTTTGCAGCTCAGCCAAGGGTTGCTCAGTGAAAACAAGGGTGAGATTCCTGCCTCTGGAAAATACTGACCTGTTTGTATCAGGTTTGGGGTGTTCTGACCCAGAATGAGTCCTACCAAACCTCATACACCACACATGAGCTTCATTTCATTTCCCCCTGATCCAACTTCCCCTCTGGGCATTTCATTTGTTGTTATCCTGGCACCTCTCTTCTGCCCCAGGACCAGATCCTGTCAGACTCACCCACGGGTACATCCAGTCCTGTCTTGTGTAGAGGGCTCTGGAGCGGAGCAGAAGCTACAGTCTGTGCTGGAGACCCCCTCCTCCTACAGCAGAGACCCAGGAGGAGGCACATCCACCACCCACAGACATTACCATGACAGTGCTCCCCTGTGGGTCAGGAAACACGTGTGGATTGGTGATTAGGGCATTATTCTAGGGTATGAGAAACCTGGGTTCAAACCCATGTTCAGTGAGTGACTTATATGTGCTCCTTCCATTGGCAGACACCCCTGAAACCCTGCTAGGCACAAGCCTGGTCCAACCTCCTAAAAGACAGAGAAGCACTTGGGTCCTTTCTAGGATCTGGATTCCTTTTCAGAAATGGTTTAGATATTTAGGAACTACTGGGATTAAACAGCTCAAACAAAAAGTGCTTTCATTTTAACGTGTCTTGAGAAAGAAAGATCAAAATGATGTCTCCTGAAAGTTTTTCTTTTAAATTTTGAAATAGGAAATTCAACCAAATAGGTCTGTTTGGCTTTTTGAGGGGAAGTTGTTTTTTGGATGTTTGGTTTTTTTCCCCAAAACATCTCAGTTTGAATGAATAAGTGTTTTTCAAATAAGCTTCAAGTCAGGAATTTCTCACTGGCTCTTATTCAAACTCAGAGTTAAAACTGTCACAAGATTGTATGAAGTTCTCCCTAGAGAAGACATGGCACAAAATAATAAGTAGACTTAGTCAAGGAGGTTGCTGACTCTGGTTCCTTTAACATCAGACAGTCCTGGGAAGAGACAGGACAAGCAATTTCTGAATAAACTTTCCTTTAGTGACTGAGGACTATTATTATTATTATACCACAAGTGAACAGTACTTAAGCAAAACCTGTGATTCTTTCAAACATGTAATTTCCACTGGTAACAGTGGGGGACAAAAGGAAAATGCAGACTTTGATGGGATTTGCATCAAGCATAGCTTCAAATAAGCCTGGCAGATTGATCAACGTGCCAACCCTTTATTTGCCAGCAGACCAGTAAATTGGCCAGCAGGGCCAAATGATGGCTCTATGAGGTCAGCAAAACCAGCTTTTGGAGAAAAGGCCTGAAAAAAAAATATTTCATGACTAAAACTCAGGCGGTGAAATAAAGCAGAGTTTTCTCATTCCCTCTTGAGCTTGTGAAAGAATTAGAATGCCACAGGTGCTGGTAAAAGCCACATGCGTCTCCCCGGTTGCCCGTTAAATAGCAGGAGGCTGCCACGGGGCCACCACAGTGCTTCAGTCACACTTCATTCACAGGATCTCCTTTCAACATGACTGTCCTCGCCCTTGCTCTTCCGCACCCACTGCCGAGCAGACCTGCAGTTCCCCTGACATTTACCATGTGGCCTCCTTCACACCCTCCACACCGGGATACCACATCATTCCCGGGGCCAGCGAAAGATGGTGAAACCTTCTGCCACTGAGAAACTGCTTGACTCTCCCACTTCTTTCCAAGAATGGGAAAGAAGAAAGGAGCAAAAATGTTTCACACTGCATCTCGCTTCATTTGAGATAGGCGGAGCAGATGAATGAGGTTCTGCAACACCCTTATTCAGTTTTTCTCCCTTTTTTCGTCCTTCTGACTTTAGTAAGACCTACTAAAATGCAGCACAACACTCCTTAACACAGTAGGACCTAAAAAACCATAGCTTTTCTTGATTGGAAAATGTGTGTTAGCAGTGCCCATCTCAGTCAGGGCTTGCATTTTAATTAGAATATCTAATGGCAAAATAATATGAGAATAATCCCAGTAAGTGTTTGCCTCTGGCATCCGGAGATAATACTGACATTTCAGGTATTTCATTTGTTATTATGTTTTGTCCTACAGCATCAGCTACAGGTCCTCAAACCTGATAGACAATATCCTCATAAATAAGCATGATAAGAGAAGTTTATTCCCCTGCAGAGGGTCTGGTCATGGGTATGTGTCTCACTGCCTACATTCAAGAAAGCTGATGGGCAGGGAATGAGGCAGCGAAGGAAGCTCTGTAGAAGCTTTTCTCTCTGCAGACTTTGAAGGGACCCCATGCCCCTGGCTTTGGGATCAATTCTGCATGGAGGGGAGGTCCTGTTCTCCAAGGAAAGACCATACTGTTCAACATCTTAATACAGTACAGCCTGGACACAAAACCACTTCTCAGCATTTTGGAGCAGGGCCTGTCTTTGAGCTGGTTTTATACAACACTGAGCACAGTAGATTTTTGGCCACCAGTTTGGACAATAGGAGACACACTTGGAAGCACCAGTAATAACCAGCCATCCTCTGCTGCCCAGAAAGCACTACTGGGATATTTAAAATATATTACAGTTTCTTTTTGAGGTTGATGTATGTAAATACTACTTTTAAAGCATTTCAGCCTTTTGAACCCAAAACCATTTCTAAGTCTAACTTTCATTGGAGAACATTATCAGTGAAAATCAAACCTGCTCTTAGGCCAGTTGTGGACGTGCAACCCGCATGAGATGTCAAAGCAGGGAAAAACTCAGAAGGATTGAAAGCATCTGCCAATGTTATTAAAGCCATTTTCCTATGCCCATGAAATTATTAACAGTTTAGTTTTCTGATATGATAACACTGGAAATGAGGTGTGAGTACACAGCTGGAAAAATGGGGGGAAAAAAAGAAAAGGAGGGTGGGGGGAGGGAAGCCCAAAACGATGCCTGCACACACACTTGAAGCAGTTACAAAAAAAACCCCTTTGCTTCACTGGCTTAGGCCAATCCTCCCTGCCGGCAAACCAGGCAGGACTGTGGTTTAACAGTTTTGCAGATGCTGTGAGGTAAAGAGAAAGAGCAGGCGGCTCCTAAGGCGCTCGCGCCGGTGGCCTCGTCTCTCTCTCTGCCTCTCTTTCTCTCTGATCTCTCCACGGGAGCCGTCAGTGGAAGGACAGAGAAGTACGGAAGTGAAGATGATTCATCGGTACCTGTGCACGTCGATTGTAACGAACGAGGCGGAGGGGAGCCTAAAATAAAATTACGTGAAGTTAGAGTGAAAACCAACCGGAGTGGGGTGGTCTGTTTAAAAGCACTTTGCCGTGCAGTTTTGGGCTCACGGGTACCAGGGGGGGGTCAATGAGTATTTCCTAGCTCCCTGCGAGTGCCGATTTATGCTCCCAAAGTGCAGTTTCTGCTGGATTTGTCCGCCAAAATAACAGGTTTCTGAAGACCTGCTGAGTGTTGGCTGACTGTTAGCTGAGCACGCTGCTTTCTTTGAAGGTGCCAAACTGCACTAAAAGTAGTTAAAAGCCACAGGAAATGTTTCCTTTTTCCATTTAGGCGATTGTTGTCCTTGCCCCAGGGATGTTATGTGAGCACGAGTGGGAGGGGACCCAGGCCCACATCGTAGGAGAAAAGTTAAACAGCCCTGGAGCTGGTGAAGCATCCTGCCTCTCATTCCGGCCAGGCGCTCCCTGCAATCTGTCAGCTGCCGGCTGCCTGCTACGGACTAGCATCATTAGGTACATGAAAGGGGAAAACAAACATGCAGAAAACCCAAGAAAACAAAGCAAACAGGATTCATGGTCTGGTAGTTAAAAGGCAAATGCTGGGGAGTTGGGAGAGCTGGTTTCTCTCGCAAGCTGTGGCCTCTCGTTGGTTAGCACCTCCTCCCCACGCCTCAGTTTACCCAGCTATAAAAAGGGGATGGATGATTACCCCTCCCTGCACAAATTAGGAGGGCTCCATAGCACCCACAGCCTAATCAGCGTTACAGGTTATTCCAGCCTTGGCAACCTGGGAAAAATCAAAGCTGATTTATACAGTCGAATCTTTGCTGGCACTGACGAACTGGTAGAGACAGTCCTGTCAAGTATCGTATTTTGAACAGAAGCTTTATACCATTCATTCCTGTCATTTTTATTTTTTTTCCCATGCAATGGGAGATATGCATTGCGTGCACTGATATCCCCTCTGCCTGTGGGTCAGTGTGCCAAAATTAATAAAGCCAGGGTGTTTCAGCCCCCGACAGAGGTCACAGCAGAACTTCCCATGGCTCTGCTGCCACTGGGATCCCAGTGCAGTGGAGGGGGGTTGTTCACAGCTTCCCAGTACAGTTCTTCCCTGGTTTTGTCCCCTGTGTCACTAAAACTGACACGGTGCCACTTCACACATTGAAGATAACATCGTATTGTGGTAACACCAATGTAGGCAAACAAAGACACCCGTGAAAAGGCAGAAGAAGGGGGACCACCTCTGGCACATCTCTGTTGAGTAGACTTGGGTTCTTTGGTTGCGATGTTTTTGCTCACACCCTCTAACCAAGAGAGCTAAGTCAGCAACTTTTTTCCAAAATCTAATGCTCAGCATGGTGTCTGCACAACTTAGTTTGTTGACAGGGCTGCAACAGCCACACATCAGCCTCTTCTTACCTGTCACAAGCCCAGCAGCACCAGCAAAAATTCAATTTCTCCTTCCACCATATTGTGAATTATAGGCCTAAACCTTACCTATTTACATCTCCTTGAACCTCTGGCCCTTCTGGAGCATTTCATTAAGGCATAGAAGGGATTCGTTTGGGATCTGCATAGGCTTCTTTGCAGAGGTCTCTCCTTTGGAGTGTTCTTAAGGTCTGGCCAAAATATTTCTGTCCTGACCATCACTACAGGCTGCCCTGGTAGAGTCACCACCCCTGAAGGTATTTAAAAGACATGTACACGTGGTGCTTAGGGACATGGACTTGGCAGTGTTAGGTTTACGGTTGGACTTGATCATCTTAAGAGTCTTTTCCAACTTAAATGATTCTGTTTCTGTGATTCTGAACTGACAGTTGAGGACTTGTACAAATTTTATCAGAAGACACATGTGCTTTCTATGGAAAACGGGAAATTTTTGTCAAGAACGTGAAATCCATCAACTTTCCCCCACAAACTCTGAAAGCATTCTGTCCAAAAACCCAAACTTTCACTTCTCAGTCTTTTTTCCTTTTTTTAATAGCAGAAACATATTTTCCATAGAAGACATGGCAACCCACTTCTTGGGGAAATTCAGTCACATATACCACAACGGGACCTGCAGGGCACTATTAATGTATAAAGTACATTATAGTATATTAATCTCTGTCTTTATTCAGGTCTTTAGGATCTTGACTGCCGGAGGCAAAGGTCTAAATAGCCACTGGGAAAAGCTAGTGTTTCTTTATATGCTTATTGGGAAGACTCTTCAACCTGGATTTGTCCCATCTAATAGCATGGGCTTCACTTCATTGCCCACATGTGTGTGTGTGAAGTACCACTTGAGATGCTATGTGTCATGTTTGCTGGTCTGGTAGGGTTGTTAAACACAGCTATATTAGGTACCTATATTAGGATGGTAAGATGAATTTTATGGAGAGACCCAAGATGGCTAGCTTCAGTTGTGATAATCCATAGAAACATTATTTGAGTTTTAAAAAGAGTCTGGAGATCACTTGGTCCAACCCCTCACCCAAAGCAGAGTCATTCTTGAACTTAGATTAAATTGTTCGGGTTCTCATCTGGTTGAGGTTTGGATATTTTCAACAGTGGAGATTTCACAGCCTCTATGGGCCTATCTTCCACTGTCAACCACCCTCCTTCAAGGCGAAAAAAAATATGTCCCTAATATCTTATTAGAGTTTTCCTGTCTGTTGCCTCACTCATGTTGCTGCGCACTTCTGAGAAGAGTCTGGTTCAATCTTCTCTACACACCCTGATAAGGTAGCCAGAGTACTTAATGTCATAAGTGATCTTGAATCTTCTTTTCTTAAAACTGAGCCAACCCAGTGCCCTCAGCCTCTCCTATACACCATGTGCTTCCATCCCCAGCTATCTTGGTGATCCTCCACTGGGCTCTTTCCAGTATGTCAATCAAATATTTGATATTTAATGTTAGAGGAGATAAATTCCCTTCTACTCATCATCTTGGTGTATAACCTAGAAGTCCTAGATACTCTGGGCACTCACATAGCATCAACACAGACCTTAATAATGAATGAGTTTCCAAATAAGGGGTTTATTCAAAATAGCAATTGAACTTTAATTTACACTCTACTTCACAGTACTTCTTTTATGAACTCCATGTAGACAAGGGCACTCAAGGTCTTTTAAAAAGCTCATTTCCATTGTAGGTACCGCAGAATTTGTGACCATTCATGAGTAAAAGCCTCTAGGGGAATATGTAGGTAGGTTTGCTCCACATCACTGATAACTGTAAAGCCTCAGAAATCTCTGGAGCAAAGACCTCATAGAGGTCACTGTAATATTATTCTTAAAAGACCACCTCTCCTGCTGTTGGTATCAGTCCAGCACTGTGTAGCTTTGAGGATGGAGAGAAGCATAGCTAAAACATTTTCTGAGAAGTCCCAATGGCATGACTTTTTCTCACAAAAGGAGGTGGAAGTAAGCGAACAGGGGCGTAAACAGATAGATCACTTTGCATGGAAAGTGGAAGCAGAGGACTGTAAAAAAGCAGGCTTGGTAATTATATAGTCATTTTACTGCCAGTAAAAAATGGGAAAGAATAAAAATTAAAAAAATGTGCCTTCACTAGAATGAAAAACTGGGTCTACTTGCCCACCTAAAGGGTAATAATAGCCATTCTGGGAGTGCTAAACTCTTTGAACTGTGTCTAAGTACCACTTCTGTTTATTTTAAGGAAGGAAACTGTCAGGTTCTGTTTGTTCGTAGTGAGCCATCCACAATGTGCCTGATGCATTCAGGACTAGTAAAATAGTGGTACATCAAGTATAGGAAACAAGAGGTTTATCATGGGATTAGTCTTACAGAGATAAAAGTAATCACAGAACTGCTCAGGACTTCTTGTTTGCTGTGAAACTTGACTACAGGAGGTGATGGGTCTTTTCTTTTACAACTCTTTCTGGATGAGGAGGGAGGGAAGTGGGGTTAAAATAAAAACCGCTCATCTCTCCCTTATTTTGTTCTTCCCCATCATTTCGTACTTTGCAAAGGGGCAACTTTTTTTTTTAAGGGATCATGTTTCTACCTTGCAACAAATCCCAGTCATGATTTTTATGGGCTAATTGCATTCCTGAGCAGGTCATGAACTCTGGGCTGGTTTATTTCTATTCCTGATTTTAATTTTAAAAAAAAATGCTTAAAGAAAAGTGAACTGATGCAGCTAAGACTATGCTTTTACTTGCAGTGCATATATTACAAGGCCAGTCATTTACTGGCCAGGGATTCATGTGTTTTATAAACCAACTGGCTCAGCCTATTAGCTTGTCATCTTGTGCCAGGGTTCCTTTATTTCTGAAGCCAAGAAGAAAAAATTTGAAAAGAAAACTATTTTTGGAGGAGTTCTAACCTTTAACACACAGTGGCAAAGTCTCTCAGGGATATCATTCACAAGCCAGCTCATTCTTCCACAGTTCATTTGTACTTTTTCCTTTGAACTGCTATATTGCAGACTGGACACGTGCAGAGCTCTGGAGAAATGATGTCTTATAGCATGTAGATGGATCTTCAGCCAGTACATGACATTTGCATGAAGCTTTGGACTACCCAGGCACCTTGGTGAGGGCTGGGATACATCTAGTCTTATTTCATGCATGTATCTAAATCTGAGCTAGTTATACAAGACCCTTTAGAGCCAGTAGAAAGAAATGAAGACCCAAGAGGGGGAATTAAACTGGCCTGTCTTGAGCCACTTCTCTGGGCTCTGATACAGTTTGACCCATGAATGAAGCACGGGTCTGGAGACCTGAGCTCTTATAGCTGTCTGTTCGACCACCAGCATATGGTGGTGGTTGAGACAAACCTTTATTTCACACACCAAAAGAGGATGCTCCAGTACTTACTGTGAGTGCTCTGATACAAGATACCTTCCAGTGAAGTTCTGAAAGAAAAATCTTTATCTTTAGTCCAAAATGCAGGTAATGCAAAAAAAAAAAAAAAAAAAAAAAAAAAAAAGGAGGGGAGGAAAGCATTTTAAAGCATTTTTATATTTTGTGCTGATAAATGTTAGAGTACCATTTCATTCCAGTGATGCTTACCAGAAAGGTGACTGGGACTCCCCTGTTTTGCGTTGGTCCTTTCAACTCTAAATTCTTCTGGTCAGGATCTGCCTATTCAAAGATTTCTTTGTTGATGGTGAGCCCTGAAGGCCTTATAACAGCAAGCACAACAAAATACCGTACAACACAATAATAATAAAATTCTATACATTCAGATATGTTCATATATACTCAGATATTGGATATCATCTAAGCTGAGATGACTATGATGTCGGTGCCTACCTCCAAGTGAATGTCTAGGATACCATTATTATCTGACATCTAATCATTGCAGTCATTGGAGGACATTTGATTTCTCCACTTTTGAAGAAGGTAAATCACACCCCAGTCTCTACTGACTTCCATTTACTAGCAAGGGATCCAAGGTGATTTGCTCAAGTGTGGGTATCTAGTTTATAGATGAGGACTTTTGGTCAGGTAACTCCCACATTTAGTAACACAAGGTAGCAAGGGACTGTACAGTCCACCCATTCTTGTCTCCACATCCTCTGGATAACTTCCAGAATGACAGCTAGGAGTAAATTTCAAAGCACCCGTGGGAAGTATGAAAAAAGGAGTTAAAGTTGTAGCTCTGCTCACCCCATGATCTGTCCAAGGGAGTGGGATTGGTGTGGATGAGGACAGGGGTAAATGCCTTGGATAAAGGAGTGCAGTAGCTTATCTCTCTCTGCAGAAGAAATATAGAGGAAACAGGATGTTCCAACAAAATTCTGCTAAATATTGACCTAGAAACCTAACAAAAAAACTGTGGCCTCAATAACTTGTCCATACTCAGAGACCCGTGAAAGCCCCTTAATGCAAAGATTTTTTCAAGTTCTTGTCCTAGCACATAGAAGGACACAAGTGCTTTTTTAACACTTGTGTAAAACCAAAACAAACCAGGGCTAAGCACTCCCATAAATCACTACAAGTCAGCTATCT
>JAOQGH010000001.1:5138543-5221338 GCA_025769975.1 Gallinago jamesoni | reverse complement strand
TGCTTTTTTAACACTTGTGTAAAACCAAAACAAACCAGGGCTAAGCACTCCCATAAATCACTACAAGTCAGCTATCTCCTTCCAATTCTGTGAACACAAGGGGAAAAAATGTTAAAGATGTCATGTTGACAAAACAATAAATTAAAGACATACTATGGAATAAAACAATGAATGCAAAGCCAGTTTGCTGTTTAGATGTCCAGATCACAATGTGAAAGGGATGATTATGATTTCAGACATCAATATTATGAAATAGTGAATTCTTGCTCATCTCTGATCAAAAAGACAGACAAGGTTGGCAAGACAGACAATTCAATGAGACTCATAACTCCAGTATCTTCTGCTTCCCAGAGTTCCTCTTTGCAAAAGGATACAATACTTCTGTGACTGACGGTACAGCTAGAACTACAACTCTCCATTTTGAGAGAAATACAAAGTTTACTCTGATAAAATCTCCTCAAAATTAAAAAATGCAAAATATACCATGCTAGCCAGAAGACTTTTAAACACTGCTTTGTGCTGCTATGTAAAGTAGATACTGAGAAAAAATAAAGAAACGATTTTTTAAAACCTGTTTTGCAATTATTATTTTTTGTGTTGACATCTTTACTTTTCTCCCTACTCCAGGGCATGATCAGGTGAATAAACTTCCATAGAGTAGTATAAGTGTTAGAAAAGCATTTGTGTTGTGATCTGTGTTGTCGTACTCCAAATCTGCAAGTTCAGACTTTTTTTAGCATTGTCTAAAATCTAGCTCTACTTGTAATTCATATTCTATGAATGATTACATGAAAAACAACTAGGTGGCCAAAGGTGAGGTCCTGTATCCTATGGATGGATGAACAATGCCCCATCAGGTAATCTAGAGCATAAACTCCCAGTTCCTCTCCCATACTGTTTTTTTTTCCCAGTATGTACCAGTCCTGTCACACGTCTCCAACAAGGTACCTCACCGCAGGCATAGTCTGATCTCATGCTCTGTGTTAGTGCTTCCTCTGGATTTTAACCCTCGCCATTTTCCCTTCATATTGTCAAGAGGCTGCTTTTCTCCTGGCTATCAGAGAAAATAGACATAACCTTCCAACATCACACAGAAAATCAGATTTTTTTGGCTGCTTCTCTACCGCAAAGGCTTGTGAGGGCAGGTGACCAGGCTCTTCACTATCTCATCCCCAAAAACCATGGCTCCTTCAGCATCCCAGCAGCACTGGGGAAGCCATTTAGTTGGAAATATCTATGTAAAGTAGATTATTTCCAGCCAAACATTCAACATATTCAGGCCATGCCTGTCTTTTCCAGGGAAAGCAACTGTTCTGCAAGCGGAGGGAAATCAGGAGAGGGAACAGAAAAAAAAAAGAAAACACACCCGTCTGCTGAATCGAAAGCCAAAGACGGGCCTGGTCCTTCCCTTCAGAGGCCTGAAAGAGAATGAAGGGAAAGTCTGAGACTTCCTGCCTTTGTAATGAGTTTACTAATTAAATGTTAATTGTGGGCCTCGACTGACCAACATTTAAATGAGGCCTCGGAGCCAGGAATTGGGCTATTGTGGTCGAATTGTTTATACGGACAGGAAAATGGCTTTCTAAACATCAGATTCCTGCGTGCTGGCCAAGCTCTGGAGGAAGCTCCACGTGCAGCGCTCCTGGGGATCGCGCCTGAGGCCTGCTCCCGTGGAGCTGCTCCGTCCTCAGCTGGCAGTGAGCTGGGTGCCGCCTGTTTCCTACAACAGGGTGGCTTTGATGGGGACCCAAAATGGGAATGTCCCTGCTGGTTGTCACAGGGCCAGTTGAGCAACCAAGCGATGCTGGTGCTACGAAGGGGCACGCTTGTCTAACCTAGACAGGAGGTTCCCCGACTCATATAACGTGGGTGGTGATTAGAGGATATTTGTACCTTATACTGAGATTAGAAGTGGTTTGTGGCAGGAACTCTCATTTTTTTCATCTGTGTTGGGTGCAGAGAGCAGCAGTATGGGACTGTGCTTCAAGGCTACTGCTCACAACCCCAACTGCCCGAGAACGTACAAAAGCCCTTCACACTTTTGTGGTTCCCTCTTCCTGATAGCCTCTGCATATTCAGACTGTTGAAACACGTTACAGTCTGGACTCTGATGCATCCTCTGTAGTTTGGATTGAGTTCATGTCTTTGGGACACTCAGCAGAGACCTGAACCTATGATTCTGATTAGTTTCCTCACTTCTTCATCTTCCTTTTTATCTTCATTTCCTCTGACATCCTGAGGAGCCTTTTTCACACCCATCATTGTATCACCTGCTACTCCTTATCCAAAAATCTTCCTGCTAAGGAGCGATGGGTAATGTTCAGCTCTTAACCCACTTGGATCAGTTCTTTTGCTCCTATTGTTCCTTCTGGCTTTGCTTTGTGACACATCTCAAAAGCCAACACAAAATATGCTAAGCATCTTATCAGAATCATAGAATCATTTACGTTGGAAAAGACCCTTGGGATCATCAAGTCCAATGATCTATCCTACTCTACAAAGTTCTCCCCTACACCATATCCCCCAACACCACATCTAAACGACTCTTAAACGTGTCCAGAGATGGTGACGCAACCACCTCCCTGGGCAGCCTATTCCAGTGTCTGACCACTTTTTCTGTGAAAATTTATTTCCTAATGTTCAGTCTAAAACTACCCTGTTGGAGCTTGAAGCCATTCCCTCTCGTTTTGTCACTAATTAACTGCGAGAAGAGACCAGCACCAACCTCTCTACAGTGTCCTTTCAAGTAGTTGTAGAGAGTGATGAGGTCTCTCCTCAGCCTCCTCTTCCTCAAACTAAACAGTCCCAGCTCCTTCAACCACTCTTCATTAGATTTATGCTCCAGGCCCTTCACCAGCTTCATTGCCGTCCTCTGCACTCGCTCCAGCACCTCGATGTCTCTCATGTATTGAGGTGCCCAGAACTGGACAGAATACCATTAGTTACCGTCTTCAGTTTCAGAACTACATGCCAGGTAATTTTTGAAGAATTCACGCTTTAGAAAGCCTATGTGGTCTTGCATTTCTCTAAAAACATTCCAGTACAGTAGCACGATATGATGATGAGGCAAAAATGATTTTGGGGTGCCAGAAGCCTTGGAGTTATGCTCTGTTTCCTGCATTTCCAGTTTTGCCCTGAAGTTTCCAACCATGGTGATTAAAAATGACCAAACCACCTTAGGCTTGGTGTCTGCAATTAAGACCCATCCCCACCAGCACTGATAAATTTGGCCTGGTAAATTCTAGTTGAACTTTCATCCTCCTGTTGAGCTTCCCTTTTTATTTGTATGTTAAAGTCATACTTTTGTATTGTTGGTAGTTTAGATTTGAAAATGTATTTGACCATTATATCTCAGGGGAGGAAGAAAAAAACTACTCACCTGATTTAACAATTAGCCTTCTATTTTATTTTAGAAATTGATGTCAGGGAAGTGAAGTGATAGCCTAAGCCATGCTGAAAGGTTCTATTAGTTTTGGGGTAGCCATGGTGTTAAGCAATTCCAGCTTACCTGGGAAAGGTCAGATGAGTCCCAACGATAACGTTCACAGCTGAATGTAGTGCTTTATTGTGGAACAGCTTCAAGCTGTATTAGCCAACAGTGACTTAAACTGGTAAACTGGGTTCCCATCAAGTCCAAATTAAGCTCTTGTACTGAAAGGTCCCATTGGATTTCAAATGCTGAGAAAACCTTCCTGTCCCCCTCAAAAGAAAACAAAAATTCAGGCTTTGGTTTTTGGTTTTGTTTGTGGGGTTTTTTAATTTTAGTTTAATAGTGAAGAACCAGTGCTTCTGTAACAGAGGAATATGAGGAAGCAAAGCGCCTCCACATTGTCCCTGCTCTTTTAAAAGGCCAAGAGGCCAAAGCATAGCAGAAAACGTGATGAGAAGCCTCTAGTGTCCCTCAGCTTAGGGATTTGGTTCTGCATCAGTGGCAGCCCTGTAGCACCACACCCTAAACTCCTGCTTTATAAAACCATTTTGTTATCGTTAAACAAAATCGTAAGCCGCTTCAAGCAGTTCCTCTTGTTTATTTTGCTCAGGTATATTCAAGTTTTGCATGAAAATGCTCTGAGCAGTGTTTGTGTAATACAATCTGGTCAAAATGTTGGCCAAATTCTCTGCTGGGATGAATCAATACAGCACCATTAATGCTAAGGAAGTAATTTACTGGGATTACTGGTTGTCTGTTCTCTTCTATTTAAGGAAACTTTTCTTCTATTAAAGAAGCTGTTTCCTATTTCCTCCCTGTTTGACAGTAACACATTCATTTCAGTGCAGTTACTTCTGACTGAGCTTTTAGAACTGCATCAGGTGAAATAGACTATATGTATTCCTATTTATCCATTTTTTTCTGCAGCAGAAATGGCTTATGGATTTTCTTAAATAGTGGCTTTCATAGTCAGGAGACACAGGAGCACAGGGCAACTAGGAGGAATTATTGCAGCCACTGTACAGATGAGCCATTGACCTACTGGGGTCCAAACTCATCCCCCAAAAATTTAGACACTAAGGTGAAACATCTGAGTGAGGTACATGGCCAGCTCACACTTCACCTGTCATGAAAGGAATGGATGGAGGTGGCAGTGTCTTAATCAGCCATGGTTAGAGCTGCAAAATCCTCTGTTGGAGTCTTTAGTGGCAGATGTGCTGTGGTGAAGAGGAATCACAAACTGCAGCAATAGCAGATTGTCTTTCTTCTTGTTATTCAGTGGTTGTCCCTTTATATTTTCACTGCTGTTGTTTGTAATTTGCTTTTTATTTTAGGGAAAGAGAAAGGTAGATAAAATATACATCAAGAAATGTCCACCTAATATTCCTGAATCCTATAGATATGTTTTGACTTATTTCTATGTAAATATGTTTATCGTGGTTGCTTAGGACATGATTCTTCTTGTGCTAGGGACATGTAAGTCTTATTTTCATATACAAACCTACCCATAAACTCAATGCAGAATCCTGGGAAGGGTACCTGTCAATGAAGAAAAGCTGTTCTAGCACTTAATGGGTTACCCTCTGTCTCTTGACACCTTACCTTAGCTTTTCAGAGTAGAGGGCGTGGGCCAGGTATCATGCATCTTAGTCCAGTGAGTTATTGCCATTGATGTGTTGCACTTAATTGAGTCACCTAAGCAGGATTGTAGCCACTCTCAGTGTTTCTACATGTTACACAATGCACATTCCCAGGACCCATAACCTTCTGTCTCATGTCTTGATGAAGTTACTGCTGGGATCTGCAACCAGGTAGAAGTCATGCCAAAGGAGCCAGACCTCTTGGGTAGTGAAAGGACATTGAATTTTCCTTCCACAGATGCAGGTTGGCTTTGTGGGGCTGAGTGTGAATGAAGTGAGAAAAATTAGATTTCAGAAACGTGGTGGTGGAAGAAGTGAGATTTAGAAACTGTCTCACACGTCAGGCAAAGGATATCACAGGTCAAAGGTGGCTCCTACTCAGTTAACAGTGGCATGTTCCAGCTTCTTACAAGAAGAGCATGGGCAAAGGGAGACCCTGGGATAGCTACAAGCCCCATAGCTATGCGGAAGCTGACTCAGATAAGGAGGCAGCAGACAGGAACCTACCACTAAGAGCCATGCCAGAGTACAACAGTCAGATTGGGATAAAACATTACGCATGCTGTCAGTGTGCAGTGCACCACAGGCATGCCACAGTCCCTGCAGACAGGACAAGAAGGTAGGATTCAGAAAAATTCTGCTCAAAAAGCACAGACCTGAGCTACAGGAACGTTACAGAGCCTCAAAGCAGCCACTCTGTCTGCGACACAGCTGAGCCATTTGGGGTTCCCAGCAATTGAGGGTGCCTCTTACCCAGTCTGATACACCAGCACAAGCCTAAATCATATTCTGCTACCTCAAATATTTCTTACTGCCTCCCGGTATAGCTAAGCTCGGAGACTCAAGGATACTGAAAGCAACTAACCATGTTGACACAGTGTCACTTGTACCTGAAGTTCACTATGAATTGGTATTTTTACAGATCCGATCCCCAAAGCCTCATAGTCACTACGACATTAGGAGGTTTTAGGCCCATTTCCCAGATGGGGAGAGGAGGCACGGGGAGATGGAAGGTGGTTGCACAGTCCCACCTGGCGCAGCAGGAGGAACACAACTTTATCAAGACAATGTTCAAGGCAGGTCAGGGAGACCCTCTGAGAAATATGAACATTTCTCGTATTGGAGCAAGTGCTCAGGGCCAGGCTGGATGGGGCTTTGAGCAACCAGGTCTAGTGGGAGGTGTCCCTGCCCATAGTAGGGGGTGAAACTAGATAGTCTTTAAGATCCCTTCCAACCCAAACCATTCTATGATTTTAAGATACTACCGGTGCTTCGTGGCTTTCCATAGCCAATACCACAGTTTGACACCAAACTGGGTACGTCTGCATGCCTCTGCCTTGGCTTGAGGAGATATCCTGTTAAAGAAAAGTATCAAAGCAAACCCCCATGTCAGTCTCCCATAATAATAATAATTTCCTAGCAGAAGTCACAGCCATTTCCAGCTAAAATCATTAAATCAAACACAATTGCCAGTAAGTAAACAGTTGTCACAGGACCCTTAATCTCAGGAGAAGGAGGTTTTGGCAGACTGCCAAAGAGAAGCCTCAGCAGCAGGAATTTTCCCTCTAGCAAGTGTAACCCTAACCCTGGAGAATTGTACCTTGGTTTGTAGACACGTAAAGTCATATTCACACTGCCCACCACAAGGGCCTTATTTACTTATCTCACCTCTTAGGGAGTGTAAGGTCAAGGGACTGACGAGCAATTCAGAACACCTACCACCAGAGCTGTCAGACCCTCGTTCCCCTTACAGTCAGTGAAGAAAAATAGTCACATCTGGATCAGACTACCACTTATTATAGATAAGCATCTTGCTTTGGAGTCCTCGGCACAAGGACATGGACCAGTGGGATCAGATCCAGAGGAGGCCACAAAGATGATCTGAGGGATGGATCACCTCTGCTATGAGGACAGGCTGAGAGAACTCTGGTTGTTCAGCCTGGAAAAGAGAAGGCTCCTAGGAAACACTGTTGTAGCCTTCCGGTATCTGAAGGGGACCAACAAGAAAGCTGGAGAGGGACTTTTTACAAGAGCATGTAGTGATAGGACAAGGGGTAGTGGCTTCAAAATGGAAGAGAGTAGATTTAGATTCCGTATCAGGAAGAAATTTTACACTATGAGGGTGATGAGACACTGGAATAGGTTGCCCAGAGAAGCTGGGGATGCCCCATCCCTGGAGGTGTTCAAGACCAGGCTGGATGGGGCTTTGAGCAACCTGGTTTGGTAGGAGGTGTCCCTGCCTACAGCAAAGCAGTTGGAACTAGATGACCTTTAAGGTACCTTCCAACTCTAACTATTTTGTGATAAGGAAGGCCTCCATACTATCGTGTCCTACACATGATCCATGGACATTACCTGCCTGGGTAGGATCCCAATCTATTCAGCCCAGTGTTCCTCTCCAGCCAAATCCCAAAACAGAAGAGGAGGACACTGTGAGGAAGAAATAAAAAGCTTCACAACAGCTATCAGTTAAATATTCCATGACTCCTACCGTGCTTCCCTTCTTGGTGACACAATGAAGAAATAATTCTCCATAAAATCTTTTTGCTGCACCAAAGAACAACTTTAGATTCCCCAAATTATTTTAGGTAACTCTGGTTACTGTTGTCAAATAATTCTAGTCAGGTAAAAAGTCAAGAAAAGAGAGAAGAAAAATAAATTGATTTAAAAAAAAAAAAAAAACAACTTTTTTTTTTGGTAGTGAATGTGAAGTGACCCAGAAAATCAATTATTTGCTCTAATATAGAGCTATAATCCTCTCTAACAGTGAGAGTTTAGCTTAAGCTCTGAAGCACAAGGTTTAATATGCCTTCCAATAGTTTTATTGTCTTTAATTATGGTTTGTATTGTTATCCTTGATATCTGTATAAATAACCAATCCCTTTTTAATATGGTTTCCTTAGGGGATAAAGTACATGAGATGACACAGTCTGTGCCTTTGCATCTCTCTACCTGTTCCACAGTGAGAACTTCTGAGTCTGGGCCAATTTCAACCACATTTGATAGAAAAGTAGAGATACAAACTTATTAAGTCCTGAAAAGTTTAATTGTAAGAGTAGCCTGAAAGTAGAAGAGAGTCACCACTGAGCAAATGATGCCAGGAAAGCTGCACAGGAGGAAAACTTCACAAAGGTCCAAACAGGACAAAGATTTGACCAGCATCTGCAGTTTATAATACATTAGAGAATATGCCTGGGAAACTATTTATTTTATAATCTTGTTAAAGGCTGCACCTAGCAAGATTTGGTAGCAAGTTGTTCCCCAGATTAGTTGCACGTTGATAGTGCAAGGATGATCATACAGATGTTTCAGATATACCCTTTCTGTCTCAGCCCAGTTAGATAGCACATGGCTGATGGTAAAGGATGGAGACTATTCTGGATAGTTCTGAAAAAAATCCAGGGATTTTTTGAACCGTATGTGGTTCAGCAGAAGTCATTTTCATGGAATGAATTTTATGTAGACAAAGAAGATTATTTCTGCTGTATTTAGAAGACAGAAAAATCAGAGGGCCTGAAGAATTTAGGGTATATTGCATGTTCATTTGAAATCTGATTCATACTTTGTGCACTTTCTTGCATGCCTTCATTCATTTCACACCTGCCTCCTACGTCAGTCCCAACTGCACCTATTACATTACTGTTCTCCTGACTTCTTGTTAGCTTGCTCTCCATCTCTATTTTTAAATGCAGTGCACACATTTAGTGGGTACATGAGCAGCCTCAACAGAAGTTAATTTAAAAAACATACATTTGCATTGGAGGTCTCCCTTCTAAATACCCGCCAGGCCCAGTGCTGCTTAGTTTATATGAATTAATGACATCACTGCCTAAGGTGCAGCAGCTCTGAGAACTCATCTGCTGCACTGTAATGATTCCATTCTTATTACCCTGCAATGATTAAGGCCGTAAGTTGAAAAAAGTGTTTAAGTGCACGTTAAACATATGCTTAAGCCTTAATGGTGATAATAATAACAACACTTCCACTGGTATGGCTATAAAATAAGGGAGAGAAACCTGGATTACTTACTGGAATCATATGTTTTTATCCTAAATTAGAGTTCAGTGAAGGATGAGATGAGATTAAATAGCTTTATATTAGCTTCTGTAGTACTAAGTCTCCAGTAGTAACCACAGGACAGTGTTTTTAATTCTCATATTTTAAAGCTATTACTAAAAAGTAAACCATCTGATTCGACTTTCTGTTCCATCTCATTCACTTAGGCCTGTATCTTGCCCAGTAACTTGTGTTGGACTACGATATTTCTCCCTGGAAGGTGACTCAATTTACATTAAGTAACATCCATCAGGAAACGGAGACTCCGTCATTCCTTTCTGTAGTTTCTTAATCAGCTTCATTGTTAAAAAGATATGTGCCTTATTTCTAAGATTAACACATCTAGCTTTCATATCCATGATTCTCATTATCTGTTTTCTGGCAGATTAAACTGCCCTTTCGTATCTTGCATTTTCTCTGTTATGCAGCGTAATCAAAGTATTTCTCAGTCTTCTTTCATACAGGCTAAATAAACCAAGTTCTTCATTTCTTAAACCATCAGGCACTTCCCCCAAGCCTCTAATCCTTTTGGTGCTTCTCTTCTGTACTCCTTCCACACCTACAGCACCCAACTCAAAATGGGGGTCCCACACCACATGCCCAAATCTGATCTTCTGATCTGGGGGAGATCAGAGCTCCGATCTACTGTAAGTGACACTTCTGAAAGGTTCTCCCTTTTTTTTTCGTTTTTCAGACAAGCTTACTAAACCCAGATAATATGGACAGATATCAGGGGAAGGGAGCAATGACAGGGAGCAGTTATGCCAGCAAATAGGAAGGTGCGACGAGTACTTGCAGGGGTACAATCACCTGAGGGATGAGGAGCTTGTACCTCAGCTATGTGTCATCAGTCGGCTCCATCAGGGCAGCTCGCCTGAGGAAAACCTGGGCTGGCCAGTTATTGTAAATTACATCTGGCTAATTAAGCTTTGATTTACAGATGTCATTTTACATAGTCATTTTATACTCGGTAGAATGTGGTTTGATTACCCCTTACTGTTGCCTTATCTTCAATAGCTACAAATGCTATTAGCAGTTGTGCAGCAACTTATTCATTTTTAACAATATAACAATAAAGCCTATACCATGGTTAACCATGCAAGAAATGTCACTTGCAAATTATCATTTCCAATTATTCAGTATTAATTTAAGGGACACGGTTATCAGTCCAGTTACAATTCTTTTCTTTATGTGACCTTCCATTTAATAGCTAAAGATTTCTTTTCTTTTCCTCTTCCTTTTATTTTTTCCTTTCTTCTCTATTTTTGTTTCTCTTTTCTTTTCTTTTCTTTTCTTTTCTTTTTTCTTTTCTTTTCTTTTCTTTTCTTTTCTTTTCTTTTCTTTTCTTTTCTTTTCTTTTCTTTTCTTTTCTTTTCTTTTCGTTGCTTTTCGTTGCTTTTCGTTGCTTTGCTTTTCGTTGCTTTGCTTTGCTTTGCTTTGCTTTTTTTCTCTTCTCTTCTTTTCTCTTCTCTCTGTAGAATCAGAAATGGAGTGCTTATTTCTAAGAAAGATTTCATACCTCTTTTCCAAATGGCAAGTGTTACGAAATCCCAGAAATGGCCTAACCAAGTTATCGAGAGGAAACTGTTGTCTGTTTAGGAAAGGTTGAAAAGCTTATTTCTGTACTGTGTGAGATTCCAACAATTGATTTAACCGTCTAAAGATGACTGGCAAATAAACTGAGATTTTTCAATGGAGGAGGGAGAAAAAATCCAAAAAACCCCATCTTGTTGGGACAGCACTGTATTAATCAATTAATACAGCAGCTAAGAGCCACAGGCCACCAGCCCCAGAGATGCAGCTTCTCTTCTTCTGTCTACACTAGTTCCGGAGTGCCCCATCGTGGTCTCTGTCCCCCAAGATCTCTGTCACCACTCACAAATTTGCCTGTGATTAATTTGGTAGCGCCTCTCTACCCAGCAGCGCTGTAAGGTATCTAGGTCACGCTTCTAGCAGGGATAAAACCAGGCTCTCTCAGGGCTGAACCATGAGCTTTCACTTCCTAAATGACTGTTCAAACCAGTGGGCTATTAAGCAAGGGAGATAATGCACCACTGGCTAGGTTTTCAAAGCAAAGCAGCTAAAACGGCATTTTGTGAGGGCCCTGATCCTATTAGAATATTTTAGGCAAAATCTGAGAACACCCACATGGTCAGAAAACCAAAGTCCTTCTCCACCTAGCCCAGGATCCCAATGGGGATTAGGCAAAGGCCAGCTCTTCCACTGCTAAATTAAGAGGCTAAGAAGAAATGGGATATTTACTATCTGGAATTGCCTACCTTCCTCCAACGACTACAGAGGGAGCCCACACAACTGGCTTAGACCAAATGCCCAAATGTATATAAATAAATAAGATACAACCCCCATTTTGAGTCTCAGTTCCCCATTTATAAAGTGAGAATACTAAGATTACTTCCTTCCGTCACGGGGTTATGATTAGGATAAACCTAACTGAGAGTTTCTTTCACACTCTTAGGATGGGTTTAGGAAGTATCCAGAAGCAGCATTACTCTGGGGAAGGAAAAAAAAATATTAAAAAAATCGATTACTTTGCTTTAGGAAAAGAAGAGGGGATTCCTTCTCTATTTTGTGTTTAACTGACCAATTTTGCTGTCCTCTCTTCAGGCCCATCTTGTTCCTCGGGGCCAATGAGCCAATGCACAGATGTAGCGGAGCTGGAATAGCCTCTTCTCCCTTCCTTCACACTGATAGATTAGAGGACATTACTCACCTCTGTAACGGCCAGAGGAGTCTTTCCTTATCTACACAGGGAAGAGCCAGGGAGAACCTTATTTGGGTGCTCAGGGAGATTAAGACTAAGCAGATCTACAGGACAAGCTCCCATGAACCTGGAGAGATCTGGGAGAAGCAAGGGCAGCTCCGGCTTACGCAAGACCAGACCCAGCAGCAGCAGATGTTGCTCACCCATCAGCAAAGGGTGGTGGCAGGTCCCCTTCACGCTTTCTCAGGAAGTTTTGTATAAACATAAGCTCATTTGTGGTCACTGAGTTTGAAACGATTATTCCCACAAACAGACCAATAGAAAGTAGAAATAGACCGAATGCGTATTTTTCAGTTTGTGGTCTCCCCTGGGTTTAAATACAAAGAGAGAGTTAACAAAATGAGTGACAACATTACACCTGAAGACGATTAGGAAACAAGATAAGCCACCCCTGCGTTTATCTTTGACAGCCATTACAACATAGCCTAGCCAATATATAGTTCAATCAGTTCTGATGACACTTTCTTTCTCTTTTTATGATAAGGACCGTTAGGTTTAAATCCTGGCAAGTAAAACCAGCCTAGATATTGGTGGCAGTGATAAGAGTAGCTCTGCCTTTGGGCTAATAATAGTTGATACACCTATCGGTCATAAAGTGTTTTGCAAATGTTAACAAATTTGATTAACATTTTCTTCTAATTTATAAAGAGATTTATTGAGGTATTCAAGCAACCAGATGTGCCACCAGGCACTAATGGATTTTTAAAAAGTCCTTTGGGCATTTAAACTGCTCCTGAGAGTCAAGAGAGCACTTGAACCTATGTAGAGATCCTGCTAGGCAGCTACCACCTAGACACCAGGTGATTCATCTCTCACATACCCAGCTGAAGGCAGAAATATGCCTCACGCTGTCCCAAAACCCAGGAGCTTGTAGCCTGACTGCAGAACAGGAGGTCAGGAGGGTGGCTTTGGTCAGCACAGAACACCATGCTGGCACAGAGCTCTCCGCTGCCGATCCCTCCGCAATTAGCTCTATGTCACTTCACGTGGAATCCACTTCAGGTTGCCCAGGAACCTAAAACTGCTGCTCCTACAACAGGGGTTAAAGCCAAGTTAACACATTCTTTCACCAGTGACTCATTCCCACTTTTGTCCCAGCTTTTCAATTCGCTCTGGGGCTGGTGAGGACAGCAACGCTCCTTAATGAAGAGTGAATGAGATTTAAAAAGCACAGAATTGCATTGCTGTCCTAATATTTGTGTGATTTTAGGCTCCCTCAGTGTCCTGGTTTGAGCGACACAGGACTAATTTGTCTTCTAATGCTTGGGAAAACTGCACTTTTAGAAGACTCTAGTTTCTGAATTTGTGAAAATATTTCCTCTATAGCCAGCTATGGTGTGTAGGATTCGAGGTCTCAGTGTTTTCCAGCCTTGCCAGGTGTAGGGATGAGGAGGAGTGAGATCCAGGCACTTGAACCAAGCTGCCCACAGGATTATTTCATACCATGAACATTACATTCAGTATAAATTAGAAAGTTTGCTGTGTAATTTTGTCTAGCTTTCTCTCCCTCGATGGATGCGATCCTGAGAAATTCTTGCCCTGGTGCCAAAGCCCCGAGCCTTTCCCTTCCTCCTGAAGCCACAGCGTTCACAGTGTCCCACGTTATCTGTCCCCTACTGGGAGTGCATAGCTTCCTACTGATGAAATGGGAAGAGTATAATCCTTGTGGTTTTTATATTGGAATTGTGATCAACAGTAGATCTCTAGTATTATTCATGTTAATTTTTAAGTCTTATTTTATTAAATCTGTTTATATTTCAACCCTTGTGTTTTCTTGTTTCTCCCTGATTCCCTTTCCTGGGTGGGGAGAGGTCATCAGGTGATAGGATAATTGTCTAAATGACAATAAATTATTGTGGGTTTCTCAAACCATAACACCCAAGCAGCAGCATTAGCACTAATGAGCTGCACAAGGGCAGGTGTAAGGCTGGATCTGAGAACAGCCTGTCCTTTGAGATGCCCATTTGTTTTTGCAAGCTTCCCATGGCTGCCGTCAAAGAGCTTAGACTAGATGCCCAACTTCCAAGAACCTAAGAATAACTTTTATTCCTAGAGAATGAGTCAGTGAAAACCTAATGCAGCAGTTCACTCTTCTTCCACCAAATCAGATGCAGAAGGACTGAGGGGGAAACTAATTTAGCTTGTGTAGTTACACTAACACCCCAATAAACCTTCCCCAGATAGTCAGATTGAGTCCATTAATGCGTCAAGAGATTGCCAGGATGTTTACTGGTTAGCTAAGGCTAGGAAGGGTTTGGGGTTTTTTGCCAAAGAGCATGGAAAGAAGCTTATCTGTTCAGTTACTTTGAATTCAAAGGTAATTTGCCGTTCTCATTGCTATATATCAAGAGAAGAGGCAAATACAGAAACTGTCATTTATTCCATTAATGGAATTAAAAATGAATGTAGTTCAGAGCAGTAATCAATGCCAGGAGTGGATTATTAATCAATCCACAGTAGTGGATTATGACTTAACTAAACAATGTGACCTTAAATTGTCTGTAAGTGTAATTTCCAAAAGTCTCCCATGTACTGCAGAGTTAACATCTCTCTCTGAGCCCTCCTCAGGCAGATGCAGCTTTTAATCTGAAATCATGACTCCCTGCCAGTTTGACACCAGCAAGAAGACGCTGGGCTGGCGTACCTGGACACTCAGCAGTACTACTCCTTCAAATCTCGTTGGAAAGGAACGTGATCGCGGGTCTTACGTATCCGGAGGAAGTGGAAACTGAGCTATTTTACAGCAGCAGAGGAAGGGGGAACCGCCTTCATGTGGCATATGGCTTTGTGAACCTGTGCACAAAGTAAGAGCTTTGTGAAAGCACGTTGAAAGGCACTTCAATCCCACGGAGAAGCTAAGGCACATATCAGCAACATTCCATAGGATGTTTTTTAGCTGGCAAATCTCTGTCTCATGGTGGGTACAGGAATACAGTGTTGAACAAAGCATTGCAAGTAGGTTTTTCTCCCAAACCTAAATGAATGACAAAATATTTATCTCTTTTTCTTTGAGAGTTGAGCAATGCATTTTTGCATGAATCCATGGGAAAAATAGCCCAAGAGCTTTTGTCAGGTCATAAGCCTAGTATCAGTATCCTACATTTGTCCCAGTCAAACTGAGAAGATCCTAACCAGATAAGGTCATCTCCTTGGTGGATTGGTCTTGTTCAGGCATCGGTACAGACTAGGTCCTATTGCTGCATGATTCAGCTTTACTTGCCCTACAGAACAGAGACAAACATGAAAATTGTGGCTTATGGGCTGATGGACACCTTCAGAAATTTAGGCTCTCACCAAGGCTTTTGGCATGGCCTGGGTGTTGCTTACACATCTCTCACAATATGTGAACTCTCTTGTGTCTTATAATGTTGAGCTCATAATTATGGAGACAGTATTATGGGGTCTTTCTCCCCTACTTGGCTGTTTTTCTTCATGAAGCTGGTATAGATGTGCTAGTTCTGATACACTTGGACAAACTTGGTTTAAAAAAAGCTGGTTTTAAGGAGAGGGGGAAAGAGATACAGATGGGCACACAGGAAACGTGAATGCCTTGAACTTTCTTTCTGCTGCAAAAAATGGTAGAAAGGAATTAAAAATCTTATGAGATAGTTTGGGAACATCTACAAGTCCCAGGTCTTCAATCAAATATTTTATTTTTTTCATTGTATTTGAGGAGTGGCAGGCTAGACTTTAAAAAAGAATTTGCAGACCTACTGTAGCAGATGTATGAGATGTGGTAAAATGAGTTTACAAAGGTGGTGTTGCTCATCCCACCTCCCTCTGAGGAGGCAACAGCAAAAGCATGAAATCTACCCCACCAGTGATCTCAGTGAGGTGCTAATCTCAGAGCTCAGTAAATGCTATTTATGTATCAAAGACTTGCTGAGAAGAAACTTGGCTTTACTTCTTTTGTATGCTCTTAGTTCATTCTTTACCTCCATTTTTGGATGGAAATTTGCAATCCCAGAAAATCTCCAAAGTTAGGTACTCGGGTCACCTGCCTCATGGGGGATGGAATCTGACTTTTTTGTTTATGTTCAGGTCAGCCTCATTCTTAAAGCTGGAATGACTCAGATGCTTGTGCCAGTAAAAATTAATACTCTTTTCCCTTCTGGGCTTGGCCAGTGAAGGGTAACACTGGAGTCTTGGCAACTGGTCATTCCACGTGTGTTAATACAGTTGGTAGAAGAAAGCAAGTTCTTCTGAAGTTCTCTTACTTTTAGTATTTGTACGGATGACCAACTAGACACCTTAAAATATTCTGTACTAACCACAAGAATAATCAGAGAAAGTTCTGAAAAAAAGAAAAACTTTTTAAAAAGTGAAACAAATAAAAGAGAAGAAAAAGGAGAACTTATTATATGTCATGTGGTAGAGCTGGGGAAGGCAACACAAAAGCCCAGATTTACAAAGTTATCAAAGCCTCCAGTTGCTCTTCCAGATTTGTGGCTTCAGAGACCAATGCAGGTAGCATGAATTTAACTCAGATCATGCAAACCTCGGTCCCATGCCTTGCCCCAAAACCGAAATATCTCCCCAGTACTCCTCCTAAAGTGCCTATTACAAAGCACAAAATACATTCAGCCAGTTTAAAAAAAAAAAAAAAAAAAAAAAGAGGTCATGAAAACCAGGTGATCACATTCTTGGAAAGTGCAGCTGTTTCTTGTTTCTTCCTTCTGTCATTCACAGCACTGGATGGAGGAACACAAAGATCTATGGAAGCAAGCAGAAAGACTTTTGAAAGATACAAGATGGTGAAAAAGCCATCAGTTTGGAAATGAAGGCAAGAAAAAACTGCTGCTAGATCAAGATTTCTTCTTGAAAGACTCTTGGAAGACTACAAGTCAATCAATACCAATAGGTACATTTAAAAGATCCTTCAGAATACTTTTAATGCCTTAAAGCAACATTCAGGCTTTTTACCAACCTTCAAGTTCCATCTCTGAACTCACATCTATCTCACAGTCTAGAGAAAACCTCGTTTGATAATGAATAGGAAGACAGTGAGGCAAGGTTGCTGATAGAGCACAGAAAAGAATTGGTGCACACAGCTAATCTGTATTTATTAATTTTTTTATCTGGTCCTTTCCTCTACCCGTTCTGAGCAAAGAACATAAGCATGTATTAAAATGGAAGAAGATTAGCAGATTCGCTGGACTCTGGGAGGCTACACTTCTACTTAAGGTTGAACATGAGTCTAAAATTAAACTTAATCAAACCCAGCCAGATTTACAAAGGTTTTTAAATGCCTAAAGATGCAAACAGTGTGACCTCTCAACCCTTATTTTAAGTGCATCTTTTCTTTCCTTAATTTCTACCACGATGTTGTGCAAAGAAGACTGACTCAGTCAAATCTCTGCATAACTGCACACAGTACTCAGGTAGATAACGCTGAATTAATTTCAGGGCTGTAGCTGGGGTGGTCTCACCCCATCTTCCTTTCCTCCTGCTCCACTTCTAGTTACATCCTTCCACCACTGCCACAAGCTCCCAGGTCCCTTTCTGAGCCAGATCAGCTCTCCCAACTGGCAGAAAACTAACATGGCAATAAGAATAAGTTGTTTTCTGCCAGGTTATGGAACAGCAGTAACTCTCCAAAGGCTCCAGGGAATTTCAGCAAGTGAAGGGGCTGGATTATTTGATGCTGCCCAGAGATGGGAGGAAGGAAGCGAAGGGAGAGAAGGAAAGAGGGAATGCAATCGCCGCCTCCACTAGCCCTGAGCTGTTAGACTCACAAGCAGCAACACTACACCATGTGAAAAGCGAATTGTTCCTCACACCCTTGTTTCAGAGCAAAATTCAACCTGAAGAAGCTTTGTCTTTTGACAAAAAATAACCACAAAGTTCAAAGGGGTATCTTTTAATGTTTTTAGAAGATGGTGCTGAATAATAGATGTGGCTTCATGTTTGAAACTTTGCCTGTTTAAACATTATATGACCACAATCTTGTTTTTGCACTTGTAATTCAGTTCGAGAAAACAACACCAAGAAAAATAAATCTGGAAATGTTCATGAATGGCTATGTAAGCAACAAATACTTGCTTCACGCAGCCATTTGCATGTTTCTTTTGCAAATACTTGGTGAGTATAACAAACAATACCAAGTGAGCTGTTACTGCAGGGACTGGATATTTCTAGATGGATATTTTATCAGTGCTCTCTGGGAATTTGCAACCAGACTTAGCAAGCTGCTGTACTTCAACATGCATCAACATTTGCATATGGTGCTTCAATCATTTTGGCAGACTCAACATTTTCTATAAACTGATGGAAATAAAATAGTTTCTTCCAACTAATTACTCAGCTACTGTACTACTTAATACAACAAAGTGTCACATGTAAGCCATAATTTGATTTTGCAAGATGCCCAACAAAACTTTTATAACACTTTTCCTCATCCTCAAAAGGGTTTCCGAATTACAGAAGAGATCTTATTTTGTCTGTCCTCAGTGTATCCTGGTGGATGTTTTCACAAGATGAGACCCGAGAGGCTTGTCAAATATTTTCCGGACTTTCAAGGTTAGTTTTTATATTTATATTTGCTATTTTCTGCAGTTTTAAGGATGACCACTCAAGCCTATTGAACTGTGCATCCCAATAGTTAGACGAGAGTGCAGCTTGCTGCAGCTCCTAGAGGTCTTGGCACAGGACATGATGGTAGCCATCAGGCCGAGCACCCACCGCAGCTGCAGCTCATCATCTTCCTAGAGTTTACATCAATCACTTTTAAAAATCAGACAAAGCAACTTTAAAGAAAAATATGCAAGATCCTGAGCTGGTGTAACCCGGTAGTGCTTCAATTACTCTTGCAGCTTTCTTTATAACTGTAGGAAATCCACTCTTTAAAAAATAATAGAATATCCTACTCTGTAAGGCAGAAAAATTCCTACTTCAGAATGCAACAAAGATGGCCTTCATTTGTGTCTGACCTGAGCAACGATTTTGATCTGCCTTCTGAAACCAAGTTTCAGATGTAAAGCTTCCAGATGAAGCCGCGCCAAAGGGAAAGAGGAGGGGTTACGTTTTTCAGGCAGGGAAATTTACTTCTTGATGTTCAATCCATGTATAGTCCTTGAACAATGGGTTGACTTTTTTTTCTCCCTCTGGCAATTGAATCATGTTGTACTGTAAATAATGTGCTACAGTGCAGCCCTCCCCCTTTCTAAGGAAAGAGAAAAAGGAAAAATATAAACCTCTCCCATAGCTGGCTATGCTGATATTATTACTCATTGACTGCATCAACATTGGTCTACATTAGACACTTGTCAAAATCCCTGCCAAGAGAAAGTTTTCTTTTTCATCAATTTATTTTTAGTAGAGCAGCTGGGAAATCCAATGACTGACTGAGTGGAGACCTGGAGGAAGGTGCAGAAAGCTGCTTTTTCAAAACCCACTTCAGGTTCCCTCTGCCTACAAGTGAAAACACTCCCTGGGATTTTATCTTGACCAGGCTAGGCAAGAATAACCCTTTTCTTCCCAGGATGCTGGTATTTTTCAAGTTCTAAACAAAAAAAGCCCAGTTAACTTCGCTGGTCAATTTAGCAGTCACACCTACCATGGTTACACAGGTGAAGGAGATGATGGACAGTTCAGGTCACCTCCTGCCGGGGTTTTTTGCAGTGTCACAGAGACAACTAGCCATTGGTCTTGAATTAACCACCATGTGGTTCTTCTCACTTGCTGCTTACTAGGATAAGGGAGCAACACAGGGTCTGTCTATGCTCAGTGGAGAACATGGAACCCCTGAAAGGTTAGTAAGAATGCCTCTCAGCCATTCCATTTGGGATGAGATACTCATCCCAGGGGAGTGCCTGTTGCTCCCCATCAATTGTAGAGACCACTGAGACATCTAGCTCTACCTGGGCAGAGGGTTTCACTCTGAAATATGTCTTGATGTTGTTGTCCTTGTGTGGTGTCAAGCGATTGTAGCAAAACCATCATTTTGCTCTGCAACAGTGAGAGAAAACTGGTGCCTAAAAGTGATGCAATAAGAACTGCTTTTCATGTACTCTAGGTTAAGAATATTTGGCTTCTTAGGCCAGCAAAAACTGAAAAACACATTAGCCTGGTTTGCTGCTACTTATGTGAGTTCTCCGGTGTCTAATATCATTGTTGAGTTTAGACCAATGTCTTTCTCGTTGGGGTAATGTCTCGGAGAGAGCACTCTTTTCTCAGCTTTTGCAGGAAAGTACTTTGAGCTAATATTCCTCTTCGTTCCTCCTTTCACCCAGTTTAGTTTAAATTAGCAGGCAAAGAAATGAGCAGCTCACTGACAGGGAAATTGAATAATTTGTGTTTTCTTATAAAACTAAGCATTTATATTTTTTTTTTACCAATAAAAAAATAGATCAACCAAAGGGACAAAATAACTCATGAGAGAAACCCAGTTTCTGAAGTGAAACCCTTCAGACAGACCAATTTTATTTACAAACTCCCAGGCTGCATTGCAGTTCTCCATTCTTTTTCCTTCCCTTCCCAGGACCCAAAACCCCAGATGTAGTTGACCAGCTATCAATTAACCATGTATACTATTTATGTATCATGGTGGTGCAGAAACCACAGCCCTGTACTGGCAGTTACAGGGATAAAGGTCCCATGGCAGGAACAATGAGCCAAAATAATGGCTCTCATAGGCAGAAGAATATCTTCATTTGTCAACATTTTTGTCAATACAGATGGAAACTGCCAATAAGTACCACAGGACCTTCCATGACAACTCAGAGATCCAGCAGAAGGTTTCCATACCTCTTCCATACGTAGGTCAGGATGTTATATGTGCACAGAATAACTGAAATGAGTTAAATGTGATTAATTAACATATATGGACTTAGTCCTTTCCAAGATAACCTAAATCGACCTGACAATTAGTGTAGTTTTACTTTCTGTGTCAAGTTTGGGGAAAAAAATCTAAAACTTCTGTTTTGTGAGGTACTGGGCTCTATTTGTGAAGATCTTTTCAGAAATGCCCTCCATTTCCATTCAGAGAGTGGATAGATACTTCAAACAGAAACAGAAAAGATACTTCAAAAAAGATATTACTTTTTTTCTCCCATATTTAGTTGATACAAGCTTCATCTGAAGTTTTAAGCACTCATGTAGGGCCTAACAACACTTGGATTTATATGTGTTTAATTAGACTGTTAAAAGTCTTGGGGGTAGACAAAACTTTGGTTTCTCAGAATCTCTGGTGCAGTGAATCAAATCTACAGTGTCAATGCGTCCATGTGATGAAGTAATTTAAAAAAAAATATACAAACAACTTTTGGTGAAATTACTGGGACAAGTGTTTTTAATGGAAGTATTCATTCAGTGCTGTAATAATAAAAATTTCAAATAAATCCAAGTGAAACATTAAGCAGAACTTCATCTATATGTAGGAGGAAAGCCCCTGGGGAACACACTGTGGTTATGCAGCATTCAAATAGACAGGACATTAAACACACACATACAATAACGCAAAGTTAAAATATTGTAAAGACCGTGCCATAAACCTGCCAGAAATCAGAGAAATTCAGAATAATGATAATTCACTAGAGGCTTGATTCTACTCTCGGTCATGCTGGCTTCACATCACTATCTGGCACTTGAGATCCTATCAATTCACACCAGTTTACAAAGAACCGGGTTCTGCACTATTAACAGTTGATGTCCTGCTACTTAGCTATAACCTCAGGTCCATATTTACCATTGAAGGGGCATTTTCATTTCAAGCCCTTGTTTTGATTAGATCGCTATTTGGAGAAAAAAAGACCCTGTGTGTGCAACATTTCATGTGGTCCTTCAGTCCCTGAATTATTTTCATTATTAAAAAGTGACACGCAGTTCAAAACATTTTCCATGAGGACTCTGAGGACCTGCAGAGACATAATGGTTGGACACCACGCCAAGTAAGAGTATTTGATGAACTCAGAAGGGTTACTCATGTGGCTGGGCTTCAGTTTCTAGAGTACTGAAGCCTTCAAATGTGCACAGGGTTGTATAAGACACCATTCCACATCCCACCTCGCAATGGATGAACAAAGCATGTAGGTGACCACGGTTCATGTGGAAGACAACGCAGCATTCTCAGATCTGTGCTTCAAGACTGTGAGGCTTGTTGAAATTTCCAGGGGCTTTGTATTGGGTTATCACTCAATGGCAACAAACGAACAAGCCTTTAGTCGTTGCATGTTGTGGCACACAAATGGCATCGTTATCCGTGCGTGTGATGCAGAGAACAGGCAGGCTGCCCTGATGACCAGCTAGTCTCCAACAGGCTGGTGCTACGAGCCAGTTGGAGAGTAAATGGAAATAGTCAATAGCTACAAAGCAAAATCTGTTGGACAGGGATCTCCAGAATGATGTTTCCCTCTAAGTCCTAGCTGTATATTTTTTAAGAAGGGAAGAGCTTAAGCTCTCTTGACTGCGGGCCTGATCCAACATTTAATTTGTCAGCAGGAATTCTTGGTGGACTTTGGGCTAATTTTAATGCATTTCTTTCTCCTTGGAGGCCCCCATTAGTGAAGCTGAAGGTACCTGGATATGAGTTCACAGGACTAGGAATCCCTGCGTGGAAGTTTTCTAGCTACATGAAAGTGATGTACTGCCCAAACTAATATGTCTTGCTTCTCAGCATATGCCTTCAACAGATCTTATTAGCTTGGGCAAAGCTCCATCCTAACGTGATTTCTGGCTTCCAGTTCAGAGCTGGCCTACATCCAGCCAGCTTGGAGTGTAGGCAAAATGAGCTTCATCCATTTGTGCCCATCTATGTCAACGTGCCCTAACCAGGAAGCTTTGAGCTAAGCCATCCTAACTGTCAAAGTTCTTTGAAAACAGCCGGGATTTTTTTCTGCCTGAGAAAAATCAAAATTGTTTCCATGTGTAAGAGTGACTTGTGGTTTGTGATGAAGAGGCTCTGCCAAATTAATGGCCAGCCAGTGATTAAAAGCCACTTTCCGTTCACTGTACTGAGAGCCAGTGTAAAGTAGCAGCTGGATTTTTTTATTGTGCTACAAATTTAAGAATCTTTTTTTTTCTACTATTATGAAATGCAAAATTCTGGAAAAAAGACCTCTATGGTTTATGTATTTCTAGAAGTAAAAACTATTACTTGTAGGCATGAGACATTTATTATTAATTCTGGAGGGGCCCTTTGTGAACAAGTGCCTCTTGTTCAGGAGCTGGAGTTCTACACCTGCTGTCAAGCAAGGCTTTTGGAGGAAAAAATGCTGGGGAGAAGAGATAAAAGGGGAAAGCTCCTTATTGAACATGATGAGTGCTCCCAGAAGCTGTTGTGTTCTTTCGGTTCTTAAGGTGGAATTTTTCAAAGTCATTTTTGGTGGAACACATCTTTCCTTGGTTTGGTCATCTAGAAGATAGAAATGGGATTCAGCTCCAGACAGAGACACCCAAATTGACATGCCTGTATGTAGATGCTTATATGTGAATTGTGGGCTTAGTTCAGCTGCTCACACATAGATGTCCACTATAATTTTAGAAGTTGTAGGCCACCCAAGCCATCTATACATCTGATAGAAAAGACACAACCTGTGGGAAGCCCATGCTTCAAACAAACAAAAAATACCATAGGGTACTTAAAAGAGTACTGGCAGCAGTTTTTGGCAACTGAATTGAAGTACATATAAATTCACTATGGTAAATGGAGAGCAGGGATGTGATTCAACTGCCTAAACATAGACATCTAATGTCATCTGAGACAATCTAATATATCCAAGTTTCCATGTAGGAAGTGTGGCATGGTACCTGCAGCCAGGATATCTGCTGGAGGTGAGGCCAGATCCACTAGGATGGCTCAGACAGCAATGAACACCAACTAATCTGCAGACCTAGAGGTATGTGGCTGGCCAAATTCATCTCCTGCAGAGTGAAATGAAACATAAGCTCCACAGACTGTCTTCACTACATCTCCATTTACTCTTAACAGAGATAAAGTACCTACCTCACATGTAGACTTCCAAAATTTCAGTCTCTAACTGAATCCTGCCCTAGACATCCCAAATAAATTATTTACTCTGGCTTCTATTAGAGTCATGAAGTGAGACAATGGGTGATTGACCCCACTTATCTTGGACTTCTGCCTTAGGATGGGATGAATCAGTCTCCAGAGCTGCCTCCACTGAACAAAGAGTAAGCCTACCCAACCAGATTAAATGCATTGCCTGACTTTTAGATGACTGAACAGACCACTCTGTCCACTGGCTTATTTTTACTTTCACTGGTATCAGCGTTTACTAACTTAGTGGAAAGACAGCCCAAGTCTGAGCATTTCTGGGAAGCCGACCTCTAATATCTTAGAGTTCACTAATGTATCTGTCTCTCCCTCATCCAAGAAACCTGTGTCTCAGAGGCTTCTTGAGCCAGAAATGTATCTGTGTAATCCACAGCCCTGGATGATCTTTTCTTTCACAGATGTGTGCGGTTGTTTATTTGATCCATATAAACTTCTTAGTAGCCAGACAATTCACAGCAGCAAGGAATTCCACTGCTCAGTGACACAACAAAAAAGGAACCTCTTCCTTTTGTGTGCTCTGAAGTTGTCACCTGCCAGTTTCATAAGGACGTCTACCAAAGACCCTTAGAAAACATAGCTCAGCTATGTGTTAGTTTAATACAGAATTGCCCTATTAACTCTAGCCAAAGTCTGCTGGGTGACTTCATCGAAGTTGTCATTGTTCATATTGAACCTGAGCATTCAGGGCAGAAGGAGGACAAATTTCTCATTGTTTCTACTTTGGACCCTCCCAGAGGAAAGGATTCACTTTATATACAAGGAAATTCAACAAAATATACCAGTGACTCATACCAGATGCACCAAAGTTGTAATGATTTGCATTATGAAATCAAGCTCTATGGCTTTGCTCCAACTCAGATTCATGTGATTTTTCTTCTATTCCATAAAATGCGGTCAGAAACCTCATATAAGCAAGTGCTGTTGTGATGCCCGAAATGGGAGAAAGTTGGAGGAGAAACAAGAGAAAGAGAAACAAGATTGCTTTCTAAAAAAAGAAAAAACACTCTGAGACTTACTGAATTTATGTGATTTCTAGTGAAACTTTCACCTTAGTGTGCCTATACCTTATAAGGTACTCTGCATATGTGCATGTGCACATAAAATCACTTCTCTCAGCTCTATCTTTATGCAGAGACAGGAAGGATGGTTTTGTGGTTGAGAGAGTGATGCGGGACTCGAGAGATCTGGGTATTATTCCTACACACTTCCTCTGTGATTTTGGGCAAGACACATCGGTCCCAATCCTGAAAACACCAATGCAACTACTTAACTCTGCTGTCATAAGTAGTGTCAGTGAACAGGACAGATTAGACATGGAAAAGCATAGGCAGCAAAGAGGCTTTGATCTTTCCATACTTTAGTTATCCTTCTGTGAAACGGGGTTGTAAATTAATCCTCCTCTCGCTATCCTATTATTGATTCAACTTCTAAGCTCTTTCCAAACCCCAACCCTTTTCTTATGCATTTGCACAATGAAGACATCGTCTCAATTGGCTTTTGTAGGACCACATAAGATGGTCATCAGAGGTCCATGATATTTCTGTTGCTCCTCTGTTTTGCGTGCTCTGGATCCTATGCCCTCTATTTCATCCAAATTTTCTTCTTTTTGGTGTTTCTACCAGGAACAGAGATGACTCAAGGAATGCATAGTGCAAGGGCAAATATTTCCTAGACATCCAACACTCACACTTTTTCTTTCAGTATTCAGGACTAAGTAGACAAAGTTGTGTGTCTATTTGTTTTGGTTTTCTTTTAAATCATTATTTAAATGGCTGCAACAGTGCCTGCCTTATGTTTAGTTTAGAAAGTACATTACATCAGTGGTTGTTTTTCCAGTCTTGCGTTCCTCTAAATGTCCTTTTAGCCCTTTCCTTGTCTGCTTTTTTATAAGCAAGCTCGGAAAGAGGAAACGTTTGAGTTACATTACGAGCTGTTCAGTCTGGCTGGGAAGTAGAGCTATTGTCACTCAGCATGGTTTACTCACTTAGACTTCCTCTACGAACCAACAAATATTTGGCAGTGACTCCAGAGCTGGGTTAATTGTTAGTAATTCGTGGCCTCCCGATATATGTCATCTGGATAATTATTGCAGTCTACCAAGATTTAAAAAAAGGACAACAGCTAATAGGCTAAGTCCAGAAAATAAAGTTTTTGTCAAAGGGAGGCCTTGTTTTGGGCCATATTCTGGCTACTGTGTTTTGTGATGCTGGGTGCACACAATCAGAAAGCTCACTGGTTCTCCCAGGAGGGGAGACCCTTGAGTGGCCATAACCATTGTGGAAGCAGCTCCCACCATCCCCATAGACAGGGCTGGGGGCAGGTCCAGTGGTCTTCAGTTACTGTCTGCAACCGGTTCATCTCATGCTCTGAGGTTCTTCTGTGTGATAAGACGGGTGTGTGTAACTGCCCTTGGATCAGCCAGCACAAAACCCACTTCTCTTTCTGCTCCATCTTGTTGAAATTTCAGCTGCTCTGTCACCTTGCTTGGCCCCTCCACTGAGAGATTCCCAAACACAGCAATACACATTGGATTGGATGGATTTTAAAATGTAGCCATCAGTCCAGTGGCAACAAGACTGAGAATGAAGGCCTACACTCATTAACATCAAAGGCAAAACTCCCGTTAACTTCACTGGGAGGGTGACTCCACTTATTTTCCCCAAAACTGTGTTTTCTGCATTATACCCAGCCGGTCTAGTCCATCCATAAGGGATGAGGTGACAGAATAAGAAATCTCTAATAATTTTAATGGAGCTATTTTTAGCCTAACCAAAACAATGGTCTGTCCACATGCCGATATTCAAGCCCAAATATAGCCCGTCTAATGCTAATATTGAGTAGCAATGTGGTATCATTTGGTAGATTACTCAGTAAATGTGAAATAATTGCAAACTGATTTCAGGTTTCGTTTGGAGACACTCCCCTTACGCCTTCTCCTGGTCTACTCTCCTTTCATTCTTCCTGATAAACTCACATCAATCTCCCACAACGCCAACAAAATGTTTCCAGTAAATGCACAACATTGTCACGAATTCTAATGCTAAGTCTAACTTTTTTGACTTTCTGGCTACATATTTTGCAGTAATAACAACAAAATGCAGTCACCTCTGAAGAAGAGCACGTCAGCTGTTTTAAGAGCACCAAACAACGCTGCGGAGGTCTGTAACCCACCCTCTGATATTCTTTGCTGCATTTTCCACCACCCAACATTTCTCAGTAATGGAGGTCAGGACATTAACTCTGATTGAAACATCAGGGGGAAAAATATGCAGGCAAAATGTTTGTATCTGGACTGGAATATAAACTAAACCCTGGGAATAATAGACTCTCCAACTAATTGCAAAGCTTCTTGTCATTTTATAATGCAAAGTTACACCAAAAAAAAACACTATTAACTAAAAATAAGACACTTTGCAGCTCCCTAGCCTCCAGTAACCAAGGATCTCAAATCTCTTTATAAACACTATAAGCATGAATTAATTTAGACTGCTAACAGCTCTGAAAAGTAGGTACTATTAATCCTTCTTAATGTATAGGTAAAGAGAGGCATCGAGTGATGAAATGAGTTAGTCACTAAGTGAATCAGTAGCTGATCCAAAAATAAATAATTCTAAGTAGCTTTGCTCTCTAAAATAAACAAGCTGGAAAAGAGAAGGTATGGGATGGCAGGGCGTGGAAATGAGAGGACAAGGGATAGCAGGGAATTATAGTAAATTATATTGTACGAAGGCAGCGCCTATTAAAGCACCAAACTAATACGTCATTATTAAAAATTTCTTTCCCAAAATTTAAGGGATTTTGAGAGATGGATCAAATTGCATCTGCTTTATCTGTTCTTAAATGAACATTTTTCTTCTGAGCTTTCAGTAGGGAGAACTTCAACAGGAAAAGCAGAGGGGGAAAAAAAAAAAACAGCTCTCCAAGAATACTTTTAGAGGGACAACCAAGGCAAAATGCACGGGAGAAGCAGGACATGCTATCACCTCTCATAGGTTGCCTTCATCATTTAGTGAAGTCATCTAAGAGTGCACTTTCATGACAGTTTAGTTGACCTCAAGGACCATGCTATGAGTATCGGCTTTTGGGGAATCCATTCAGGCTTCGCCTCTTGTTGATACATGAAGTGTCCATCCTCCCCTTCTGCCTGTGATGAGGTAGAAGCAGTGGGTCCAACTTCCCAGCTACCAGCTACAAGGCCACGTCCACCACTCATTGGAAATGTTCTGTTCCTATTTCAAAAACTAATTTTACCTTGTCCAGAAGGAAAGGCAGGGGACGGGATTAGCTCCAGCAGCTCAGTGACAGATTCATGCAGGCAGCCTGCTTGGAGAAGGAGGCAGTAACTCTGGAACTGATTAAGAAGTGACATTTATAGGTTTTGAAGGAAATCACAAGCATTTCAGCAAGACCACACAAACAATGACCAGGAGAGAGGCACCTGTGTTTAACTGGGGTTAGTAAAGGATCCCTTAAAGGACATGTTTCCCTCCATAAAAACTACTGAACACAACTGTATTTCAGGTCTCCTAAGAGATGCTGTTCTAGCATCGTGCTCCCTCCTCACCTCAGAATAAACAGCACAAGCAGCATGGGTTTCAACTTCCCTGTCCAACCCTTCCCAGCCACCCCACCCTGCAACTGACACCTTCTTGAGTTGAGACAACAGTGAGGTCTCCACACTAGTTTCATCCTTGGGTTAGCTGTTGTGACGAAGAACAAGAGGCCTTTTCACCCAGGCAGGTGCAGAGAGACCCAAGTTTCTCAGCTTAGGCTCAGAGCCAGCTCCAGTTTGGGCTATAGGTTTTGTAACTCATCCAGAACACGATGCTGACTGCATGACACAGCTTCAGGCTCAGTTCTTGCCCCTCATCTTGGAGCAGGGCAAAGTGATCTCACATCTGTGGGTGTGCAGTGGGGATCTGGGATTCCTGATGCTCATCCCAGAAGAGGAGCTGGGAGCGGGACAGCCTGCAGATGCCACACTGCTCTCCCTCTTCACAAAATAGCATCTAGAGAGGAAGGGAAGGTCCAAAACCAGCTTGATCCAGCTCAGGGGTCCTCAGGAGGCATCACACTATTGGGTGAGCAGAAAGGCTGAAGAAAGGAAAGGTTTGAGCAATGCAGACTTGATGAAGGCTGCCTGTGCCCACTTCAGCAGAGGAATGCAGATGACATGGACCCTCCCTCCTCGACTGACTGGCTGCTGTGTACAGGATGTTTTGTTCTTTTCCTTTCCTGTTTTCTCTTCTTTGTGGGACAGTGTTTTTGTTTTGTTTCTTTTCTCCTCTTCTCTTTCCAAACCACAGCTCAAGCCAACATAAATTATTTTTTTATGTATTACTTTTTTTAACTCTGCTTCTAGGCCAAGCTTCCTTTCTCTCTAGGAAAAAGAAAAAATTTTGCTCTTCATTTCTTTGTCTCCTCCACTCAGCATCCAAGGGTGGTGCTGAGTTTGTGATCCCTGAATGTGATCCCACAGCAGAGGTACAGCAAGGAAGATATTTTGGATCAGACAGTGTGTTTTGCACCCTGCGCAGCGATACAAAGCTACATCTGTTTTGGGTTGTAAGGCTTGATCAGGCTTGATGATAGCAGCTCCATCACTACACTCTCCTTGGTCACCTCAGTTGGCTACAGAATTGGCACAAAGGACCTAGCTACCCAGAAAGACCCCAGCTCGAACCTGATGGTGACATCTAACTCTGCTTCACCTCTGTCATCCAGATTGTCTTGGGTGAGCACACTCTAGGACACAAAGTAGACTCAAAGCATCATCTTTCAGAGAGCACTGAGGTGGCTTGCTAGGTCCAGAGCCATCCCACTCAATTTTCGCCACTGGTGTGAGCACCTCCCTCTGTCCTTCAACCAGGTCCTTCTTATATTCACTTATGGAGAATAGAGACAGGCTGAGAGATCTTCAGTTGTTCAGCCTGGAAAAAAGAAGACTCCAAGGAGACCCTATTGTGGCTTTCTAGTATCTGAAGGGGACCTACAAGAAAGCTGGAGAGGAACTTTTTACAAGATCATGTAGTGATAGGACGAGGGGTAATAGCTTCAAAATGGAAGAGGGTACATTTAGATTAGATATCAGGAAAAAAATTTTCACTATGAGAGTGGTGAGACACTGGAACAGGTTGCCTGGAGAAGTTGTGGATGCCCCATCCCTGGAAGTGTTCAAAGCCAGGTTGGATGAGGCTTTGAGAAACCTGGTTTGGTAGGAGGTGTCCCTGCCCACAGCAAAGCAGTTGGAACTAGATGATCTTTAAGGTCCCTTCCAACCTAAAAAACTCTATGATTCCATGTTTCTATGGTTAGACAGGTTAGGCCTCAGGTTTGTAGTCCAGATGATGGGAAAGCAGTGAGCATAATCTGAGAGTGGATTTCGGCACAGCTCCACTAATCCACTTGACATATGCTCACAGTTTCCTCCACCTGAGAGAAGGGCACTGCTGAAAAGCTGTGAAACACATAAAAACAGTATGCAGGTTATCAGTAATTCCTGGCTGGTTTGTCCAGGCTCCATAGGTTAGTACAAAACAGACAACTGGGACAAGTATTGTCTTGGATGTTCGTGTATTTTCTGACCCTCGGTAGGGTAAAGATCACAGGAATTACCTCTGTGTCTCCACCAGGCACAGGTGGTCCCTTATGGCCTTTCCCAGGCACTAAGAAACACATGGAACAGTCTCTCAGGCTATGGCAAAAAAAAAAAAAGACAGATATAAGGGCAGACACCTACAGGCACACAGAGCAGCAGAGAGCACAGCTTGGGTATGGAGACAGGAGGTTGTCCCCATCTCCACATGGGCTGGCTGCAGCTCTCTGAAGAACTTTGGCATTTTGGTGGCAGCTACCCTTCCCCCTAGAAACTGATGGAAGTTTTCCCTTTCTCTCAGCTCGCAATCGTCCTTCAGATCTGAAACATGGCCACTCCTGACCCCCTCCCAAGGGTGGCCAGAGAAGGAAAGGGACATCTTGCCTCACCCCTTCCATCTCCTCGCTCCCTAACTCGCATGGCAGTATTAAGCATCCTGTTCTCATCGTCGCAGTTCATATTAATGAACGAAACAACCTCCTAGAACAATGGGCCTCCGTGATATCTTGACCACCTGGTGTTTTTTTATTAGCTTCGCAGGCAGTACCATTTTTTTCCGCCCCGTAAAAGAATTAGTCAATCCACGAGTGTAGCTCTGGCTTTTCATGCTGCCACGGGAAGGGGTGTGGGGCGGGAGGGAGGGGGGAGAAAAGGCACCTCTTCCCCAGCGAGTGTTTACGACCTGCTTTGCCCCAGATGCCGTCACAAATGCTGCCAGATGAACCCAATCCCACGCATCCCTTTCACCTTCAAAGCCGAACCTCTGCGTTTCAGTGCACGGGGCAGCAAGCGAGGCTTCCGCGAGGCGCAGGTCGCACCACAGGGATGAGCTACAGACCGTCAACGCGAGAAGTCGGTCTCGATGCTTCGAGCGTAGACGTGAGCACAAAAGCCCCCCCCCACCACCACCACCACCACTACCATCTCAAAGTGCCAAGATCAGCAGTATTTCTCAAGCCTGTTTTGAAGGTGCTTTTGAGTCTTCCCATGGCGAGGCAGATGCTGCTGCCTATCGCCATGACCACAATATATTAGCTCCAGTAGCTTTTCAGCGACTCAGCTTTGCCACAGCTTCCTGCTTTTGAGCATACCCTCCGCGCTCGGCTGGAGCTCTGCCAGCCACCAGCTTTCACTCAGCCTTGGTTCAACCTAGTACCAGAGCTGGGGTGGTGGAGAGGTAGGGGGGGGTGGCTTTTTGTATTGGAAAAAAAAAAAAAAAAAAAAAAAAAAAGTCCAAACCCAGCACCTGAAGACCATAGAACTGCTGTTTCCGATGAAACCTCCTGGCTCTGGTTTTAGAGACAGTTCACAGACCTCCATGCATGGGTAGCTCTAGCAAATGTGTTCCTAATTATTGACAGCTTGTGTCAGGAACCTTCCCTTCTCCCTCAATAGATTGGCTAAATCTTTGCTCGTTTACACCAAAGGCAAACTTAGGTTGAAAAGAGAAGAGATGAGTAGGCTCTGAAGGAATACCCACAGTTATTTTTGTAATGCATTTAACTAATTGGCAGTGCTGATCTACCCATCATCCCAAGTGAAGGTGAGCCCTTGAGCTAGGTCTACAGTTAGGGCTTGCCTTTGCTGCTGAAAAAGCTGTGTTTGGGGTTTTTCTCTTAACCTCAGAATGACTGAGCTGCCTGAGTTATCCTGAGGTGAAACTATAATAAAGAGACAGCATTTTCTTTTGACTGGGGTGAATTTGCTGAAGTCAGTCCTCCATCCCTGAACCCCACCTCACCATGAGTTTACCTTGGGGCAAAACTGAAGGACCTCTCTTCCCTGTATTTTTGCCCTGATTAGTCAGGTGAAGCAGCTTGGCTGGGCTTTAACATGTTTTATCTAATGCAAGTTTAAAATCCTAAGGACATCAAGAAGGGCTTTACCTTAGGCTGGGAACCAAAGAGTTGCGCAGTGCCTGACCTAAAACTTCATAACTATGCTAAAATAACATATATAGAAATGTGCTTAAAAACCCCAGGATTAGACATGTCTTTGCCACATCTCCCTTAACAGCAGGGCTCAGTAGAAGGAGGGAGAAACGTATTTTTTCTAGCACTGGCTTGTTTTATGACCCTGGGCAGTACTTTCCCCATTATTTTTCCCCCTTGCTGTCTTTATCCCTACAGCTGAGAGCTCTCTGGGGCAAGGACAATGTATCATCACAGGCAGGACCTTAAGCAAGGCTTCTTATGCCATGGTGGTGTAGCAAATTACTCAAGATGACGGTTGGGTAACTGAAGTATGGTGCAAATTGGTGTCCTCATGTGTCACACCCACGCCCACAGCGGTGGTTTGACGTGTATTAGGGACTTACCTCGTTTGCCCCTGGTGACCCTGCAGGTGAGTGCAAAGCCAAGCTTTTCACCTTGACTTTTGGTCTAGGTATGTGAGCAAAGTAGGAGTGAGGAACCTGTTCCACCTTCTTTATTTTGCAAAGGTCTTTCTGGCTTCCCCTATAAGAGAAGGTGTTCTGAATGCTGGGTTATATGCAGGACCTATGCTTTTAAAGAAGTTTTGTTTTTTTCTAGAGGGGCATTTTGTCAGCAGGAAAGCAACACAATAAGGACAGAATTAAAGGTGGCCAAGGTTACACCAGATTTTTGCAAAGAAATGGTGCTCTCTCAGTGATTGCTTGAAAGGAAAGCATCACAGCAACATTTGTCACTCCCCTGTGATCTCTCCCCATCAACAACTATCAAAATAGTTCATTGGCAGAAAATATGCAAACTCAAGTGAATACTAAGTAATGTTCACCAGAGAAAATGCAAGGATTTGTTAGTAGTGAATTTATTAGAAGTAATGCTTGCACAAGGAGGCCAGGTGTGAATTTGATCTCTATCAAATGCTATCGATGCTCTCATAACTTCAGCTGGGGGCTGTGGTACCCCAAAGAGCTGCAGAGCTACTAATATATGACGTGGCACTTAGGGACGTGGTTTCATGGTGGACTTGGCAGTGCTAGGTTTACAGTTGAACTTGATGATCTTAAAGGTCTTTTCCAACCTAAACGATTCTATGATTAAGTGCATTATGTCAGAAGAGCTTATACTTCTGCATCCATAGCTACTGCCCATACCAGCGTGTAGCCTTACTTTGCTATGTCTTTGTCCACACAAGAGGACTACTGCTTTTAAACATACGTGTTTCTAAAAAGAGAAGTAGAGTAATTTAAAAGCCTTCAAGGCTGGTAATCCCCAAGAGGTGCTCTGTTCCAGTCAAGGAACAGACAATGGACCATGTGACCAGTTTGTTCAATCAAAACAGTTTTAATATTGAATGAATGAAACAAAGAAATGTTAGAATGAAAGAGAGATTCAAAATAAAAAATTGCTTTGCCAGCAATTCCAGATGAGATAGAAGTAGGCAAAACTCACTGCTTAATATTATCCTAGGATGGAGCAAGTAACTAATTTAGTGGCTCACTTGAATCTTTGAAATGCAGATTTTGGTAAAAATTCAATTCAGATCAACTCAGAATGAAAATATCTGAAATTTTGGTGAGTCAACAGAGTATGAAGATTAATTAAAAAAATGTTGATTTCAATCACAATTAATCCAGGTGTACATTCTTTTCTCAACCTTTCAAACATTATTTTTTACAAAGACACTGACACATATTATGAATCTAAACTGCCTTTTCAAGAAAAATGTCAATATACTTCATTTTAAAACATGAAAATAGAGTTTTGTGTCTATTTAATAATTCAAGATTTCTTCTTCTGATCGAGTTGTGTGCTGTAACCAATACCAACTCACAAAATATTTCTGTCCGCTTGCATTCTTCACTTTTTATAAAATAAATAAAAAATTGAGGGGAAAAAAAAGAGCTTAGCTTTAAGTTAGTTGTTCCCCCGTCGCTAGGCCAAACTCTGGACCTGAGGCAGGATCTCGATGTTCTGCTCCCAGCCCTGTCATTTTCCGAGTGCCAAACCCACCTCCGCCACCCAGACACAGAGAAAATTGATGGCTCCCAACTCCTCCTGGAGCAACCCAGGATTTACACACAAGTGGTGTGATCTGGAAGATTGCATGGCGTCATGAAGTGAGAGCTGAGGACGAGGTAATGCCCTACCTCAGCGTGAGAGCCAGAAGAGCTGCCAGCACTGAGGACCACAAAGACAAGCCTTCGCGGAGGAAAGGTGGTGAGATCCCTACTCATTTACTGAATATCTCAGCTTCTAGTGGGAAAGTATTTGGATCTACGCCCTTATGAGAGAAAGCTGCAAAAATAGATCCTGCAGCAACAGGATCACACCGGTAAGAAAATACTTAGTCGATCCCATTTTAGAAGAATCCATTGAAAGAAAAAAAAAAAAAAAAAAAAGCAAGAGCAAAACGGCAGTCATTTTATTATTGGCATAAGAAATCATCAGTGGGTTTGAACCATAACCTCAGATCTTAACTCTGATACTGGGACCCTGGATCTCTGTTTTTCTCTTTCTTACAGGTGCAACTAAAAAGAAAACTAGAAATGGAAACATCCGCACACCCCAAAGTGCCTGGATCATGAACGCTTCACCTTGGGGTTGGGAATCCAGGTTGGGAGACCAATTCTGGCCCTTGTGCTGCCAACAACAGCTATTTCTATTTTCTGACCCCAGCTCTGCAGGGGAAGGAGCGCGTTTCCAGGCAGCGAGGCAGCGTCAGCTCATTCCACTCCTCTCGCCCAGCGCTTGACTTCTTCACCTGCTTTAGAGGGTCGCAAAGGAAACAGCTAACTCATCATTTTTTGTTGTCAGTTAGAACTACAAAGAGACCCTAAAAAAAGTTTTATCCGCTCTTGTCAAACTTCAGTTGGGAGCAGCAGATAGAAGCTGCAGTTCGTTTTCTCTATTTCACCACAAAGGTGCTATAAATAGAAGCCTGTGTGTGGCTTTCTGGCTCTCTGAATATAAGCCTCACACCTTCTCCATTTCTTTTTTTTTTTTTTTAACACCCACATAAACATTTGCATGTCACTAGACCCACAGAGACACACATTTTCCACAACATGCCTATCAAGAAGAAAAAAAAAAAGAAAAAAAAAAAAGAAAAGAAAAAAAAGACAAGAGTTTTTTGTAAGTGTAAGCCTGTGTGTGTAGGGGTGTCTGTCCACACGTGTGTTTGCATGCAGCAAGGCTTATGCTGGGGTACACTGACCTTCAGCAGCCCTTAAATTTTGACCTTTGGGATGCTTACAAATTCACTTTGCTGTCCTGAGTTCCGCATCTCGCCCGATGTGTGCTGTGATGTTTTTCTGTCACTAGGCTGTGACTTGGCATTATTAATACCGCTGCCGTGCGTAGCAAAGAGGCTCCTGTTCTCTTTCCGTTGCATAATTTTTCAAGTCCCCAAAGTGTCTTGGGAGGGAGACTGGCCTAACGCTGAGCATCTTTGCTGGCTGAGCTGGAAATCCACCCCAGGAGGTGGGGAGGCTCGGCAGAAGCTGTGACCATCTCCTTGGGGACAGCGCTGGGGAAGCTGAGCCAGGAAAACCTGGAGCTGCAGAGGCTGCAGGAGACCTGACCATCCATAAGCCGGCCACTGGAGAAGTGGTGGGTGCCCCCTGGAAAGTGCTGAGCACTGAGAACACCCAGAGCCTTCCAGCATTTGAGGGACCCATTCCCTGCCTCGCATCAGGGCTGCTTCCTGTCAGAAGTTTCAAAGAGGTAGAACACGGTGCAGCTGCTCTGCTTTCCGCTTACCGTACCGAGGTGTCGCTCTGATTGCTCTCCCCTACAGCAGCCTGCAGAACACGCTCTCCTTCGCATTATTTCAGGCTTCAAATCAGGTTTTTCCCCCTTTTTTTCTTTATATTTTCCTTCTCCATCATCTTTTTTCTTTTTTTTTTTTTTCCTTTTAAGTTTCTCCTTTTCATTTTTACGTAGCCAGGGCATCACAGAGCGCTGGCACAGGGCAAAAACCAACCATCAAGAAACTTTTTAACTCACCCTGGAATTATATTTTTATGCCAAAAGGTGCATTTTCCTTAAGTCGTCTTCCAGACTGGATTGTGTAAAAAAAAAAAAAAGCAATTTATAATACTGAAGCTGCCTGAAGACCTGCGTATGGCTATAGGCAGTTGCAAAAAAACAGGAGAGAAAAAAACCTGAGGTTTTTCTCACCCCCTCCCTCCCTCTCTTATTTTTGCACAGGTGTTCAAATTGCAAAGATCCAAAACAAACCTTCGACACGGGTTTGAAGATGTGAGGTTACAAAAATAAGGGGGAAGGATTCCATTTTAATTTTTTTCCTGAAAATCGAAAACTTGGTGATGTTTTTATAGACGTTCTGAAGTTCAAGTACTGACACAGCCCATTTAGGCTTGCTTTACCGCTCTCCTCACCGATCCAATATTACACACCAGTATTATGTAGTAGTTCAAGTTTTCAATGACAGTACCTCATGCAATTCTCTTGCTGGAGCCTGTTTTTAAGAAACTCTATAGATGCATACAAACTTACAAGAATTGCTTCCTTTATTGACTCATGTCCATGCACTGTGGTTTAGGCATATATACCATCTTAAAGGAAATGTGCACATTCATAAAGAAGACTATCACTGAAAAATTCACGAAATGCTGTCCCGGGTAACCATGTTAACTTCCTTTAAAAGTGAGTTAAGTCTCTTTAAAAGAAAAAAAAAAACCCAACAACATACTTGACTCAGCTGGGTTATCGTAAAGCCATTAGAAGCCAGTAAAAAAGCGTTGCAATTACCTTTTCAGAATAAAAAAAAAAAAAAAAAAAAAAAAGAATGATGAACCTCATCTGCACTCCAGCTGTGTGGCCAGCCAAACCTAAGACTGGGCAGAAAGGTTTTCCTGATACACTTCTAACTTCATTAGTGGTTCTCAGTCATTGTGAAATTACTAGCAGGGCGCTCAGAGGCGCAATGGCAGAAGAGTCTGTAGCAGCCAGAGATTCTGCAAGCGATGGGATGACGTTAGCAGCAGCGGCAGAAGACTTGAAAGACACTACATGAAAAGTTTTTCTGTGTTCACCATGAAAAATGGGGTTTGGAAGTGAATTTCCCATGGCACTAAATTGATTGCAAGGGAAGGATACAGAATCACACCAGCCGAGGCTCTGGTCTATCACACAATTAAGGAACTGAATGTATGAAATGTCTTGCTTTGTTGTTTTAACTAGGCTGCAAATGTGTTTACAAGATAAAATTAAAGGAAACTGTTGTCTGGTTTCTTTAAAATGTCCATCTTTTTGACCTTTCCAGGTGCCTCGTGGGCTCTCAGTAGCAATTGCTGCTATGTTGGGAAATAGCTGTGGAATGAAAAATTAACTTAAATACAGAAATACAAATAAATCCAAATGAATTCTCCCAGTTTCCGCAAACAGTACTCCATCTTTTGTAATACGACCAATTTTCTACTGTGATAGTTGCCTCCAAATGTCTGGAGTGAAGATGTAGGAAGACAGATATCTTTATGTAACCTCCATTCTCCTTCATATATCCCATAGAGAAGGTCCCTTGCTGATGACAGGCTCAACCACAGAGTGTGAATTTTTTTTCATCTGGGCCTTTATAACATTATTCTGAAGTTTTTTTAAATTCAGTCTCCTTTTCATTCTCCTGAAGACAGTCAAGTCATCGCGGCATGGCCCAGAAAGGGGAGGAGGCTGCTGAGACTACAACACAAGTGCCCTTATCCTCAACCTCTGATCTCAGTGTGAACACCACCAACAGTATCAAAAGGAGGATCCTGTCCATGCAGCACAGTGTAGCACCAAGCTAAAGCTTCAGGAGAGAACATGAAACAAAAATAAGAAGGCATATCATTGTGGGAAGTATTAGCCAAAACCTTAGCAGTGCAGATGACCTTGAACTACCCTAGAAGAAGAAATTAGCCAATTTGTAGCAGTCAGATGAACTAGCTCTTTTAGAAGGTATTTTGGTGAGAACCAAAGCATCCAGTGATGTGATGGAAACCAGACAAGATAATGGTCTAGAGGTCAAACTGAGGGATGCTTTTAAACAAGCAATGGTTACAACAACTTAGAGATTACTGAGGAGTACATTCCTCTTGGACTAATTCCCTAACTTTTAGGTGTCCTGAGTCTGGGGATATGCACAGGGAAGGTTCCGTTGTGTTACATCCCAACATAATTGGGATGCAAAAGAAATCCTTATTTCCAGTAACAGCAGTAAAACTTTCTGGATTATGTCAATAGGTACGATGTAATACTGTCATAAAGAAGAATCTTTTTGAATCATGATTAAAAATTAATACCAAATCAAATTTTGTTTTTGTCATTGCTTTTTTTCCCACTTCAGCCTGTAAACCTTATCATTTTCTTTCCATCTCTGGCTAATCCCAAGAAGTAGCCAAAAACTTAAAAAAAGGGGGATCCCTTTAGGGTTTTCTGGCATAAAGGTATTTTTCTATTGTTACCAGCAGCATTTTTCAGCTAAAATATGTCTGTGTAGTAAAAGTTCTGACTCACCTTCGGAGCTGGAAGATGTTCAGCAGGCCTGCCACTTTGCTTCATATCCATGAAACTTAATTCTTCATAAGGCAAATGACCTGGGACTCCTCTCTTTTCCTCATTAACAAGGGCATGAATTACAATTAAATCTGTTGATATGGATTAGATACCAGCCTATAAGTAAACCATAAAAATTTATTATTAATTTTTCCCAGCACAGCCAATGGAAAGTGTGTACACTGGATGGTTTGCTCAATATACTAATGTTTATCAATTAATAAATAATGGAATTGGTGGAAGCAGCTAATAAAGCGTGTTTATGAAGCTGCAATAGCACAAATTTGGACTGGTACCTTCTATTTTTTGATCCCCGTATACTTTGAATTCCCAAACAACTAAGTGCAAGGTAGATAAGTGTGGGAAGTCATTTATCTTAACTCCTCTGAATTCTGTATCTCATCTATGTTGGTCATCCAGCCATCACCCTGAAGATAGGTACCTTCAGTGGCCAACTGATCTTAACTTTCTTAACAATCCAACTTTGTCAGACTTACTCAACCTGAGTGATAAGGTGCCTGACTTCTGCCTAAAATTTGTCAAAATCTGAAAATGGACAGAGCAAAGAGAGAATCCCCTGAAGATGCTGATCCCCTAAATGTGTGAATCATGCTAGCAGCTTAGGACCCCTCATAAAACACAGTCACATTGCTTCCTTTCTCAAAGTCAGCACAATCTATCCCTTAAAGAGAACTCTAAAGGTTAAATAGTGAACCAAAATCCTCTTTGGGGCCCATAAGCCTCTCCTCAGCCACCACCACTGCTCAGCAGGTGTTTGCAATGCTTGTGTTATTAGCCCATCCCAGAACGAGACCTCTGAGAGCCTGTCTTTGGAGACAGTCCAAGGAAGGCCAGCAGAGTACTTTTGTCATATGTTTGGTTGGGATGTGCGGTTGGGCAGTCATCCCATGCTCTTCTGGACTTGGCTAATTCTGAGCAAAAGTTGGATATGCGTAAGGCTTGTCTCCAATCCTTTGAAATGCAGGACGCTGAGGAGTGCTGAGAGACCTACACATGGTTTTGTGGGGTGTGTGTATAAAGGCTCTGGATGGTCCAGACAGGTAGCTTTCCAGATTTTGGAGTTCTCCAGAAAAGCACATTAAGAGGCCCTAAATTTCCCTCCACGGCATTCTTGCAAGGCTATATCCCACACCAATGCAAACAGTCAGAATATTTGGCCTTGTGGGGCCCATGGGAACACCCTAAAAGCACAATGTGGCTAAACCTTTCTACAACAAAAGTCCTATTAATAAAGACCTTTAATATCAATAGTCCCCAAACTTCACTGGCCAAAGTCCACCACACTCAGCAAGAATGTGCTGAGGGAGACATTAAACACTGTTCTTCCTCTCAACCTGAACTGAAGCAGCAATGGCTTTCTGAGGCGTACACTCTGGGTCCCATCAAGCCATGAGGCACAGGTTGGGTCTGCTGTTTTCCAGAGTTCTCCAAGTCAGTACTTGAAATACAGGCAGATCGGATTCTCTTCTAATTTAATGTAAAACCACCTGCTTTGGTTACGTTTTTCATGGCATAATGTTCAGAGAGTTCATACTTCACCACTCTTCTGTTACACACTATCCAGCGGAAAAGAAGGAAAGAGGGGGGACGTACACGTAACTTTGCATAACTTCAGAATGGAGTTTAATGAGGGAGAGCATAACACTTAATTCAAAACCAAAGCACCCATTAGTACATTACCTTTCCACCGTATCAGTGCAATACATTTCATTCCCTTTTCCAAATACCATTTAACATAAACCATTTATTTTTTCAACTTTTCCCACAAGCATTTTAATGCAGGATTTGGACACCTTTCAGGAGAGCCGTGTGATGTAATGCATTTGAGAGACATAACAATATATGTGGAGTTTGGAAAATCTTTTGCAACATGAATAAAAATAACCGCTCCTTTCAAAAAGGCAAACTCAGACTTGCTGTCAAGGGTTGTGAAGAAGAAGGGGAGAATGGAAATTGTCTTCATAATTAGTATTTCTAGATTAGCATAAACAACCAGATTTTCACAAAAACACAAAGTATGTTTAAACAGTGCATCACTAGTTTGGGTACTGAAAGGAGTAGAGCTCCATGCACTTGTTTCCCTCCTCAGTAGGGTCAAGAATCTCATGTTCCCAAAGGAACACTGTTTCCAGGACCCAAGCAACTATCTATATTTTCATATATTTCCACACTGTGTTGTGTACACATCTACCCAAACATATGAATGATTTCAACAAGCAAAATTCATCTGAATTAAATAGAGATCTGATGAGGGTGACTTCTCTTGTCTTAAATGAGATGTCGTTAGATCTTTGCAATGGTAACCCAAAGAAACTAATTTTAACAACCCCTTCTACCTTGCATGCTTCATAGCTGAAGGTTCAGATTATTCACCAGCCCGTATAACACTCCCCACCACCTATGAATTGCTGCTATCAAGTATCATAAACCTTCATGAGGGGACATCTCCAGCTGCTCATGAGCTACATGCTCTTTCAGAGATGTTGTCTGTCTGCACTTGCCCCAAGAGAGAGGACCTTTCTCTAGCTACAGCCCTGCTCTGAGTTTGAGGACAGTGAACCTGGTCTGAGCCTTTGTGGTCTGAGGTGAAGTACCCCACCAGTAAAATTCCCTGTTTCTCCTGTCAGGTGTATGTGGGCATCCCAAATGGTGAGTGTGGGGCAGCTGACCTTATGCAGTAGTATCAGAAGATTTCTGTCAGTTTTAGTGCATGTGAGTTCATGGGAGTTTGCACATCTATAGCCCACAGCCCAGCCATCCTATAGTGCCACAAGTGGGTTTTGAGCTTCTCACCTTGTTTCCGTAACTCAGGAAAATCCTGATTTCATCTTTCCCAACTAGTCATGAATGTTCAACAATCATTTTGCCACCTTGTGGGTTCATGTAAAAGTGGGACACACAGGCCAGGAGCTGATCAATATTTGCAACCTGTGTGGTCTCTGTCACAGGAGACATAACCATGACCAACTAACCAAATCCTTTAAACATCATGGCTAATGGAAAATGCACAGACATATATTTTTTTGTTAGAATACAGTTATGAAGAAACACAATAAAGGTTGGGGACTCGGCAAGGGCTTCAGCACATTGGAAGCTCTCTGAAAATTTGCTATCAATTAGAATGAGATATAGTCTACTAGGCTTGCACATGTTAGTAATATTTGAATCCACAAGGACATCTCATTGAAGGCAACAATATTTAGCTGTAGTCAAAGAACCGGGACGTGAGTGTGATACCATGAGTAACAAAGGAGGAAAGCTATCACAATTTTTCATTATAATTTTTAGCTGCCAATTTAGTGCTATGTACTGACTTTTAAGAGTCCCAAATCACAAATTTGTCATGAAATTAAACTTTTGACTCAAATAAGATCTTAAACACATAAAAATTCTCAAGAAATAATGGTGATGTCTTTCTGAGAAAAAAAAAAAAAAAAAAAAAAGAATGGAAACTATAAGAAAAAAAAAAAAGAGAGAGGGGAAGAAAAAGCTACTTTTGACCAAAGGAAGACAAACATCTGGCTAGAGAAGGATGCATTTTCAAAAACATTTTTTTCCCTGTATCCGGGTTCATCTTTGTTAGCTCAATAAAAATTATAATAATGGGGTGTGCCTGTAGACAGATAACTATCTGTAAAACACTGAAGTAATGCTCACACTGTGCTGCCAAAGCCCTGGAGATTAATTTTTAACAGGATGCCTGATATTCTTCCCACCCCCAAAATCTGTTCAAGCACCATCTACAACTTCCTTGCTTGTGATTCCTTAGCATATGCTCAGCTTATGAGACTGTATCAAGGACAAGGCCATTAACCAAGCAGAAAAACTGGTCTCAACAATTCAGATAAAAGCATTTTACCCAGGACCAGGTGGTGGTAGATCAAGGAAACAAAGGCAGCAGATCTTTCAGGCCACCCATTAAACTATCCTTGTTGCCCTAATTCTGCCACTGCTGCCTGGGGTTAGGCTGGGTGATTGCATCTCATACCAGTCTTCGCTGGGGAAGCGCAGTGTTCTTTAGCCAATGTTTCTTCTGAAGGAAAACCCCTATGGTTGGTTACCAAATATGCTCCCATCTGTTTAGCACAGGGATAGATAGGGAGCAATGATACTGTGGTGAGATTGGGAAGTTTCTTTTTCCCCATGAGCAAACAGATCCCGTGCTCAGCACAAAAGTAGTCTGAGAAGAGCAGCTGGGTCCTTGCCTGGATGAATCTGGAGGTGAGATAGTGATAGCTACACAGTTACCAACATTCCTAGAGAATAAAATGCATGTGGGCTCTCCCTGGTCTCTGTATTAGTGTTGGGTCAATATGATAGGAAGAGCAGTAGGTGACCACAAAAAAAACTAACCACAAAAACTTACTTGGGAGTGTCCTTTTCTTTCAACTTGCACAAGAAAATACCATTTTATTACTATATTGTCTTTTATAATCAAAAGTAATGCCACTGACAACGTAATTCCTTTTGTATACATGTGTGTGAGTTAAGAAGTCCCTCGTGTGAATGGTGCTTTGGTTGATCTACACAAGTAGATCAAGGAAACTCGAGCTGCTGCTTGTCTCTTCTAGTTATCCTGTACAGCTATGGCAGTGAATCCCAGGGGAAAAGGATCTCTCTCTTGGAAATGTAATTACGTGAAAGATCAATGGGTGACATCACCTAAAGGAAGTCTTGGTCTTACAAAAATTATGTCGGAGTGTTGATATGTTGTCTCTGGTCCATTTTTCCCCAGTACAGCTCTGGTGACAAGAGACAGAGCTTTTCATCACAAGATGCCAGGGTGGCATTCCCATCCATTGACACCCAAGGTGCTCATCCAGCATGAGCTTTTTCTAGCCCCTGTTGTCCATGCTTTTCCACCGATATGTGGGAGAAAAAGTCTGAACTTCTGCTGTGTATGGAAAGAAAGGAATCCATTGATGGAGTAACAGACTTTTCCATGAAATTACAAGATTTTATCCATGTCTCAGAGCTGGTAACAACAGGGGCAAAGGCACTTGCACCTTGCGTGATGTATCTAACTCCCCAGTTTCACCTATTGCTCTTCCTTTAACTGGCTCTTGAGCAACCAGCTAAGAACCACAATGCAGATGTCCACATATGGGCCGATAGGTAAAAGCCACCTTCCAGAGCTTGTGGTCTTCACAGGCATGCCCACAGTCAACAAATTGGACAGCCCCAGAACCTCAAAGCAGCCTCCCTGTACCACCAGCAAAACACCGTGCCAAAGAGAAAGGGGTTGACACCTATAAGGGTGACTGGTTTCTTCTGGTACAAACACACAAATACTTACAGGGATGTGCTTCAGTGTAAGGGCATTGCTTGCCTGTAGCATCTTCTCCACATACGAATAACCTTGTAGCTGAGTTCCCTTCAGGGCACCTCTCACGTTAAAGAAAACTTCTAGTTTCTCCCAAACAAGAGAGGAAGGAAGAGCTTGTGGTTAATGCAGCAAATGGAGGCTCAGGAAATCTATGTTCATATCCTGGTTCTACCACAGGCTTCCTGTGTGACCTTGGGCAAGTCCCTTAACCTCTCTCTCTCTACCTCCCTTCCCCCATGTGTAAAATGAGGATAAAATAGTTCCCACCCGTAATGGGACTCAAATCTTAAATTGGCTTATAAATCCTACCAGGCAGCAAGGGAATAGTTGTGCATGTGGACCTCACTTACATGTGCATGATCAGCTAACAGGAGCTCACAGCTTTAACGTTCATAAATATTCTCCATTGTCTAGATTACCATAAGTTTCACTCCATCAACCATATATTAATGGATGATAACAGGTAAATCTGAAGCTTTGAATGGCAAAACCCTGATGATCAAAATGGGCCTGATATTTGCTGTGTGCGCATCACAGATTTACTGAGGTGGCGGCTGAGAGACTTTTCGAACTGTGTTTTGTTTGTTGTATAATTCTCCGTAACAAAAGAAAAAAAGAAAAAAAAGAAGAAAAAAAAAACAAACAAAAGAGAGACCTAAATAAAACTAGGCCTTAATTTATGCTTGCAACAGTACTTTATTGTTTATAAAGAGACATCCTGGTTAGTCTGTTAACAGTCCATTGAGTTCCCTGTACTCCACTCCTGTAGCTGACCAAAACCGTGATGCCCCATTCTCTCGTTTCTGGACAAACATGGGTTGTCCCCTCTTCTCACTCCAGCCAGTCCCGCTTCACCCACCCACAACTGCGAAAGTGCGATAGTCTTCAGTATGGCAATTGTTTGAACATTCATTAATAAAGGCAGTTTGAGTCAAGTTGTCCTTATCACACTGTCTACTGATGTTTAAATCAGCTCAGGAGGAACCAAACACCAAAAGTAGGTTTTCAGTCAAAGCTTTTTCATTTAGAGGTGAGACTGTGACAAATCTAGGCCACCGAAACATAGACAACAGGTTGGCAAGTCCATAAAAAACAGATGTGCTCACTCTTAAAACAAAAAAAGGGCTGTGAGATTTTATTTAAAACATACACTCTGTTCCCCCATCCCTTTGAAGAGATCATGTGGGATAATTCGAAGTCTCCTTCTTACACAAACATTGCAAACATTTCCTGTTGGTAACTATAAAAGGACAGCCTAGCTAAGTAAACAGTCCTCTTCAGAGTTGTGTCTAAGCAGGAAAGCCCTGTATTCTTCACCAATAGCTCCATTGATGACTACAATTGTTCTAGTTATTGTTTGTATTCGTAATAACACTGATTATAACAAAAGACCAAAACAGGAACTTCCTTAAACTTATTAAATGCTTGCAATGGGGACCTGGATGTTGCTGGCATAAGAATGGATGTGCATTGACACACTAGAAACGGGGAACGAGGTCATCAGCTTGTGTAAACTACTGTCTTCACCAAAGTAAAGCTAAGCAGCAGAGGACCTGGCTTGATAGTGGCATCTTGTGCTGTCCAAGTACTCAAAATCCCCTGCCTTTGCTCACTAAATTTCTTGTATGATCAATTAAAGGAATATTGAAGTTTGGGAAAATGAAATAATGGGACCGAAAGCATAAAAGGAGTTTGTGGCAAAGTTTAGGATAAGACCCAGATCTCTTGCCTCTTGCTGTTTGTCCTGTAGGAGTGTACCTGAGACATTCAGTGATCCTCAGCCAGCCCAAATACTGTCTTCTTTACTGTGTTCTTCTTTTTCACTTATCAGTTATTGTTTTCTATCATTATTATCTTATTATTCTACCTGCTAAGGAGCCTAGAGTTTTCTTTCAGATTTACCACAGAGGAAACCCTTAATCAGCCATTGAGGTACAACAACCATCTGCCACTGCCACTGCTAAACACACCACTCACAGTATATTCAGCTTCTGCTGCACCACCACTGGCCAACCTCTTCAATAACATATGAAGAAGCATAGCCATGTTGGGTTAGATACTGGAGTGGTAGCTTTGAAGTGGATGACGTATGGTAACACCTTCATCTCCCCAACAGATGCCTACAGTGTTTTTTGATTCCTTAATCTTATATCTAAAGTGTGTGAGTCCTCAGCACTTAGGCAGAGAAGAAGTAGATAAATCAATGATAATATCATACCGTCTTAAATTCTGGTTGGCTTGCTATTTGTTCTCTCTCCCTGGAAGACCAAGATTAAACCACAGGTCTGACCTGGGAGAGAGAACTTCCACTGATTCAACCAACAAACTTTGCTTCTTTATCAGTCTAGGTCTCCCACAGCTTAACAATTTTGATACAGTGCCCATAGTTCTTAGAAAGACAATGTGTAATGTTTAGAAATGTTTCTAAGCTCCAAACCCATAACTTTGGGTTAAGAGTAACACGAAGATATTTTACCACTTTATAATTCTACTCACTACTTTTTTGTCTGATGACATTGGAGTAATGGCATGGGTTGGTACTGTTTGTAGAGAGAATTGTCTTCTATCATAGCTCAAAAAATGAGCAGAACAAAATGCAAAGTGATGCTGTAAGGACCAATAAATTCTACTTCAAAGTGCAAGCATGGATTTGTTTGGAAAGGAGGTGTACCATCAAGGAGACAGGGAAACTATTTGTAGTTTATTGATGTAGGCAGTGATCTGCTTTGCATGAGTTTGAGAAGGGAACCTCAGGTTGCCATGTGCAAGCTGGTACCTCTGGATATAACAGCTCTCTGCTGGCTTGCCCAGAGATCTTCATGCCATGTAAAGTATGCAGGTGGGACAGTCAGTCTTTCTAAATGTCCTTCCTAAGGCTCCTTTCTACATCTCTGTAGGCAGACAGACAGACAGGATCCACTTTGCAAGGAGAAGGATGCTTGAGAAGACAGCCCAAAGGACAGGGAGGAAACCTTCCTGCAAGTCCCTTGCAGTGACTGGATGGGGATAAACCTTTACATTTTTCTTGTCAGTATCACCATCACCATTTCTTACAGTATCACCATCTTTTTTGAAAACCTTGACATGCTCAGCCCCAGCATTGCCTCTAACTGAAGAGGGGGCAGACACTCTTTTGTTCAACTTTTGTTCAGCTTGCAAAAGGATTTGTGCTGGCTGTGTGTAAAAGAGGTCTCCGATGAAATCAGGGGGATCATCTCCCAGTTAACATGGGAGACTTGCTATGGAAAGTTGTTTTCCTCTCCCAGCTGAGGTACATAGGTTTTTCTTTCCTGTGTGGCCCCAAGAAAATCCCTTGTAATTTCCTTTATTCCATCTGCAGAGAGGCAATCATCACAACTCTCCCCTTTTCCCAGGATCAGGAGCAATTCCTGACACACATCTACAGCACGGGGCACAGTGGCAGCCCAAGGTCTAACCCATATAACGACAGGACCCTCCGTGAGGAGAAAACTGGACCATCGCACACTTACAGGAAGAAACCTCCCCCAAAACCAACTTCACGTAACACATAGAAATTGTTGGGGGTTTAAAGCCCAGCACACGAACTATGAACTTCTCAGCCCCCAGTCTCCCAGCCAGTCTGCAGGACTCAGCTGCCCGACTTGAACTTTAAGGGCTCATCACCGCAGCTGATGGCTCTGTTATCCTCCTCCATAAAAAACCTGTAGTAAAACCAGGGCAGTCAATGGCACGGCCGAGAAAACCCTAACGCCTCTCCATCTTTTAACTGGGATTTGCTCCCACTACAAGCCATCTCCGCCAGTTAAGTGGCTTGCCGTTACCGTTTTGCCCCAAATGACATCACCATTTGGCTTTCTGAGCATACCTCTTTGGCTCTAACCCCCCCCCCCCAACTTGGCTCTTTTCCCTGTAAACAGGGCCTGATTAATGTTGCAGAAGAAGGGCTGTGAATCACGTATTCCATTCTCTTATGGGAAGTCAGAATGTCAATTTTTCCTAGTTTTAAGTGCAGAGAATTGGGATATTTAATGCAGAATCCCTAGCAACGACACAGAAACTGCAGTCTGAGCCCACAGCTGCAAGCTTCCCAACATACTTTCTGTAACAGCAGCTGATGAATCACCCACTAGAAGACATGCACTTTAAAAAAATAATAAAATGAAACAGCATTCACCGATGCTTCCTATTATTACCCAGCCCCAACACATTACAAGGATATTCTTTGATAAGGAAAGGGCCCTCGCACACACATCCACAAATCTCTGCTGGGCTGTTTAAAGGCTGAATGGAAATAGTCCGACAGCCACAGATGTTCCCTCTTCAATCCTGGGTGGCAGCATTTTACTGCCCATGGTACTCATCACTACTAATGCTTCCAGCTGGTGGTCAAAAGCTGACACTTGCTCTGAGCTTTTCCTTTGCAAAAGCAGGGAAATTAAAAACAAGAGTTTGTGGAGCAGCTCAGGGACCCTGCTGCAGCCTTTTTCTCTTCCCTTTTTCATGATAGTCTTTTTCAGCTTTTCAAAATAAAATGACAAACTAAAAAATAAAGCCTGATTTGGACCAGTCTTTTAAAGGGGTTGTGCACATACTGAGCTTGAACAGTATGGTAGAGGTCCAGAAGAAGGACGCTGTGTAGGAAAGGCTTAGGGAAATGGGTAAACATCTGCACTTCTTAAAAAGCACCTATTTGACAAGTGGCACAACTAACTCTCTGGCACATTTTATTTCCTGCTAATATTATGACTAACAACATATATAAAATTTACCTGATGTGGGTGATCCACCCCAGAGACTGAAAAAAATATCCAGAATGATTTAGGAGCACACAGAGCGCACCAAGGTGCATTGAGAAACAAGATCCTAAATGCCTTAAACTCAAAGGGAATGCTACATAAAAATTAACTTTTCCCCTGGCAGAAATTAACTGAAGCCAAATATCAGATGAATCCATGTGATGAGACGTTCACAGATAGCAGGGTCAAGAGCTGAAAAATAATCCACGTTAACCTTGATACCATCACTGAGGATTGCTTACAGTGTATTATCAGTGTTTATTCAGGATATGAGCCCTATTGTGCTAGATGCTGTAAAAACACGTCAAATATGTCTAACCCAAAGGTAATTCATACATGAGTATAAATGCAAGATATTCAGAAGCTTATTTTCTGGCTGTGGCATAAAGATTTGGACAGGGATGTAACTTCAGGAAGGTCCCTTCACTTCCCTATATACCATTTTTCATAATGAAAACAGAAGAATTATTCCCTTCCTGTTCAGCCTGCAAACACCTGGGACCTGCACAGCCTCTGATGGATTTATTAAGCCCTTGTGCAAGGTTACTCAAGAGCCAAGCAGTTGTCTCTGAGCACGCCAAGTGTGTTGCACCTCATGTGATGGGGAGAGGTGGTCCAGCTTTTCACCCTCTCAGCATTGTGGTTGTAGTTAGTCCTATAGGGCCTGGCAGAGAGATGGAGCTGATGGGGAGAGCTTCTGAGATTTACCCCACAGCAAGGCAGGAGGCAAGAAGGTAAGTCCTACCTGATTCCTTCAGCTGCAGAGGAATTGGGGTAGACTTGGACTAGATGTTGTGTTCCGTCCCCAGGGGCCAAGCATAGGGCCATATAGGAGGGAAGGTGAAAGAGAGTAGGGATATAGGTAGAAAACCAGCACTGCTGCTAAGTGTCCTTATCACTCAGAAGGTCTCTTATTTTTACAGCTCCGTGTGAGGTGAGCTGGCCATATTAGGACATCTGAGGTCATCATCTCCAGAATCTGTGCCTCAGGACTTAAGAAAAGGCCTAGTTAACTCAAATATGAAGCCTCCCATGGCTTGCAGGTCCCTGTTTTCATGACAGGTTCTCCCCTAACAAAGCCAAGAGGGACTTGAAACCTTGAAAGGAATAGTTAGAGATGTCTCAGAGAGATGAGACCAACTCACCTTTCAAAGCTGGGTTACGTAGCATCTGCACATCTTAAAGTCATTCCCCCCCTCATCACATCACCTCCTGTTCATGATGAATCAAGTGGACTCATTTGTCAGGACATGGCTAGTAAATGATCTGTCCTGAGAAATCTTCCTTCAGCTCCTTTGAGTTGGCCAACAGGATGTCTGTAGTGGCTGTGGGACCAGTCTCAGAGATCCAGGTTGCTGGGCTAGCTTGTCCACTGTTCATCTCAGGATGGTTAGATCTTGCTAATGCAGTATTTGTAGCATTTGCTGCCAGCCGAAGGCATTTGAACCAGTTCTACCAGGTAGAATTGGAAACCAGTTTTTCCTTTAGCGTTGCTTACCAGGAAACCTTCCTTTCCTACCTCTGTTCCTACCAGGAAACCTTCCTTTCCTTCCTCTTTTCCTAGTCAGTGGCCAGTCAAGACTGGATATGGAAGAGCAGCAGGAAACCTTTTTGCCCTGGCGTAAATAACTCTCACTTTTAAGAACAAATAAAGCCATGGGGATGTGCAGAGCAGCACTGCTGTCCCGTGCTAGGGATGTAACCGCGCTGCCCCCCATTTGCATGACACCCAGAGTAACAGAGGCGGCACGAAATGCTGCGCTCTTGAGTAGGTGGAGGAGAGTATCCAGTTGACTCAGAGCATCGCTCTGCACCAGAGTGAAAATCTAAGGGCAACTGGAGGAACGGGAGGGGAACTTGCCTGACTAAAGAGTTTGTTATGTAGATACTGTTGTGCGGGGGAAAAAATAGCTGTAGGCTTTTCTTTAGAAGCTCTGTGTTCACAGAGGGCTATGGAGGTGGAAAGAGGGGGAAATAATTATTAAATCATGATTGCTATCTCCAGTATTTACACAAGATAGGCCACACAAGTGTCTTAATAGTGGAAGCACCTCGACATTTATTTATTGTTATTGATTCGTATGAGGTGATTTATGAACCATATGGTCTGGAAGGTGTTATAGAACAGAAAGGTAACACTTAATCAAAGGAAAAGACAGCTGAGGAAACCAGAAAGGATGGGTCTTATCTCACCTGCTCTCCAGTCTCTTAAAGTCTAGGGCAGTGTGTGGAAATAAAGAGGCAACACCAAAGAATGAATCCTCTGACCCATGCCATATCTTTATTCCCTCAGTGCAGGAATGATGCCTGTGTTGTGCCAGACCTGATTGCAAGCAAGCCACCAAGCAGGGTCCATCGAACTGCCATGGCACCAGTTTTCTTAGATGGAAGTACACCAGAGATCCCCACCACCCACTTTGCCATAACTAATTTGGCTGTAAATGTGAGTAACCAGGAGGAAGGTGGCAAAGGTGCAGGACACCTCATGGTGATTTTGCTGCTGATCTGCTGCATGGTGACTGTGACCCTGCCTGTGCCTTTTTCCAGCTATAAAATCCCGTGGGCAGGCAATGCCTCGTATCGTGAGTGCATCCACCACCTGGAGCAATGGGGCCTCAGTTTTGGGAGCAGACTCTGAGCACCAATTCTTAATGACAGTAATTTTAATAAACAAGATATCTTTGAAAGGACCTGGAACAAGGGGCTGTTTTGCATCCCTCTGGATTGTTTTTGACTATTGGCCACTAGTAATAAACTATTAGGGAACAAAAAGCAAATGGAAAACAATAGAAGTAATTATGTAGCTGGATGAATGTTTCACTTCAAATATTATTGTCTCTGCGAAGATATACAGCATGGATGTGTTATTGCAAAAAGAAATATGCATTGATCTCTTTACCAGGAAACAGGTATGACTGTATTATGTAAATATTACTTCATTTACTGTCAACAACTGTAGGCTTATTTTCACTTTGCAAACAGATGACAAACGTGCTTCGAGTCATACAGCATCAATCTTAAAGCTGACAAGGATCCCTCATTTTGCAGCCAATTTTTGAAAGTCAAAAGGCCAAATTCAGACTTGGGCTAATGCCATTCGCTCCAGCAGGAGTGAGATGCCAGATTCTCTGCGTTAGTGTAAATCAGATGTGCTCTATGAACTTCAACAGCCAAAGAAGTGCTTCTAAAGCTGTTGACTTCAAAGCTAAGTTTGGCCCACAAAGCTGAAGCACTGGGTGAGAAAGAGGTCTGAATTCCCCCCTGGTGGGAGCAAATGCAGCCCAGCAGGTTTCTACAGAAGTGAAAGATCAGTCACGATACTCTTCTATACGTCATTTGAAAACTCAGCTAACTCTGATGTGGTTGCTAACACCAATGAAAAACAGAGCGAAAATGAGAGGACATAACAAACCATATCCTTTCAGGCCTGCAGCTTGGAGACCACCGTGGAAATGGTTGCAGCTCCCTCACCCAGTCCACCACCGCCCACTGGCTCAGGTTAGACTTCCTGAAAGAGGATGACTCTGGCTTGGCCTTGAGCTCATTAATCCCCAAAGGATTATTTTGGCAGTCATGTAATTCCAGAGGGAATAATCCACTAGATCCTCTTCCTGCTCTCCTCCCCATGCCTTTTGCCAGGAAAGATAATTTACCCTTCAGGGTCTCGTCTGTGAGAAGGGGATACCCAGCCAGAAGTGCATATCCAGCTCTAGATCTAAGACCCAGGGGAATTTGAGAAGAAGAGACTTTCCTCTGGTGGTTAATCACTCTATGATATTACAAGCTAACTGAGATCTTCCTTCTCGCTTTTCCAAGGGTTACTCTTGCAAAACACAGCAGTCCCTAGACTCCAGAAGTCTTAAGCTGTTCAATGAGACTTGGCTGGTCAAAGGGGTGACACTGCACAGATCTGGACATGTCTTTTGTAGGTCAGATTGTAAAACAAAATAATTCTCTTGTGATTTTCTTACTTAGTTTTGAAATGCTCTTGCATGATGCTAACACAATATATGGGGTTTCTAAAAGGCCTAATCTAATTTTCAGGGTGTCCAATTCCCAAAATGTATATTTGAAAGAGAGATGATAAGAAAAATGAGGGTGTGCACTGTGCTGGTGTGAAATGCTGGGAGGAAACATGATTAAAAGGAGGGCAGTGAGAGCCAGCTCATGCACAAGCTGAAAAGAGAGGGCTATACCATGGACCTATCAGCTTTTTTTCTACCCTTTAGTATGTGGTACATTTGGCAAAGCCACAGGGACTATGTGTATCTCTCTCTGATTGCAAATTCTTTTTGAATATTGGTTTTCCTGGTTGTTTTGAGCCATAAACTTCAAGGGGTCCCACAAAAAAAAAATCTGCACAGGCTAATAAGACTTACAAGACAGTCCATTCAAATAGGACATATGTGGACAACAGAGCAGCCACCTCCAGAAACAAACCAGTATTTTTAATCAGAACTATAGGGAACTGTAACCAAGTAATGTATCCCCTGGTAGACATTTGTCAGAGCCCATTAGGAGTCTGAAGTTATCAAAATATGAGAAAGTAGAAGGCAGGTTGGAAGAGGGATTGCAAAGAGACAACACTGTTTGCTAGAGGACAGACCATGATCTCCTCATTGGGCTTACGCACAACTCCTAGAGGGCTCAAGAGGGATAAGACTGGGCAATAAAGAGGGTGTTGTTTATCTCGTCCAGATCTTCTAGTAGCTTAAATACACTGAGATGGTTTTCAGAGCCTTTGAAGACTTCAGTCTTTCTCTGCTTGTTCCATCACACATACCAGAAAAGATAAGAAGACACAAAGGATTCCCATGGTCCTGAGAGGATTCTAATCTATGCCCAGAGACTGCTTAAGAGCACAGAAGTACTGTACCTGCAGGAATACTGTTTTTCTTCTATCAAAATAAGCAGTGATATCTTCATTGGGAACTTCAGGAACAGAATTCACCTGACGAGATGACGTCGTCTACAACGTTATCATCTAACCTGATCTCCCTAGGCCTTCGTTTGAGTCCATGGAGAGAAAAAGACATTCCTGTCCTCCAAATACGTATGTCTGCCATGGAAGCTTTGAGGAGTAGCTCCCTATTTGCTTCTGTTACCTCCTGCCCCCTTGTAACCTAGAAAGACCAGGAGCTTGGAGCTCAGGAGACACACATAACATGTGGAGAGAAGAAGGGAGAGAGTAATAATTCAGCTGAAGAGTCAGAGGCAGTAGGAACAGGAAGGTGAAAGTGCTGCTGGGCGATGGGGTGGGACCTGTTTGAAGAGATATCTGTGTCAAAAATGCCAGTCTCCAACCCTCAAGGAGGGCTAGTCTGTAAAATACACAGTATGATATAAATCTGCTCTTACCCTGTCCTTGAAATACCCAGAACCACTCCTGAGCCAATATCCTTTCTTGGGGACACCACACCACCATGAAACAATGAATTATTTTTCCTCTTTCCCACAATTACCCACAACACTTTTACTGAGACCATGGAGAATTCTCCCAGCCACTTAAGACAATCAGGATGCAGTTTACAAGAAAGCTGGCCTCTCCTCTTGCTGAACAGGGAGATGTAGTGAGGGCATTTCTGGTCTGGAAGTGAAGTGTCACAAACAACTGGTGTTTGCAAAAGGGAAGAAAAGCCTAAAGAGAACAAAAGAAAAAATAACATTGGTCTGAGGAGGCCCAGACAGTGCTCACTTGAACAAGATTTTTGCATTTTTGCTTTGCAACATGGATCTGTCCATCTCTCACCGTTGCAGTTTGCAGAGTTTGACACTGTCAAGGTGGGACGTTGAATTTTAATGGTGGAAAGGCTACAGAATCCCAATGTCCAAGGAACATGACCCCAGACAAAACTCAAGCCTTCTTATCAGTGAGGTTGATTCCCACAACTACCCTTCTTTACCTTCCTCTATTGTCCACTCTTTTCCTTCTATGTGTCTAGCTTCTCACTTTCTTCCTTATTATCACCAGGCTTGGAAAAAACAATTCATACTAATTACCTGGAATATAGTGGGTACCACCACACTGTACGGTGCTTTGAGAACCACTCTGCAGTAGTTCAGAACAGGTCTTGAGGAAATAAAATGTCCCCATCTCTCAGGGAGGAGTGGGAAAGGATTTAATAAGGGATCACTTAACATCTGAAGCAAAGCCAGCTCGCTGGTAACAAAAATTTAAAAAAACCTCCACCAGGTTGGAAAGCAGAACCCTCGCCCAATAAAAGCAAAGAGGATTTCAGTAGGAAGCTTCTTTTTCCAGGGCATTGCGTCAACAATGAAATAAATGGGCGATGAAGCTAGTTATCTGAGCTATCTGCAGAGCATCTGCACAGAAAGTGAAGATCACAGCTATTTAGTTTAATCTCTCTTCAGACAAACAGTGTCTTACAGGACAAAAGGTTCACTGATAGAGTCAGCAACCAGCCCCTTTTCTTGAAACACACTGTCTCTGCTTCCTCAGTGGCCTTTCATCCAGAAGACACCCAGCCTTGGTCCTCACTGCTTCAGGCTATGAAGAAAATTGCACTTTGAGACAACGCAGCCACATGATGCCAAGCCACCAGCTCAGCTGGTGGTTTCCAGGGCACAGCTAGGAAATATGAGCATGTCCCAAGCGCTGCAGGTAGTTGCCCCTGCCTGGGTTATGGTTTATCCTTTGTGAGCAAAGCTGAACTGTGATTACTTTGAGGGTGGCAGAGCCCTGGAACAGGCTGCCCAGGGAGGCGGTGGAGTCTCCTTCTCTGGAGACATTCAAAACCCACCTGGACAAGTTCCTGTGCAACCTGCTCTAGGTGGACCTGTTTTGTCAGGGGGGTTGGACTGGATGACCTCCAGAGGTCCCTTCCAACCCTGTGTGATTCTGTGATTCTGTGATTATTAAATGAGGAAAATTGAGAGGTCCTAAATACCCTCTGACCTTTGCCTTTTGTGCTGTAGCGCTAAGACTTAATCATAGAATCATAGAATCATAGAATCATAGAATTGTCTAGGTTGGAAGGGACCTTAAAGATCATCTAGTCCAACCACCAACCTAACTGATAAAAAATCCCATCACTAAACCATGTCACTAAGCACTATGTCAACCCATCTTTTGAACACTTCCAGGGATGGTGCCTCAACCACTTCCCTGGGCAGCCCATTCCAATGCTTAATAACCCTTTCATTGCAGAATTTTTTCCTAATATCCAATCTGAACCTCCCCTGGTGCAACTTGAGGATATTTCCTCTTGTTCTGTCTCTTGTGAATTGAGCGAAGAGACTGACCCCTGCCTCTCTACACCCTCCTTTCAGGCGGTTGTAGAGAGCGATAAGGTTTTCCCTCAGCCTCCTTTTTTCTAGGCTGAACAACCACATCTCCCTCAGCCTCTCCTGGTAAGACTAATTCTCCAAAGACTTATTCCCCATCTTCTACTCCTCACTACAAATCAAGGTTAAAGGAGGTGGACAGGCAGACCAGAGAGAAACCTGTCTCTCCTAAGAAATCTTGTATCAAGGAACACAGCTCAGATCATGCATGTGCACACACACACACGTGGACACACACACACCCCATTCTTGATTCCTCCACCCTTTCCCTTCCCATAGAAATTTCAAGAAGTCAAGCTCCTGGGGCTGCTCAGGCCTGATCCTCCTCATTTCTATAAGGTCCAAAGCAGGTTAAAGAAGAGTCTTTCCAAAAGACTTCCTGACAAATTTAATGAATGATTGTCTTGTTCTCCCTCTGATTCTCAAGAACCTTTTAATTCCTTCCAAAAGGAAGGAAGCAAGAATCTGGCCAGGTGGATACTCCTCTACACATATGTACTTAAGCCAGGTTTGGGTCAATAATGTGCTTAGGAAGAGCTGACTTCAAGATGGGAACTGATGGACAGTGGCACAGCCTGGTCTGTGTCTCCATTGGTTATGTGCTTGAGCTTTTCCTAACCACCACCACCTCTTCTTTCCCATCTGCAGAGACCTCCAGACAGAAGTGTCTCAGTTTGCTGAAATCCTGTGGATGGGTCTGACCTCAGAGTAATATCCAATTTACTGTGTAGACTAACACTGAAACCACCAAAGCAGCGCTTCAAGTCATCAAATTTAACAGTTTTCCCTGGCTTCCCTCTGCCATGGGGCTTCTTATTCCTGCCTCAACCATGAGCCCCAGTGCTTTCCCCTCCCTTCCCAAAACACCCTCTCAGCCTCCCTCCTCACTGAGGTTCAAACTGTGCTGGTGGCCCCCTTAGGTAAACCCTGTCAGTGATAACCACCACCGCTCTCCAGCTGCTTGTGCCGGATTAAACACTTCAAGGCTGCTCTGAAAGCCTGCCTCCACATATCCCTTTCCCTCAACTGGATAGCAATAATCTCTCCCCAGCTTCTAGATCCCCCTACGCCTTGGCTGGGGAGTCGAGGGCTGGAAACTCACTACCAGAGCAGTAATCTTTTCCCAACCATGACTGCAGAAGGGAATTATAATTCCCCTGGTACAGCAAGGTCTCAATATTATCATCTTCTGTTTGTCCTAAACCAAAGACATGCTAGTATGGCTGAACTATTCTGTTTGTGCATGTGTGCATATAGTGTAGAGTAGTATAATAGCATAAATTTTAATTTCAACTACACAGATGTGTGTTGAGGTTTGTGTGTGTGTGTGTGCTTCCCTGTGTGCATACACACAGCCACATACACACAGCCCTATGGTTAGCATGTATATATATACAAATACACATGTATATTTATGTTATTTTTCAGCCATACTAATAAAAAAAAATTCTTCTGATTCCTTTCAAGATCTGAACAAGTCCCTTGCTGCTATTGCATTCCTGTGCTCTTTGCAACCAACAGGCCTACAGCCCTACTGAAAGTAGCAGTTTTCCCTCACCCCCAGGGCATCTCTGGCACCAGCATCTGTGGTTTTTCAAGGAAAAGTCAATACAGACACAGAGCCATAAGGACCAGACAGTAGTTGTGTCCAGAGAGAGCATTACACTTACTTGGACTCCAAGGCATCAGACTAGAGAGACTTAATTTTAGCCACTAAGTCTAAACTTAAGTATTTCTTGAGGATTCTTCTGTGATTAGTGGGAGAGGACAAACACTTGCAGATGGCAATCCATCATCTGCCAGTCTAATAAGGCTGGAAGCACCCTGTGGAGGTACCTGTCTCTCTCCAGGGATGATGACCAGCTGAGGTGACATACCAGCCTTCCAGGTAGCTATGACTTGAGATCAACCCCACCTTGGCTGGAGAAGCATGGGAACTGCTGAGCAGAACTTCCATCCCCAGAAAGCTACTGTATTATTTCAGCTTCTGGATGAAATTCTTTATTCCCTGAGAAACATTTAAGATGAAGGATGAGGAGCGACTGAGCATCCCCATTTTGCATTTGCAGGGTTTCCTCAGCACCTTCCAAGACTGGGTCATCTTATTCCTCAGGCTAAGCAAAAAATTAGGTCATCAGCCATCACTACGTACCTTGCAGTAATAATATTTTCTGTAAAGTTTTAGCTCTCCTTGCCACAGGACTGTCTCCCACTTCACTAAAAAAAAATGATACATGTTTTAACTGCCTTTTGCTGCAGAGAAATCCTGAAATGAACAGGACACAATCGTAAGTCTCTGAAGACAGAAGACAATGAGGAAGATCCCTGAAATGTAATTTTTACAGCAGTTTCATGGCTTTTAACCCAATCTTGTAATTTTGAAGAGCTTGGCTTGTGATTTCTGGACCCCTGGGGTGAGCAGTACTGAAAGTAAGAGGTGCATTCAAGTTCCTCTGGATGTCACAGCTCTGAAACATGCCCCGAGGAAAGAGGGGAGGAGACTGGTAGGGAGCAAACCAAATGAGTGAGAAATGTGTCTTCCTTGTCCCTCTCTCTCCCCACTCAGCCCCACTCCTGGCACGGGTTAGCCTCTCTCTTTTGAGAAGCGATACTTTTGTTCGAGCTGACCTTCAAGCAGATGTCCCCTCAAAAAGGTAGCTCTGGGAAGAAATGCCACAAAACAGAGCCCCACTATTGAAAAGCAGGTCTCTGAAAGGCTGAACAGATGGCCCAGAGTCTCCCAACTGCATGGCGAGGATGCTTGGCAGCAGAACGAACGCTGAGATGAAAAGGAGCTGATTTCATCGGCTGCTCTATCTGGTCAAGACATATAACTTTGCCTTGGGTTTCTGCTTTTACCACCTCCTTTCCTGGAAAGTGCAATAGCACTTTAAATAAACTCCCCACAACAACAAAACCCTTTCATAGGCTTCTGCTCATTAATCAGGTAGCTTATTGCTTACATTTCTTTTTTTTTTTTTTTTTCTTTTTCTCCAGGCCTATTTTTACCTTGCCAGTGTGATCAGCTGCAAGCCACTGTCCTGGATCATTGCGAGTGTTTTGTTTTAGAAATCATCCTGCACGAGAGTCTACGCAGGCAGGCATGGCTGTGCCCCTCAGCCTGACAACATGCATACGCATCAGGGCACGTGGAGACTGATAAGAACACCCCTCCCTTTTCCAAACAGCTAAACATTTACAGGAGGCTGAGTGTGACTTTCCCCTCTTCCACTCCAGTTTGGGTTTTTTTGAGCCATGTTAAAAAAGAAGTGGCAAGGCAGCCTTAGGCAGATGTCTCGTGAGTCCACAGGGCACGCTGGTAGGATGCAAGTACCTGTGGTTTGCAGAGCACCCTGCAATAACCACCCTTCTGCACTTGGCTTGCTCCTTCTGCCACTGATTTTCTCTGTGTCCTTGGGCATGAAATTTGCATTTCATAATATGCCCCTAAATATTTTTGCGCGTTGGAACTTTGCGCTGTCTCTTTCTCTTGCAAGCATAGGGAAGACTGGAAAACCTGCTTCCCTGGTGTCATGGGAAGGTAAATAGAATTCTAGAATCATAGAATCATCTGGGCCAGAAGGGACCTTCAAAGGGACCCCCCCCCCCGCAGTCAGCAGGGACACCCCCAACTAGGCCAGGTTGCCCAGGGCCTCGTCAAGCCTCACTTTGAATGTCTCCAGGGAAGGGGCCTCAACCACCTCCCTGGGCAACCTGTTCCAGTGCTCCACCACCTTCATTGGAAATAACTTATTCCTAAGATCCAATCTAAATCTGCTTTTCTTCAGTTTAAACCCGTTGCCCCTCGCCCTGTCACTGCAGGCCTTTGTAAACAGACTCTCCCCAGCCTTCCTGTAGCCCCCTCAGGTACTGGAAGGCCGCTATTAGGTCTCCCTGGAGCCTCCTCTTCTCCAGGCTGAACAACCCCAGCTCCCTCAAAGAAGAGTGGGAAGCACCCTGAAAGGAGTGGAGAGAGGGGGAATAACCCCTTTCCTTACCCTATCCCTATTAGCAGAGGTGCGTGACATCTGCAGAGTCTGGTGGGTAAATCAAGAGTGTGAGACATGGTAATTTTGGGGATGCTCCTTGCTCTGGCTCCTTGCCCTGCAGAGTGACCTCATCCCCTTCTCCTCCCCATTGTGCGATGGGTTTCCCCAGCCCACGGCCACAGCATCCGCTGGTGCCTCCAAGTGCACAAGACTCCCTCCCAGCAAGCTCCTGCTTCGGTGCCGAAACCTCCCCGAGGAGAGGTTTAATCCCTGTCACCAAAACAAAACCCTGCGTGTTTGTTTTTTCACCCGGCGTAACTGTCAGGATTAATGCTGTTTAAACGATGTCAAACAGCCACTGGTTGGTTAGCAACATATTTACTCCATACGCCTTCTCAATGGGGGCTTCATATTTTACCACAGGAAGCAGAAAAAAATCAAAAGAAAAAAAGGGGCCTTAAAAAGGAAGATGAGTAATAAATCCCAGAGTTACTATCCCTAAACAGTTGGGTTTTTTAATCACAAAAGTACAAAGAGCCCAGAGACTCTGATAATGAACATAAAATATGGTTGTCATTAAAAAAATATTTCTCTGTCCCATCAATTTCAATTTACTCCACTATAAATCAATGAGCTACTTAATCAAATATTCTCCCACTTTAATTGTTTTATCTTGCTTTTATGTTAAATTTCAGTGAGTTACTGTGGGCACTAGTCTTCACATTATAGAAAAAAATGTCAGTGGATTGGGCTTAATTCGTATAAATTCAAACATTGGTTTAGAGCATTAGCCTTATTGAAGGAAGCTCCTACAATTTAGCTGCTGCTAAAAACAATGCAAGTAAAAGAAAAAAGTAGGGAAAAAGATGCCCTAAGTTGGATTAATAAAGTTAGCTGCTCATCTACTGTCAAATTCTGCCTTCAAAATAAGAATAATTTTAACAAATCTTTTGAAAACTGTCACTTTGTGTTATCCCACGAAGCATTAAAGCTCAGTTGGGGTGTCCTTTTGAAATTCCTCAGCCTTGCCTCAGTCCCCTTCGAAATCACAGGTGCTTGTCCGGGCTAGTCCAGTCTTTCCCATGAGAAAATATATCAACACAAAGTCTATAAAAGTCTGGGCTCAGACTCCAGTGTTTGCTGTGAAGGGCATTACCCTTGTATCGTGAAAAGGCAAGAAACTGTCCCTTGTGAGTCATTTTCTTCTGCAAATAGGAGGGGAAGCATTCTTTTGTGTTTTGTTTTGTTTAAATCTCTGTTATCGATTGATACCTTCTTGAAAAGGCCGCAAGGGATACTTTATTAGTTAGCCTTTACTGATTAAGCATTTGTAATTGTGATTTAAGGATGGTTTTGTGTGATATATATGTACGCAGCATGGAAAAATATAGACAGAAGCATGAAAATGCTGTCCTTTTTCTGTTGGAGGTTGAGCTGGCTTTTTTCCTGGTTCAACAGCTGATAGACAGTAAATTATGGATAGAGGGTAAATACCTGCTCACGTGTCTGAGCTCCTCATATGGTAAAATGGTCATGAATAAGTCACCTTTGCAGACCTGGTATTCTACAGAATTTTCTAATGTGCACCCTTTCCTGGAGAAGGTCTCAAGGTGTGACCCAGATACAGACTGAAGCTCTGTTCAGATGTCCTACCTCCCCATCAAATCACAAGAGCAACCATGGCAGCTGGGGAAATCTGCTTTCCAGTGCGTGCAGGGGTGGGTGAGGTGGTCCATCCCCTAGCAGAAACCCCCTCCTGCATCAGATGGAGAGGGACAGCAGGCCAAACACTGCTTGTGCAGCACGCAACGTCACAGAGCTGGAAAAAGACCAGCGTGCAAGCATGAGCCACACTCGCCTGCCTCCAAGCAAAAGGACCAGGATAAGCCAGTTTTCCCTAACAAGCTTGTGTACCATGGAAAATTTCAAACTCTTGAGTCTGAGGAGATGGTGGGGACTCTCATTTTGGCCATTGCCAAATTTTAGATGCAGACAAGGTCTGGATTTTAGCCAGCAGTGATGCGTTGAGGTGCTTGGTTCCAGCTTCTGTTTTTTTAAGCCACCCAAGTACAATTATCTGCATCAGGGGAAGAAAAAAAAACCCTCCACAACATTTACATGGAAGCTTTTGAATTTCAAAGATCTTTTTTAATAAGGCAAGAATGAGGAAGTCTAAAGATGTGCATATCTGCTTTACAGTTGTTAGCCTAATAAATGCAAATATTTCCAGCAGCCAAAGGTTTTACCCTGCAGTTTTACCTGCTAACATTTCCTTGTTTTGAATTATGTAGATCAGAAATGGAGGAAAAACATAACACTGGTTCTAAGGGTATAGAGCTGTCATCTAATTTTAGCTAAATGATCTCCAAAGCAGAAAGATGCATAACTGTGGGGTAAATTGCTAGTGAGGTTTTTATTTTTTTAAGGATCTGTTTACAGCTTTGCTAGCCAAACTCGAGGAGGGGGGGGTAACAACACAGACAATGTTGAATATTTCAAGAGAATCATCCATAAAAAATACTGAGTCTCAACTTCCAAAAATTATTTCTTTCCAAATATAGGGCAGAATCTCACTTGGAAGACACAAGTGCGCAATATGAAAGTTGCCGATTGGATGTCCTGGGTGTGTTATATGATCCTTGAAGGTTTCTGAAAGTAGTCAGAGATTTGGGGTGTTTTCCTCTGTGTTGCCAAATTAAGATTTTTTTATCAGAGCCTGGATTTCAGAAAGGGGGCACTCAACACTCAGAAATCAAGTTCATGAAATGCCTAAATTCAAGCTGTTGAAAACCAGAGACTCCGAGAATCAGCAGTTGTGCTTGTTAATTTGGACCTTTGTATTCCAATATTCAAAGTCTAAGTTCCAAGATGTTACTCATATAATTTTATTAATCCAGAAACAGGTCACAACCTGGAAGTAAAACCTCGCAGTCACCAGTCTTCTTGGTAACACATGATTTACAGATCAAAGTCTTATTTATATTGTTATCATTTGAAAATAGCTTCACAGAAGGGAATGAAGTCTACACTAAAGTCAATGAGATTAAAATTAGGTTAATAAGTGAAGGTTGTTTAGGATGATGGGTAGTGGAAATACTTATATTTTAGGGATCCTTGCATCAGATCTATGGCTGCTGTTAGCGTGGTTATGGCTGTTGTCATCATCTCTAGCGGTTCCAGCCAAGATCTACCAACACTGTAATTTCTACTCTATGCATGGCAAGATACATGGCTTTTTACTGAAGGATGTATCATCTACCCATTCTGGAAAAGAAATAGGTGGTATTTCTTTCACCTAAGTCTGAACATTCATGTGTGAGCTCGTAGTCAAGGTTCCCTTTACAGCTACTGGAGAGAAACGGGAACTTTTAGATCATGATTCTTATGCCCAAAGTGAGGTGTCCACCTTAGGAAAGAACAGTCTGGATTCCTGGAGTGTGCCTTTCTCTTTAGTGACTTCAGTGGGAATCTAAGATATTTCCTTCCATGTTGTAAACATCTAAACATTAGTAAGATGAATCCTGTTCAGGGATTACTCTTGGGCCTGGCTTCAAGCAAGATGTATGAGAGAAAAAGGATAAGGTCTTTCTTCCAATCCATTGTTTCACTCATATATAAAAGAGAGTAATAGGCATAAAAATATCTTAAAAATTAAAAACTCAGGATTTATCAGCAGTTATGATTTATGGAGCAGTCATAAAGCTATTTACAGAAGAAACTACTCAGCTTCTTGAGTCATGTGTACCAGAGTGAAGGCTAGTAAAAAAAAAAAGTGGAAAGAGTCTCTTCAGACATGTGAATCTCATCTGCACCACCTCAAGTGCACTCGTAAATTCAGACTGTCCAGAGTTGCCCCTTGACATTTTTGCATGATACAGGCCATTCAAAACTACTTTTTTTAGTAAGGTTGAGAGACAACATGTGGGCGCTCACCCTTAAAATGCAGAGTGGACATGACCAAAGGCAATTTAGAGGTAACGTAATCTGTCAGATTAGGCTATCATCGCTTTTATATGTACATAGTGTGGCTGTAGGGAGCTCTACGGTAGGTGTATTTCCTCAGCCTAGTAAGCCTGGGTGGCAGCAACAATGAAGAATATGGCTCAACCTTCAATGAGACCTTCCCACTCATCGCCTCTCCTGAAGTCACCTCATGGCCACAACTCAACCACCAATTTTCACCAACTTCTCTAGGTCACAACTCATCAGCTTCCTCCTTGAGGCAAATCTGTCTTTTCTACATAGAGTTCCTGAAGGGTATAACTCAAAATCCCACCCTACAAGGATAAGCACACTCTAATACTAAACTGTACCTGTTCTTCACCCAAAGTGCCTGAAATTTATCCATTTTTCAGACCCTCAGCATTTCTGACCAGGAGGAGTCATATAACTGGGGGAAGCAAACAGGTTCTGCGCTGCTGTTTATAAGATGTTGAAACAGTTTGGGAAACTTGGAGATAAAAGCTCTAGAAATGCAAGATATGATGATATAAATTATTCTCCTTAACACGTCAGACAGGAGCAGTAAAGACCTTATATGGTCATAATTACCACATCCGTGCATATCTAGCAAAAAGAGGCTGAGATCATATTATAAAAATTAACCTGGGGGACATTACAAATGTTGCTTCTAATGGAATTTTATGATCAACAGTCTTATATTATAATATTTGAATAACTTTCAGAAAGATTTGTTCTTCCGGCAATGCTTATTTTTTTTCCTCCTCTAACCAAAACTAGTCTTTAAAAGAAAGTGCAAGGCAAAAGGAAAACTGACATTTCAAGCTACAGGAGTTGGAAACTTCACACTGATGCTGTTAAAGCTGATTTAAGAAATGCAAAACAATTATTTCACAAATGCATATGTTAAAACTGTAAATTGATATATCAAAACCACAACCTGAATATAGCAATTTGTCTCTTTTTTTCTTTCTTCCTTCCCCTCCCTGTTGTAGTATATTCCACAGCTGCCTGCCAGATAATATACTGATTGCAACTTTCTTAATTTACAGAGCCTTTAAGTCTAATCTCATGAGCCAGCCTAAAGGGCTTCTTCATCCATTGAAATGCCAGAATAATTGAAATTGTCTTCAGCTGACAGTCAGGCAATAATGAATATTTTACTTTGCTGATTGCATGTCAGGGTTACATACAGCACTGCTAACAGACCTAATCCTGGGGATCTCAAGCCAGGCTTCCCAGTACGGCTTGTGCTTCAATGTGGGGTGGTTTTTTTGTTGTTTCCCCTCTCCATGGATCAGTGTGAGTGGAGTGAGACCAAACACGCCGGTGAGTGGTACAGGGTGACCCAGTTGCTGTTTGAATGATGCCATCGCGGGTTTTCAACAGCACTCCAGAGGCAAATGACAGTCTGGGAAAGGTTTTATTTAAAGGTTTCCCTGAAGGGAAAAAGGAGAGGGAGGAGGAAATGCACAAGTAGTCAGTCAAAAAAAAGGGGTTGGGAGGAAATCTGTGGTATGGCATGAAAGAGGCTTCTGTGTGAACCCGTCCTGAATGAACTCCTTAGACTTTCAGTCCAATCACACAGGGGCACTTCCCCACCCAAAGTCAGTGCATGGTCAATAGACTGTTAATGATGCCGAGACATATGGAGGCAACAAAAAGGATGGATACTCTGTTCAAGGAAATAGGGTATGTTTGAGAGTTGTGCAGAAAAATAAAGGCAACTTGGAGACACGGGGGTGACTCCAAGTTGCTGGGTCTGCAGGTACCCACCCTTCAGCCATGGATACCAGCATATGCACCATATCAGAGGCACCAACCACACCCAACACAGCGATTTCCATAGGAAAGAAGCTCATGCCCATGTTCCAGAGACAATCACTCTGTGCATGGGCGATCAGGAAGCCAAGATCTGAGGGCATGTGTTGATTCATCCCACCAGGCAAATTGAGATAAAGCCCAACAAGAGAACATTACGATATTCCTCCTTCCCCATGTCCCATCTACAAAAATCCCTCATAATGAGTAAAGTACAAGGAAAAGGAAACACTGTCATTTTCCCGCAAACAACAGCAATTTGTGGTTTATGAATTTCTGGAGCCATGGGTGATTTAACTCCATGTGAAGGTCCTCCAAAGATTTTCCTCCATTAATTTATCCTACCAGACTCTGAATCCAAGCAAGCTTTAGTATCCATAAAATCCTGCAGCAAGGAATTCCCCAGCTGAACTGACTTTCTCCCATGTTTTAGGAGAAATCAATGGTTGAGTCAGCAGTTGCTCTGTGATATCTGACCCTGAGCCTGCACAACCATCTCCCCCACATCTTGAAAAGACAAATGTCATTCACCAAGACACATGTACCTTGGCTACTTCACTCCAACAGAAAACATCTATTTTAATATGGATTTATTTCAACTATATACAAAGAGAGTAGGAGACAGAGAAAGGCTTGTTTGGAGGAAAGGAGGATGGGGGAGAAAGGAAAACAAATCTTGTTTGGGTAGAAATAACATGAGACTTGAGGACAGCTTAATTTGGCAATATAACTTCTCAGCCTTAGCATCCTGGAAGGCTGCAAGCTTTGGACCTGGCCACCCAAGGAAACCAGAGAGCCCAGGGTGCCAAAGGGCAGTACAGGAGAGCAGCATTCCCTGGATAATGTGGGCAAATATCCAACTGCCCATATGTAACCCTAAGCAAGCTGGTGTGAGCTCATAGTTGACCCTGTGCAGAGCAGAGGGTTGGACAGAGACCTCCTGAGGTCCTTTCCAACCCAAACCACTCTATGATCCCATGATCCAGGGAGGACCAGGGGCATTTGGCTGCCAGGCAACCTGCCAGGCCAACATCCTTGGAGGCTAGGAGCTCTGGCAGGAAGCTATTGGGGAAAAATGGGCATTGGCTCTGGGAAAGCCGTCACTGCAGAGGCACAAGGTCTCTGCAGAGAGGCCAGTCTTTCACTGTGATGTCCTGCAGCCTTACCACCAGAAAACAACAAACCTCTGAGGAACTCTTACAGAGAATTCCCTCTTTCTTCAGCTCTTCTGTGGGACCAGCAGTTGAATCCATCACTTCTATTCAGCCTTAACAACAAGCTTAATCATATGCCTCCCTCCAGCCAACCCCCCCCCCCCTCCCCCAGCCTCGAGCAGCCTCACACAGCTCTGGGGAAAGATGTTATTCACCCATCTCTCACCAGTTTGCCAGCACAGATGCCAGTGTGAACAGCCCCCAGCCCACTTCATCTGGAACAAGCCCAGTCACTTCTAACTTTTTCCGCAAGTTTTTTTTTTTTTTAGCTTGGCTTGGCTTGTCTTGAGATCTGCAAGTTAGGGAATGCCTCTGGGAACTCATCCCACTGATCCCACCAAGGCACTAGCTTCCAGTGGGGGTCAATGACAGCAAGTTAAGAGCCTCTTCCCCTAGCAAAGCAGCAACTAGATGAACACATGTAGGCAAGGCCCGTATTCCATGCATGAGTTTTTCTGAGCTGGAAATTGGGTAAGAATCACCCATCTCTGGAACTGGTCCAACAAGGGGTAAAGGACTTGAGCAAAAGACAACCTGCCACGTCCCTATCAGCATCACCACCCAGTTGTTCCTGTAACCCCCGAGTCTCCACTCACATGCTGAGCTCTCAGCTGAGCCCACCCTTGCAACACCCGCCTTTGTCAACATTTGCATCAGAGACAAACAGTGCAAGTTCATCTCTGTCTGTGTTTGACAACACTTTCTTCAGCTGTGCTCTGCCAGGGGTGATCCTGGGCCCCAGGAGCTGTAATCCTCCCTTCTCAGGTGCAGTCCTGCTCTGAAAGGGGTGAGAGAAAAAAACAGGCTCTGTGAGATGCATGAGCAAGGGAGGCACGTTCACAGATGATGGCAAGAGACTGCTTTCGGGTAGCAGAAACTGAGGCTACAAACACTGGCAAGGGCTTTCTCCTTCTGGCACATCCTGGAGAACTGTCATTCACTGGCTCTGCAGATGGCTTGGAAAAGAACATATGAAGGAGCGAGGTCTGTTCTCCAGGTAGCCACCCTGGTTCCCTGATGGAAAAAGGAGTACAGGACATTAAGGAAACCAAGATAAATAAATAGTTGTGTATGAATAGAATTTTTTTTAAGAACCCCTTTTTGGTAAAGCCCACGGGGTGGAATTAAACCTATAGCGAATTGTTTACTGATAAGATCTGCTTTGGACCAGACCTGTAAGAAGGAGTCAAGTTCTTTGCTGTTGTAACTTCACTGACTTTACATCAGTGCTTAAATTTAGCAAGTTTCCTTGATAATTAAGTCATCTATGAGAAAGTTGAGGCTACAATAAGAATCATGACAAAAGCAAAATCTGTGGATGTTTAGCACCCATCATACAGGGTGCTGCAACTAGGCAAGATGTGCTGCAGGCTGATGATGCCTCCTGTCAGCAACCTTCCTGTTGGCCAGGACAGTTTAGACTTAAGTTCCAAAATTAGCTTTATTTTCCAATAAGAATAAGGGACTGGGGCAACTCCAACCAAGAGAAAACAATTCTGCCCTCCTGCAAATTAGGCAGCTGGACCCCTCAGGGAAACAGTTCCTTCACATGCCAAGTAGCTCTCGTCTGAGCCCTTCTTCACCTTCCTGAGCTGGAAACCTTTTAAATCTGTGATCTGGGAACTAGCCCATCTCCCCCCTCTTTTCCCTCAGCCCCTACCTTCCCCCAGGGCTTGTTCCCATTACTTTTACCTACTTATCCTAGTAAATAGAGTCAACTGGCTTCATGGGTCTTGGGAGAGCCCCTACCCTCTGCTGCAGCGAGATTATAATTAACTTCACAAAAGATAGACAGGGAAACAGAGACAAGAAGGGAATTACCCCAGGTCCCCAGCACAGCCAAGAATGCAGCGCCTTGGTCCCAGCCCTATGTACCCTCCTCCACCTTGCTGCTGGGTTGTTCTCTCCCACCTCCTTTACCCTCATCTCAGGTTGCACTCCTGGGCACGCTATGTTTCACATCTCTGTATTTAAAAGCTTATTATGAAGAGACAGCAGCACCACCCAAAAAAGTCTATAGTCAAGACATTCTGGCTCTTTGATTGTGCTTTCCAGTACTCTGCCATGTAACTACACTGGAGCATGCAAGAAGATGTTGCTCTACACAGCTCTAAAAGCTGTCAAGACATCTTCATACCCTAACCACAAAAATTAGAGACTGCAACTAACAACTGTGCCTGTCCCCTCCTTACTGGACTCAGTTCAACCCAATGAGTGTTTAGGGACTTTTTGGTTCTTTTGGAATGAGGCCATAGTCGCTATTGAAGCCTGTAGCCCACGACTCTGAACAGCTGGATGGTCAAAACTGAACGGGACCTCAAGAAACATGATAGGAATCCCGAAACACAAAACAGAGTCGAGCATGTGCTCTTCACCTTAATGGATTTGCCTTTCCCTCAGATTTTGATTTGGAAAACTGCATCCAAAAAGATTCATAAAGTGCTGGAGGTGCTTGACATACACTTAAAAGCTCCAGGCCAGATCTTGCAGCTGATATAAATCACTGTCAGCTCCAGCAGCTCCGGCCTCAGGCCCTGCCTCAGAATACACAGAGAGTTAGTGAGAATAAATCAGTGAATTTATCAGTATGTCCCCTTCTCCTTAAACCCAAACACACTTGAACTGATGGATTGGTCCTTTCATATCCCTGCATTATTGTGTCTCAATTGCATACATTTGTGCTCTCTCCACTGTATAATAGATATAAATAATGAACAGTTGTAGGAATGTAAATATAGGTGGCACATTTGTATGTAGTCATCTAGGCACACACACACATATGCTATCTGCAGCCAGCAGCTCAGCCCTGTGGGTCTGTTGACCCTGCACTCCAGTTGAGGATTTGATTTATTCCTGGGGAAAAAAAAAAAATCTTCCTTTTATTTATTTTCATATTAATAATGATGGAAACGGTTCCAGTGCACCATTTCTAATACAATTAAGTATATTCAAGATCACAAAATAATATTACAATAGCCAGACAATATATACATAAAGAACTCACTTTAATCCAACAAGTACAGAGCTGAGGCTGGAATTAATGCATTATCTGTGCCCATTGTGACTAAGTATTAAGATCTATACCCTGCCAGAGGAGAAGGGAGCAAACAACTGATCATCTGTCTTATGTTACACCTCCCGAGGTCCTCCAGGATGAGATGCCAACAGGACAATGTTCAATCTTCTTGTGGTGATGCATCATTTAAGGAAGGCAGTTGCTGACTTTGCCTTACTGGGTCCAGATCTTCACCATTCATAGGTCACCTGATCTAGTTGAAGATGTCACTCTTCACTGCAGGGAAGGTTGGACCAGATGACCTTTAAAGGTCTTCCAACTCAAACTATTCTATGATTCTATATTCTCTGAGAGTTTCTAAGCCTGATTCATGGCTGTCAGGAAATTCGCTTCTCTGCATTTCTCACCTGGGTTCTGGTTCTCACCTGCGTGTGTTTGTAACTCTACTTCCACTGCCATGGGACATCTGGTGATGGTGCCTTGCCACATGTAGTTGGTAGGAGTAGAAAGAGCTGAGTCTTGCTTAGCTGTGTTGTTCACAAGGCAATTTTCTTTCTAGTAGTGAATGGGGAAACAACTGAAAAACCCCCAAAAGGGGAATAACTGAGATGAGTGGCTAATGCAGAGTCATAAAATCACTCACACTATGACCACGCTAATGTGACCTCACGTGGAGGCCTGTGTACTCCATGCTATAGGGCAGAGTGGACCTTCCCCAAGGGAGCAAGGAGAGCTGGGGCACATCTGAGGTGCAGGTCACTAGGTCTGTCCTAGTGACCCAGCTTGGGAAAGGAACAGACTCATAAGAGAGATGAAAGAGCCAGACCAAAACTCAGCTGGGACACGTTCACACATGCCTGCTTCACTGGACTCCAGAGCCGGGACAGGCATCTCAGCAAGACCTACAGTGCATGAGTAGACACTTGCTCATGAGAAACATGAGCAGAAAAGAGGGAATGGATGTCATAGGAAAAGGGTCTGGATTAATTGCAAGACCAAATGAAAAAGAAGGAACCCAGCTGCAAAGGAAAGACAGAGTCCGTGGTCTGGAGGAAAGGAGTCCTGAATTCCTGGGGCAACTCTAACCAGCTATATATATGTTTTCTTTGTGCTGCTCAAAGTCATGAGTGTTTTGTTCCCCAGGGCCCTCTGAAAAGCCACCTCATACATTTGCTTCCAGAACTATGCATGTCTGGGTTCTCTATAGGCCAATACGTCTCTGATGATAAAACACAGAGGATGGTCCCAGTTTTGCAAAGGGATAAGAATTGATGAGCTTGGATGTGTGTCAAGAGTTCAGAAAAATACATTATTTTTCCCTCCACAGGCCAAAAAAAAAGGCATACCTTGGCCCCGAAGCCTGGTATTGGGAAGAGGTTTTCCAGAGGTGCAGTAGTGCCTGGTTGGGATCACATACCCACAGTCTGGCTCTGCCCTGCTTCAACATCAAGGCTGGACAACAGATAGTCTTCAGCCTATCTCTCCCACAACAAAGGCCCGAAATAGGGTGTTTCTCAGGTCTCAAGGATTTATTTTTAAAGTTGCAAAATCGCTAAGAAATCTCTGTGCCAAATTGCATTTCTTGCAGAAACTCGCTGAGCAGACTGGTTCTTCGGTTTGACTTCGTGTTGCTGATTTCAGCGATGACAGTCCATATTCACCCTTTCCTAACTGAGAGCAGATTTGGGCCCCCCAGACTTAAAACTAGAGCACGCAGCAACTGGCGGGAGGCACAGCAATTGCAAATACATCCGAGCAAATTTTAAAAATGCAAATCAGCATTCCCATAAGCCACCTCCATGGTCTTTGGGATAGATACGCATTTAGGTGATTTAAAAAACGATCATTATTTACCCAGTAAGCTGTGGCAACTCCTTCAGCAGCTGCCATGCTCGACTGACTTAATACATATTTAGAGTATGCAGAGTAAGAGTGGGCAATGCAAAGCAGAGCTGAAACATCTCAGTATTAGATACCTCGGGGGGGTGTTTCTCCATATGCCAAATTAGACAATACTGTGGATTAGTCACTTGCCAAATTCTTTTTCTTTTTCTTCCTCCTTCTTCTCCTTTTTTTTTTCTTCTTCTAATTTTTTAATCCAAGCTCTTTGAATTAAATAAGAGCCAAAAAAATATATAAGCATCTTTATCCAGGAGACATCATTGCATCAACAGTATTTCTTTCTAAAGAAATGCATTGCTCCATGGTCGCGCTGGAGGGGGCAGGAGGAAACGCAGCCCCACACCTTCGGTGTGATAAATTTTAGGCCAAAGCAAATCTTTGCTCCCAAACTCCCTCCCTTCCAGGGGCAAAAAGCCCTTTCCCATCCCAACACTAAGCTTCAACAGAAGTGCTGGCAGTGACAGCCACTGCAATATCATGCCTGGTGCTCAGCGAGAAGGCTCCGGACCTTGCTTCCTTTTGATTGCTGCTTATGTAGGACGAATCCAGATTAAAGGCTAATTTCTTTCCGACTTTGCTGGGTTTGGAGCCTGTCTCTTACTCTGGCTTTGTTGTGCAGTGAGGTAGAGTGTAATTTTCTGACTCTTCCCAACTCCTCAGTTTGAGACAATAATCCACTCTGTCTCCTCTTAATTAAAGTAAATAACCCAGGCTCACAATAGCAGTTCAGAAAAGGGCCTTAAGTCTCGTCATTCCCTCAGTGCAAGGAGCTAATTGATTTTCAAATGATAATGGTGTTTACATTAGAAAGCCCACATCCCTCCCTCCCCCTTCCTTTTCTCTTCTTAAACCTTCTTCATCTCATGAATATCAAATGGCCAGGATCCCTCCATTGTGGCTTCCAGCTCCTAGTGTAGGTGGTGTCACTCCAAAACGTTTAACAAGCTAATGGAGTGATTTCTGATTTACATGCCCGCCTCTTGTGCCCTGTTTGTTATCCACAGACGGAGGACCTGCAGGAATGTCCCTTTTTTTAGTGGGTTTTTTTTTTTTTTTTTGCCTTCCTCACCCCATTGTCCCGGGGATACAGAGGCCACAGTTACAGGCCTGGAGGCAGGACTGGTTTTCAGTTGGGTGGAATTTTAAGGGTGAATGGGAAAGGTCACCTAAACCAGAAGATGGGAATATATGAAAACGGGAAAAGAGCCGCCAACACAGCAGAAAGAGAGAAACGAAGTCAAACCTGCTGCTGCGCCAGCTGAAGCACGAATGAGGATGCCCAAAAAGACTGAGCGGGATGTGAAAAATGTTAGTTTCACAGTAATTTAGACAAACGTCCAACTACAGCTTCATAAACCCAGAATGTAAATATATGCCACCTATCTAATGTGGCTGTGCAAAGAGATGCAAAAATAAATAAATAAATAAATAAATAAGTACATCAAACACCTCTAACTCAGATCTCCAAGTCAAGCATCCAACACTTTGGAAGTTCCAGGATTAAAGCTGCCATTCTGCACACATCAACTCTGCAAAAGACATGCAAATACACGCTCACTTATTTCTCTTCCTATAAGGCCTTAATCTGCGCATAGACCAGACTGGGTTCCCATAGCCAAAAGCTCTTCTGGATTTTATTTTCTTCCCCAGTGTGATGCATGACCCTCAAGACAATTTTTTTTCTGCATGTTAGCACAGTTTTGCCCCAAGATTGAATGATTCATTTCCACATGGGCTTTTCCTCAATGCCCATGACTTTGACACCTGAAGGCGCTGCAGATATTTATGCCTTTCTCTCTGTAACACCTCTGTCTGTTGAGAAGGTTTTCTTGGCCTCATTTCTTCAGAGATGGTAGTACAGAAGGGTTCAGGTGAAAAGCGGGTGCTAATTTGGGATGCCCACACTCTGGCGAGGAGAAAGCTGCTTTACAATGTCATTTCTAAAGACAAAGTTGAGCTGTTTGGTGGAAGAGCCTCAGCATCTCCAGGTTCTCACCAAGATGGGAAGCTCACAACAACCAGCCACCTGTACCAAAACGACACAAAATGGTTTGGCTAGAAGCCTTTGGCAGAACTAGAGCTAGAATCTTCTTCTGCCATGCAAAAGCTCCTGATAGCCACAAGGGCTGCAAAAACCCTCTTCACAGAGGCTGTAACAGGGTCTCCACTGCCTGACCCTGCACTGCAGCAGGTCCCTCCCATGAGATAAACAACACAGTTCACAGGGAGGAAAGTTTATTATATCTGTTGGGACTCTATTGGAATGCATATATCCCAGGGAGCTGAACCATGGAGGCAGAAGGAACTTTATTTCCCAACTAGGAGAATAAAATTTTCCATTTCATGGGATTTTTCTTTTATCACTGACCTTTTTTCCAACTGGAATACAAATTCTTTCTTTTTTTCTTTTTTTTTTTCATCCCACAGATTAAATTTAAAAACTCACTAACCATGAAATATATTTTAAATTTGGCATCACCCTCAAGTCTTTCCAAAAGATGTAAAAAATGCATTTCTTTTTGACAAAATATTGTGAAATTAAAAGGAAGCAGTATTTTATTCAGCAAATGATAAAAACAGACAATCTGCTGTTGCTTAAGTGCTTTTTCTTTGTGCACAGCTTTTCAAAATGTGAATTTCACGGAAACATTTTTTTTGTTAAAAATGTTAATGACGGTTTCTAAATCACCTGTATTTTCAGGCTATGATGATAGGCCCACTCCTAACTTAGCCATAGTATTTTAAGACAGGGCAGGGTTTGTGTGTGCATGCGTTATTATATATACATATAGATGTAGGTTAAATCAAGTAAAACACTTTATATGTATATATTTGTAAATGTACACACATATACATACATGTTCTCCTTGCAGTGACTTAATGGCAAATGTTGTTATTTGGGCATTAGATTATAGGCTCGGAGTTTTCTAAGACTAACTAACTGGCTCTTTAAGTGGCTTGGGATGAAATAAGACATCCCCCGGAGCATGGCAGTTAAGACCAGTTGTTATTAGTCATCGAACAGCCCGGCTGTGAGAGACACAATCACACACATCCCTCTTGCCTTCCCAAGCTCTTTCTTCTGTTTATGACTTTCCCTGTTGTATTAAAGGCTCGTCGTAGTTATAAGCTCCATCTGGTAGTTCTCCTTGATCAGGATGCAGGAGCCCAGGTTCAGCTCCTGTCTTTGACACAGCCCGCAAGACCTTGGGCAACTCACTTAACACCTCCCAGTGTTCCACCTGCAAAATGGGGAGAATAAGTTCCTTTTCCTCATTCTTAATTCCATCCATTAAAAATGCAAAAATCTTCAAAGCTGAAACTGTATGTTAATACATGTTTCTCCTACCTAGCGTGATAAGGTTCGGATCTTAATTGGACCCTGCAGGTTATGCCACAGCACTAATAATTAATAACACTAATTATTTGGTGTGCGTGATCATTGCTTTTTAATAGTGCTTTCTTCAAAGTGGGAGCTGCGATGACAGGATCAGCCTGGGCCAGTGTTTCGTGATGTTGCCAGAGAAATTGAGCCCAGAGTATGAACTTCGCAACACTGAGATGTCTGACCTCTGGAAAATAAAAAGAAAATAATTTTCCAGCACATTGGAAGTGTGAAAAAGAGGCAAAAGTGAGTCTGGGGGAGCTACAAAATGAAAAGAGAGTTTTGGTAGCTATTTCATGGGATTAGAAAGGAGAAGAAGGGGCAGAGGAGCTTTCCCCTAGCAACACTTTTTAGTGATGGGATGGACAGTGAAGTGACAAGCCACCACCCCCCTTTGCTTGGGCCTTCTTTCTTGCTGGGGTTGCCTATTCTGTCAAGAATCCTACCTGCACTGGAGCCTCTTCCATCTGTGACACTTCTTTAGTCTCTGGCCTCAGGCAAATCAGTTGACCTTGTAAAATAGAGATGGTCCTTTGCATTTTGTGGGTCCTGTGCTGATTAGTGCATTAAAGCATAAGGTAGCTTCTACCACATAACGTGGTGCCACTGTCTATACACAGACTTCAGAAAGATTTACATGTACAAGTGTATATATATCACATTTTTCTAAACCTAGTTTCCTTCTCTCTCCAAAAACGCCAGTAAAATCTAAGAGGATTTATAATCTGACTGTAACACCAAATTTGCAGATGTCCCTTGCAGGAACGTTGATCCTATCTCTCGCAGACAGCCATGTCTCCCAGCCACTACCTCTGTCACTCCCACCACTGCAGTTCCAGCTGCCAGAGGACAAGATTTCTTCAAAGGGAATCTAAAGGATCTGGGGTTCATTTATATAAAGGATTTGCTTATAACTGATACACTATGGGATACAGGAGTCATTTATAGCTTTCCCTTGTGGTTCATTCCTATGCACTTTTAAGCCCCAAGAGATGAGAGCCTTTCTCCACATTCTCCTACACCAAAGCTGCTCCTTTTATATGCCATAGAAAGAAGTAAAGTAAGGGGTCACCTCCTCAGATAGGGCACATTTGCCTAGCTCTTTTGAAGTCATTGCAAAGTCGTAGAAGATCAGCCTGTCTGAAGCCAGCACAGCTCCACCAAATAGCCCCAGGTGCAGAGCAGGCACTTTCCAGGACATTGGGAAGGGAAAGAATCACCTGTGGCTTCATCAGCTGGGTCTAAGCTAGGAAAGCAGGACATAGCTGCTGGATATACCCGAGGTATAAACTTTTTATTCAAAAATTAAAAAAAAAAGGTGGAAATTTCAACACTGAGGGCTATTAAGCCTGATTGGTGTAAATGTAGTCTTCTGAAAATGTCTACATCAGTGATTGTTGGAGGTACAGACTTTTTTTTTCTGAGTTTACTCTTCTCTTTAACAATTTATTCTTGAGTGCTTTTGGAAAGAGGACTCTGGACCAGCAGAGACCTCTGACTTCATCTAGTATGGCCACTGTCACACACTTCATGTTTGAAACCACATTAGCAAACATGATTTTGTTATAATACAACTAAAATTCTAATGCAGAGATATTTTAAGTCCTTTTAAAATGTATTAGCTGGGAACTACTGTCTTTGAACCTCTCTAAGACAGTTACCCCAGGAAGGATCCATCTTACCTTTATTTTGACCTCTAAGATGTGAATATAGATGTAGCTGAGAGAGCCAACTCCAGCTCCATCAATAGCCCTGATGAGAAATGGGCATTTTTAAGGTGCAGCTCCTTTGCAGGTATCTGTGTGAGCATGATGCTTTAAAAAGGATAAGCAGCTTAGACAAGGCCATCATGGCCAGGCAAACCCTACTCCAAGTGTCACTGCTGCCCTTTGGAACAGCTACACCCAGGAATGGGCTGACAGAGGTCTGAGTTTGACCACCCTCATGTCCATGTGTCCTTCTTCCATGCATGCCCAGAACAAGGGCATATCTCCAAACCAGGGCATTCAACATCTTGTTTAGACTGGCCCTCCTTCATACAACCTTGGTGCTTAGGTAGGACCTAAGTGAGCATCTGAGTGCCCTCCTGCAAAAAAACAGCATTGGCTGTGGGCAAATTTGGACACAACTTGGGTCTTGCACCAGTTCTTCTCTAATCAGTAGAAAGCTGGGATGATTTCTAACCTTGAAACTCTTTAAAAGTCTGCGCTAAGGTCCACCTGAGCTATTTCAACACCTGCTTTAGGATGAGGATGCCACTGTGGGTTCTTAGAGGTGTCAGACTATGCTCTGCTGATCCAGATCTATCTGGGTAGAGAGGGAAGCAAGGGGAAAAGCCAGCTGACCAAGCAGCAAGTCAAGAGACAGAGCCCATGAGAAATGTATTTACTTACATACTTACTGATGTGGTGGAGAGCGGCGCTGCCGAAAGCTGGACCTCACCCATTACAAACAGACAAAACCCTTCTCCCAGGCACCCTAGAAATGGGGGGAAGAGGGAGAGTCTGGATGAAGGGAGCACAGCAAATGGGGGGGAAGAGGGAACAGCAGAGAGTCTGCCAAGGAAGGACGAAGAGGACAGGAAAACCACAGAAACTTGGGGGGAAGGGGAGGGGGGGCGATCAGGGTAAAAGAGAGAAGCAAACATCGGCCTCGGCGATTTCAAGAGACAGAGGAACTCTAAGTAATTTTCATAAACTTTTAAATATAGCTTTAAATATTAGTAAAGCTTAAGCCAGTGCACACAAAGGCGAGTTCCCTTTGAAAGAGTTCCAGAAAACCATGAAATGCTGTTGATAAGACTGTGCCAATTTGTAAAGCCTGCCACAATCTCTGGCTCACGTTTTCTCTCTCTCTCTCCAATTCTCTCTCTTTCTCTCCCCCCCTCTATTTTTCTCATTCTTTCTCTCCTTCCAGAAGCTCACTGCGCTTTGTGAGTCAGAGGAGCTGCAATGACAACAACAACAACAACAACAAATCTTTATTTCTGAAGCCGGAGCATCTTCTCAGCAAGGAGAATGAACGTAGTGTCCACATTTGATTGATTCAGTAAAAATAATGTCAAAGTGGCATTTGCAGAGGGAGATAAAAGATTCTGATGGAAAGTGCCCAGTGGGGATAATGTAAGTAAACTCAACCCGGAGTTTCTTAGCTTTTATTAGCAAATTGTGTTCAGCCTTAATTATAGGTTTGCCAGGGCCTGACACTTGTCAGTGTATTTACATGGAAAGATTGAAACGTTGATAAGGGTCTTTTTGAACTGAAGGAAAAATAAGTTCAGCATGGAGGGGGATGGGAAAAGTCCCTCAGAAGGGGGTTTTGACAGGTTCTCTATGTCATTAGTTTAAGTTTTCAAAATTTGTCTTTTTTTGTGTATGTGACATTACTTAGAGGATATAGCTGGGAAGAAGATTTCAGTGTGCTTGGTGCCGTACATAGCAAAAATAGTATTTATCAAAGGAGAATATAGCCAAATAGGCAATCAAAAGGCTGGAGGAACACAGGCTGGAGGGACTCAAGGTCACAAAACAGGACTGTGTCACATCAAGTGCCCTAGTCCCAGTTTAGAGTTTTTCTCCCAGACCAGTCCTCAACTTACATCCCTCCTCCACAACCTCCTGGGAAATTTTGCTTCTGCTTTTACACCTCCCCTGCTGCCTTTCGGTCCCAGCATCAGGTTGGTTCCTGTTCGCTCAGATCACCCAGGTGATAAAGCATGAAGAATGAAAAACAGATTAAAAATGTATTAAAATCCAATATAAGAAAGGCATTAACAAGAGGTGATTAAACTGGAGCTTGATCTTTCTGTGATATGAGTTCCCATAAGCTCTCTCCCCTGGGTGGGGTGGTGGGGTGTGTCGCAGACTGGGAATTCTTTCATAAAACTTTGATTTTGTCAGCTCCTGGAAGCCGACCCTGCCCATGGCCCAAGGTCCATTTTGAGCAGGTTGGTGGGCTTCAAGCATTGCTAGAAAAACATCTTAACGTGATCAAAGCGTTTCACTTCAGCACGTTCAAAGACCAGGTTTGTGCTTTTGCTGTTGGACCTGACTTTTTGGTGAAAAAAAAACCAGACTCAGAAAAATAAACGTCTTTGTTCAAATAAGAAAGCTGGTCACAAAGGGAACATTTTCAATTATGTGAACCAAAAGCCCAAAAAACCACAGTTTCTTTGTGGAAATTTTGTGTGAATTTGATTTCATCCCTTTCTAAGAGGTGACTGTACCATTAATTCAACAATTGCAGCATTTCTATGAGATGAGCAGCCTCTCTGCAGCCAGCTCAAGCATTAATCCTGGAATTAATTTTGGCTGCATGCATCTACAGCCTGAGCAAGTCAGTTCATCAGCAACAGCACCTCAGGACCCAGACCACACATGGTGCGCTGGACCAAGCTAAGGGGGATTACAGCACATCCATCCCTTCTCACAAGAGCAAATCCCCTCCTATTATGCCACAGTGACAAGAGCTAAGTACAATCTGTTCATACAGAGGTCAAAAATTCCCTGGTTTATCCCATCTTTGCTTTTCCAAAGAGATCCTGAACCAGCATGGAGAAGGTACACCGTACTTCATCGTACACTGACTTGTGCTCATCCTGGTTATGGAGACAAAGCTGGGAGGTACAAAAACGTGCTTCACTGGCCCATCTCCTGGACAAAGGGCCAAGATGCAGATGAGACCTTGTCAGAGGATAAGGAAGGGATGGTCAAAACAGATCTTCTTGAGGTGAGTGGTGGCAGGCAGCTGGATTAGTCTTTACCACACACAGCTATTGGGTTCCAAGCAAGAATCAGGGTACTGCACAGCCACCCAAGTGCATGAGCCACCCTCTGAAGCCCTCTGAGAAAGCCCCCAGATCCCAGAACCCAGTGATGTCCCAGCCCCTTCCCCACCACAGTGCCCAACACATCCTGCAGCCACTCCGTCCAACCTCTGCCCATGCCTAGGCGGGCTGGCCCAGCCCTGTTTGTCACATAATGTCTGTCATTACACGACAAAGACGTCTAGAGGCAGCCACCTCCCCACCCTCCATCACATGAAACTTCATACAATGGGTCAGGAGAAAGCACAGGAGCCTACCCTTTGCCTAAGGCTCCCAACTGTAATGTATAAGATAATTATAAGGCTCCTTTCACACAATGTGGAAATCTGGTGTGCATCCTTACCCCTCCTCTCCTCTAGGGCAAATGCAGCAGCCTTTTAACAGCCAGCAGCAACACTCCCAGAAGATCACAGGCCCTCCAGAGAGGAACATTTTGTACCCAGCACAAAGCAGTGGTGAGAGCTGTGCACAGCAGAGTGCAATAGCACAAGGGACATCCTGTGCTCAGAACTGCAAAAGAAGTCAAAGATCCTTTTTAATCCCTATAAATCAAGTGCCATATACATCAGGCCCGGGTTTTTTTGTTGTCTCCTAAACAGCTACATGGACTTGTCCTAAATGAAGGGCTCAGCCCCATCTTTGTAATAAGCCACCACTCCCTTCCATAACCTCCTCCCCCTCATATAAAGTCCTTTCATGTCTTCTGTAGCAGCCAACACTGGCAAGGAGCCAGATCCTCATCTGGTCTAAATGTATGCAGCTTTATCCATGGGTGGTGCTATGCAGATTTACACCAACAAAAATGCAACACAGTCTTTGACCAATGTAGTGCCGCCATCAGCTATTATTTCCTGCAACTTGCAGGATACTAAAGACCAGTAAATCTAGAAACACAGACATGCGAGGACATCTTCAGCGCACGTTAGATGTGGTGCTCCCATTGAAGTAGTTGAGTTCGTTGTGACATGAAGAACGGTTTGGTCTCCTCACAGCTAACTTCAGAGGTGTAATGACCTAGAGTATGTCCATCCAGCCGCTCCTCTGGCCCGATATGTCTCCTCTGTTGCCAAACCAAGAACATGAGGGCCTAAACCTTGAATTTAGCTGTCCTCATAATGTTACACAAGAGGCCTTTGTCTTGCAGATGGGCCAAAGTTACTCAACTTTTTTGGCCTGGATTTCTCCTTTTTGCTGATACGTTACCTTTCATCCTCACTTCCTCCCCACAACACATGCACAGCATCCATAGAAAGTCAGAAAAGAAATGTTGTCACTACATAGAAAAGATGGGTTAATTACTTATTCCAGTAATACATTTATGAGGGATTTCAGGACAATTTCAAAAAAGCACTGCAAAAGGGCATTGAACATTTAGACCTCCTCTACCATCTCAGCAATGGCCACATTTCTAAAACGGGACATTTTGTTATGCTTGCTATAGGAAGTACTTAATTCCTATTGTATAGTCAAAGGAACGATAGCCTTCACCTAAGGAATAGCTGTTCTAGCAAAAGGTCTTTCCCTTCCCCCTTCAGAGTAACCTTTTCTATTAGTACTGGAGATTGTATCAGTTACACCCTATGCTATTTTGGTGTGTGTATTTGGTTTGGACTTCACTCAAATGTTTACCTAAGATCAGGGAGGCAAAAGGAAGACAAGGTTCAATGAACTACAACTACTTTTCTGAAGAGAATTGCTTGCTGTTCTGTTTTCTTTCTTTTCCTATTTCTTTTCTTTCTTTATTTATTTCTTCTTCCCTCCCTTCTTTCCTTCCTTCCTTCCTTTACAAAGCCTATGGAAAATGTCCTTAATGATGCTGTAAATCTTTGGATAGTTGGTCCTCTGATTGACATCTAAGGATGCCCAGATGCCCTTTTCCTATTGCAAGTTTCTATTCTCAATATTCCATACCCAATAGAGCAAAGATACACAGGAACTCAGGCTGACTCCATATTTTGTAGACCCACACAGGGACCTCTCATTGCCACAGTCACAGGAAAAGAAGTAAAGATGCAAGGACTGTAATCACTGCAGCCAGGAGGGTACGACACTGCAGGCACAGCTGAGTCACTCTTCAAAGTCCATTTATATACAGATATAAATGCTGAATCTGAAGCCAAACCCTTTCCACGACAAATACCTGGAGTCTGAGCCTATGTTAAACTCAGACTTGCTTCATGGACTAGATTTGATCAGCAACGATACAGACATGATGGGCACAAATTGTGACACAAACATGATGGGCACAAATTGT